>JADWQK010002442.1:0-600000 GCA_017933935.1 Sesamia nonagrioides
TTTCTTTTAAACAATATTCTACAAACAACTCTTTAATCATATCAACCAATATGGTTTTAGTTTGTTCATCTATTGCACGACTGTTTTCCAGGATTATGGTCAACAGAAATTGAATCTTCTTCCAAAGAACCAAAGTTTTCTCGCTGTGGGTCGTTGGTCTGTTACTACTGGTGCACTTTTATGTTCTAATATAAATCTGAACTGAATATTGCTTGGAACTCCAGTATTGTAAAAGTGAACATTACTTTAATAATGAAATAACAGAAACATAACAACAAGGTCCCTCATAAAAAGCTAAGGTAAATAAATGTGGGTACGTTTGCTACAATCTACTTACATCCATTTGTTTTTTTGGCTGAACTAGACTAATAAAATTTTTATTAACACACCAACAACGAATTTTTGGTAAGGTAATAATTAAATAAAAAATGTCAAGTAGTAGATAATTAAAACAAACATATGTACCTAATTTTAATTTTCAGCGATTGCCACACAGGACGGAGCTGTGCGAAGGTTTACCTTGCCTTGGCGATCCTGGAAGCGAAGACTTCTTCGGTCCCTCTAGTTTCGGACATTACCGAGGTAAGTAAATTTGTGGACCCTTTCCACAGCCTTTGTGCCGATGAGCAACGGCAAAGAGCTCGTCGCTCCGCATCTCATTTCCTGGGTCTTCCGGGTGTTCATTTTTTACTACTATTTTCACTAGGTACTTGTTTAATATTTTTCGTTTGTACAGTCACGGTCAGTGCGCGGTATTTAAATGATTCCGCCTATTGCCGTCAAGGTCCATTCTTTTAGGTTTAAAAAAGAAACATCATTTCACAAAAAAGAAAAAAAAACTTGGCTAATCCCTATTATCCAACTCAATGAAAACGGATCGTAACTTGAAAATATATTTTAATGTGAAGGCAAGTGAGCAGACAAGTAGGACCTAATACTACCTGTATTAGGTATCCCGTAATTGATTGATGCATGCGTAATTATTACATTTATTGATATACATACTACTCACTCGGTAGTGGAGTATGGATCATTTGTTACATTGAAGTAGTTTATAGTATGTAATAGTTTTTTTGGGCGGGAACCTTCAAAAAGAGCGGTCGATTTCAATTTCTTTGAATATCTTTTTTAGTTATTTAGTAGCTTCTTTTAAATTATTTGTGTAATTTATAAAAAAAAACATTGTAAATAACTTATTAAATGGTCGGTAACGAGGGGGGCGGGGATAACCCGCCCCAAAATCCTCCGAAGCGCTCACGCCCTGAGGACTGTGGGAGTAGCGGATCTGGATCTGGCGGCGGCGGTGAGCGATTGCATGTACCATATTTTAAACCAAATTATAAACGTCTGTACCCGGAAAACTCCAGTAATACTGAATTTAAAGTTTTTGTGGAGAGTACTAATGGACAGGAGAAACTTGGAAATAAAAGTCCAATCTTTTTAAACCACATATTTACAACAAGTATAAAAGGTGTGACGGCAATTCACCGAGTAAATGCATTTAAAATTGCAGTCATATTTAAACAATATAACACGGCCAATAACTTCATCAATAACTCAACTTTTCTGGATAAGAATTGCATGAGAGCTTACATACCTGCGACACAGATTGAGAAAACAGGAATTATTAGATTTGTCCCAACAAATTTATCAAATCAAGAGCTATATTCGAAATTGTCCTCTATATATGAAATTATAGCAATTCGTAGATTTACAAAGAAAGTTGGTCATGAACGCGTACCATTGCAGACAGCCAGCATTACTTTTTTATCCAACATATTACCTGACCACGTGCAATATGACCTCTTTTCATACAGGGTTTTTGAATATGTACCTCCATTGCAACAATGTTTCAAATGTTTTAAATTCAACCATTCAGCTAAAGTATGTAATGGTAAACAACGCTGTTCCATCTGTTCAGGGGAACACTTGTATAAGGATTGTGATAAACCTAACGAGATCAGCTGTGTTAATTGCAGTGGACCTCACTTAGCTATCTCTAAACTGTGCCCAATTAAGATTAAAAAGATTACAGAAAAGAAAAACAAAATTACTTATGCAAGTGTTACTCAAACTAAAACAACCAAAGATGATTTTCCTCCACTAATGTTACCTACTGCACAAAAATCTGTATATAATCGTGTAAATAAAAATGTAAATAAATCTATGCCAAAATCTGTAAATAATGTAAATATTAATAAGTCTACCTCACAGACTACACATATGGACGTCTGCCCCACTGACATCAAAACCCAAATCATTGGCAACAATGCTGTACTCATGGCCCTGGTACAGACATTGGTAGAATTGGGTAACAACAGTGATTCTTCACCTATAACCAATGCAACAATTAAGAGTATTTTAATTAAAAATCTGTCTCTTTAATGGATTTAAGTCCTCCTGGAACATCTACACTACGTATTGCGCAGTTTAACATCCAAAGTGCCAATAGTAAAAAGCCCCTGTTAACAAAGTTTTTGCAAGAACAAAATATTGATATCTGTTTACTCAACGAAACTTGGTTTAAGGAACATCACAATTTTAAAATATCTGGCTATAATACTCATAGTAAAAACTCAAAAAATGTACGAAATGGAGTCGCCATATTAATCAAGCCATTTCTGAAATATAATGTTATCAATACTTCATTCTATGAAGATATTCAGACAATTGCTGTTTCTATATCAACTGGAAATAGTAAATTGACTATTCTTTGTGTTTACTGCCCTCCAACTAATCGACACATAAGAATGAATAGACTGTGCAATATCATAACTGGTCTACCTAAACCTATATTTGTTAGTGGTGACTTTAATGCGCATCACATTGCATTCGGCTGTCTATGTACAAAAGGCAGAGGCCAAGATCTATTTGAAGTTATAGATAGCTGTGACTTATGCATCCTGAATGATGGCAGTTTCACTACAGTGAATTACCCTATGCGTAATCCCTCCGCTATTGACGTAAGCTTTACTAGTGCATGTATGGCTCCGCTATGTGAATGGTCGGTACATGACGATGCTATGGGAAGTTATCATTATCCAACTATCACGGAAATATCTTTATATGTTGATAAATATCAAATGAATCCCCCTTTAGATAAATTCTTATTTAAAAAAAAACCAATTGGGAAGATTACAGTAAATTATCTGAAATTGAATTTCAAAACTTTAGAGTAAATACAGATGAACCCCTGTCATCCTATCAACAGTTTTGTGAACGCTTGGATACTCTTAAGCAAAAAGTTATTCCTAAGTTTACTAAAAGTAGTACATTCAAAAGCAGACCACCAACACCATGGTGGAATGAAATATGTGAACGAAGTGTAGTCGATTCATACAACGCATTAAAAATTTATCGTAATAATCCGAGTATTGATAATTATATTAACTATAAAAGACTAGACGCTCTAAAGAAAAGAACCATCTCTGAACAAAAAAAGTTAGGCTGGAGAAATATCTGTGATACGTTTAATAGAACCACACCTATTAGTAGGATTTGGAATCTTATTAAAATGCTGAAGGGTGTTAAGTCAAGCAATAGATCATACAAAGATGAATTTATACCTTCCTTCATAGATAAAATTACAAATAACAGTAACCTAATAGATGCAAGAAATTTAAACAGTCACTTTGAAAATAACAACAACAATCCAGATTCAAAATTTTTACTAGATACTTTTTCATGGTCTGAATTTATAAGAAGTTTACAATCTAGACGTGATACAGCCCCAGGATTGGATGATTTCCCATATATTCTCATTAAAAAATTACATGACTCTGCTCAAAGAGTTTTCTTAGATATATTAAATGCACTTTGGCTTAAAAAAATAATTCCAGATTCATGGAAGACACAATGTGTTATTCCTATTCTTAAAGTGGATAAACCACCCGATCAAGCTAATTCCTATCGCCCCATATCTTTGTCATCCTGTCTTGGAAAAGTATTCGAAAATATGATAAAAACACGTCTTGATTGGTATATTGAATCCAACAACATCATTCCATCTGTACAGTTTGGCTTTCGTCGAGGGCGAAGCTGCGCTGATAGTTTTATATCACTGATCTCCGACCTGAAATATGCCAAAAATGTAAAATGTAATACAATTTGTGTTTTCTTAGATGTTCAGGGTGCGTTTGATAGTGTTGACCCTGGTATAATGGTGGAAGTTATGTCCGGTTTGCGTATTCCAGGTGAATTGTGTAAATGGATCTATAAATTTTTAAATAATAGGACATTATATGTGAAGTTTAATAACAAACTACATGGCCCTAAAATTGCATCAAAGGGCACAATGCAAGGTGCCTGTCTATCACCTTTATTGTACAATCTGTATACAAGTGAAATATGTAAATATGTAAATGTTAAAAATGTAAATATTCTACAATTTGCTGATGACATAGTTCTATACAGTAGTAATCTAAATTTAGATATTGCTATGGAAAATATCAATAAGGCATTACATGAACTAGCAGGATATTACCAAAACAAACTACACTTAGATATCAATGCTTCGAAAAGTAGTATGATGGTTTTTGGTCCTGATAACCCAACTACAAATATTATATACAACAAAGAAATAATTAAAAGAGTAAATTTAAAGAAATTTCTTGGTGTTATCATTGACCAAAAATTGAATTTTGAGGAGCACATTAAGCATATATCTAAAAATGCTTTAAAAGGCTTCAACATAATGAAATGTCTTGCTGGTGTATCCTGGGGTGCAGACCCTAAAACATTATCTATTTTGTACAAAGCAATAGTTAGAAGCCACTTTGATTATAGTACCATAGCTTATCTAAATAGTCCATATGCTCACAAATTAACTTTATTGCAAAATAAGGCTTTGAGAACTATATCTGGGGCAATGTGCTCTACTCCCATAAGGGCCATGGAAGTGGAGACTAAAATAATGCCTATGGTTTTGAGACGCATCCTACTAGCTGAAAGATATTGCCTTAAGCTGATATCTTCAAATAATCAACAAATTATAAGAAAAATCTTACCTCATCATATTAATGTATCCAGTCCTTTAACAGCTGCAGAAGAACTTCTGCACGATAACTCTCCACAGCTCCTTCGGATTTTGCTGGAAGTTATTAAAAAATATGATAAAGTTAAAAAGCACTGCCCATGGCCATGTTACTCCACGTCTTATTTAAGCATTATACATCCTATTCAGATCATAGATTGTACTATTGAGAATAACTCAGATATGTTAAGATTTCTATTGGAAAATAGAAAGTTTTACAAATTATATACTGATGGTAGTAAAGGTGATGGTTATGTGCGTAGTGCTGTGTATGACCCACAGATCCAATTTTCTCAAAGCTTTGCTTTGCCATGTTCTTGCTCAACATTTACAGCAGAATCCTTTGCAGTTTTACAGGCTTTGAAGCAAATTCCTAATGTAAATAGTTGTAAATACTTTTTAATAATTACTGATTCCTTAAGCTTAGTACAAAGTTTATCTTGTATAAAAATTCATTTCAAAACAAACTTTTTCTTATTCTTCATTAAGGAACTATTGTATCAATACTCAGTCAGAAATATTGAGGTTCATTTCATGTGGGTGCCCTCTCACAAGGGCATTACAGGTAATGAAATTGTTGACAGAATTGCTTTTGAGGGCATTAACCTGTTGGATGTTACGCAGACAATAGACGTACCTATTACTGATTATATATGCAGTATAGATGAAGAAATTAAAGATTTATGGACAGACATGTGGAAATTGGACCAACTGGAGAAGGGCAAATGGTATGGAAGTATCCAACAGAGCATACCTACTAGACCTTGGTACGACACACTGAAGGAAACTAGTCGTGACTTCATAACCACCATAAACAGACTTCGTTTTGGCCACAATTTAGCACCATCACACCTTTCAAGATTGAAAATAATACAAAGTGATAGATGTCCGCATTGTGAAACAGACGAAATCGCTGATGTTGAACATTTGCTGTTGAAATGTCAAAGATTTTTGCTTGACAGACTAGTGCTTGCATCGGAAATCGATGAAATTTTTAAAAATAACGCTGAGCTCTCTACCCGCCCGCCGCCACTCACTTTATTATTAAAAGAAGTTGGAGCATATAAACCTATCTACAAATATATCAAGCAAACAGTTGGTAAAATTTAGTGCAACATCTCAAAAAAAACTCAAAAAGTGCCAAGTGAAATAACTAAAACTAAAGTGCTACTAAGTGAAGTGCAAATAAGACATGGCTTAAAGGTCTTAGAAACCAGGCCATAAAATTCCCAAAAAAAAAAAAAAATAGTATGTAATATTTTCTTATGGCAAAATAATTTGATTGTACTGGCAACACTGAAATATTCAAAATGGTGTTCTGGTTCGGACACTGACAGTAGACTGGTAATTCTCATAATTTTATGAACGACCTCACTCTCAATCTGTCACAAAATTCTGCTAATTTCCCTAAATTTTGACAAATGGTTGACGTTTGTTAGTCGTCGAGATGAGACTGCGAAATGACTTTGAACATTTTAAATTACGGAAATTGGTCTTTTGCACAAAGTTCCCAGTTCATGTGTCGATGTCCCGATTTTAAACCACCTGTGTCCCAAATTTCATTTAAATTCGTTTAGGAGTTTTTGCGTGAGAGAGTGGGTAACAAACATGTAGAATGATAAAATATCTTTGTGTCTCATGTTATTTTTCTTATCTCTGAAATAAATATCTATACAACGTTATTTTTTGTATATGCGAAACCCCACAAGTACAAAAATTTATATACGAAATTTCAAAAAGATATCATGTCAAATCACAAAGTTATGAGCTTGTTTTGTCCCAACAAAAATATGGCCAACATTTTCCATCACATTCGTAGGGTTTCGACTGTCGTAACGATCAAGTGTAGGTAGATATTATTATGTTCTTTGTTCGTTAATTTAGCTGTAAGTGATCAAATAAAATGTAGTGTGATTTACTTAAAACATGTTAATTTTATTTAGAGTGTGTTGCACCCCTGCACAGAGGGGCTGGGGTGCCTGTCCCGCTTTACGTACGCGCCTAGTACCACTGATCTGCCGTGAACTGTGTTCTGTTCTCGGTAACCACACAGCAGTAATTTCTGTATGTATTTGGGAAAAAATATGACCTGACGTAAAAATGATTAGAATTGATTCAGTTGCTTATTCTGAACAAATCCATACTAATATTATAAATGCGAAAGTAACTCTGTCTGTCTGTCTGTTACGCTTTCCCGCTTAAACCTCTCAACCGATTTTGATGAAATTTGGCACAGACAATCTTTAGACCCTGAGACAGAACATACGCTACCCTTTTATCCCGGAAAAATTTGATGTTCCTGAGGGAAATCAAAAAAGCGCGATATAACCGAACTCCACGCTGGCGAAGCCGCGGGCGGAAAGCTAGTTATATTATAATTGCAAATATTGAAAAAAATAAATTGTAGGTATATAAAAAGTATTCGGTCGCAAGTTTGTATGTAGGTGTTAATCTTAGTAATTTTTCATTCGTAAAAAGCTCCATGATTCCTGATTGCTATTTTTTATATCATACATGGGGGTATTAACCAACACATTTGTAGTCTAGCAAGATGGAAAGAAATGCCTACCTTTTTTAAGTATTTATATATTTTTTTGCATTCAAATTCAATATATGACTATCCGCATCCAAATTGCGTTACACTACTACTATTAATTTAAATCATTTTGTTAATCCATCTCTACGTATATTAGAAAGATGTGTCAGGGGGGCAATCGCGCTAAAATAATTCAACCAAAACATAATTGGATTGCAACCAAACCATAACTTTTGATATGTTTCGTATCGCGCTAACAGTTTAACCATAACTGGATCGCAATTGGAACGTAACCGTTGTCAAATGAAAAAGTTGAAACAAAGTTAACTTTTTCTATGCGATGTCAAACTTACGTCTAAGCGATTAGATTTACTTATAATTGATTTAGTTTTCATTATTACATCTGATGAAATGTATCACTCATACCTACCTACATTGATTTTACTTCAACCGAAGTTGAAACTATAGCGCAATACGAAATGTGATAGAAACTAAACTATAACTTTAACTGGATTAGATACGAACAAGAGTTGAACTTCTGCTGTTTTATTGACATTTGTTAATATTTCAGCAATTATTACTTTATAATAATAATAAATTTTTATTTATTCGAGTATCAGTGACTCATTTTGTTAGTAACAATTTTAAACTTACTTCTACGTTAGCATACTAAATTCTACAACACATAAATAGGTACTTAAACAATATAAATACAAAAACATAGCACACACAAAACAATACAAAAGCAAAAAATTACACATATAAAACAATACAAATACAAAACATAATAAATACAAGAGATTATAAACACAAAGCAAAAAAAAAAATAGCGCGATTACCCCTGGTCATCAATAAAGTAAATAACGCAATGAAAATTATTGAACTGTCAAAGCGAAACCCGTTGCTACTGATAGTGTGGGTAGTTACCTTGCTGATCCATCTTAATGCAAAAGACAAGTGTACAGAAAACATGCTAAACGAAGTTATTGCTCGATCGCGCGATAGAAAATAATGGGGTGAAGCGGAGTCCGAAATTTACGCGGTCGAAGTCGTAAATATAATTTTATTAGACAGTAAATTTATAGTTTGTGACATTGGGATAACCACATGAAGATCCATTTGGGGAATATATTCGAAATTAAATTAGTTAGCAAGGGTATTTAAGGTACACACGACAGTACATCGAGCTACTACATTCTGCCAGATTTCCTTATAAGCTTTTCAACTTTATCTCTAAAGCATTAAGACTCAAGTTTGATTGGGAATATCTTACAGTTTGGGGGTAGATTGACCTACTGTCGTCTCTACCATATAATCTACAATATTCTGGGAAATCCTTAAGAATCCTTGATATGCCTGATTTACATATTTACAGGCCGGCCGTCGAGGGAATACCTTACTGACTAATAACCATGCCAGCCAATACTGAGAGATTACGAAGTTATCATCTAAACTAAAGTATTTAGGTAAATACAAATTTGTTTATGTAATGTAATCGTACCTTCGTTAGATAATTACCTAGTTAATATGTAGATCGATTAATGAAAATATATAAACAACCCAACATCCATAATCTAACAAAAACAATTATAGAAAAAAATTGCGAATACGCTGATCTTAAAGAAAATATTACAAGAATATGGAAACAAGAAAAGTTTATGTTGATCCTATCGTCCTCTCAACAACAAGTGTTATACCCAAACATGCCCAGCCTTGCCTAAAACTTTTAGAACTAGAAGAATCACCTTATATCAACCTGCAGAAAGCAGCCATCCTAATATGGTTAGAAAGTTCATACAGTTGGAATAAAATACAATCTCATGATAAAAACCCACACGCTGCAATTACTTGGCTTTGGCCTGTAAATGCGGGCTAAAACCAGTATTGAGCTGACAAATAAGACCATTCCCAAGAATAAATAATTAATTAATTTAAATAATAATAATTAATTAGTTATTTTATTTCAGGCGCTGTATATGTAAACATACATTTCACCCATAGTGACTACATCTCATACATATTATACAACGTGTAACATAAAGGGTATATACATACCAAGGGCCACACCTTTACGTGATATCAAACGATATTGAAAGATTTCTTTAATCCTATCTCTTTATGTTAGGAAGTTCTGAGAAAAAGCTCCGCCTGTGATAGGCTACTACCATACTAGGCAGTATGGTAGTAGCGGCGCCTGCACAGAATTATTGGAGACATTTATCGCGATTTTGTCAAGTAACGTCACGTGTAACGAGTAGTTATTAACGTATGTAGTGTGGTGCCACGTTTGTTATGATTTGAATTTAAGAAACAGACGGAACCGATACCTTGTGATAATTTTTTTAAGTATTTTATTTTGAGTTGAAACCCTTCCGATATTGTTTGATATCATGTAAAGATGCCATGCCCTTGGTATGTATATACCGTTTATGTTACACGTTGTATACACATACATAATAACATAATAAAATCAATCCACTAACTTAGCCACACTGCCAACAGAGTTCCACTGCTGCACATAGGATTCTCCCAGGCTATACTACAACATTTTCTGCCTCCGTATCTAGTCTGTCCCTACTACCTTTTTAAGGTTATCGATCCACCTAGCTTGGGAAGTCCCACGCTACACTTGTCGAAACGTTGTATTCACTCATCCACCAACTCACACGGCCTCCCCTTTGATAAACATAGCCATTCCACTACCACAATTTCCTTAATTAATACCCACCAATAACTTGATTTATGTATTAACTTGACTCTTTAAAGGGTAGAGGAATGTTTCTGCTTATTAATCCCAACCCATGACAAATTATTTAAACTGCCGGATAGCTTCTACTAAAAACGGTCTACGTGTATAATAAGAAAATTATATATTTTCTCTTTAAAAAGTGTAAAACATTGACAAAAATATATGTTGGGCAGACTCCAAATAATTGCTATTAGGGCAATCATGATGGACATCGTAAAACAATACCTGTTTCACTCTCCATAAAAATCCATATTTCAATGGAAAGAAAAACTAAAAGGTGACTAATAATAACTTTATGGCATAAGCTGTGTTTCGTTTGGAAACAGCAGCTTTAAGTGGTCCATATACATTACAGCCGCCAGCGACTTCGTTCGCGTAGAGTTATTAATGCTCCGCTCCTATTGGTCGTAGCGTGATGGTATAGAGCCTAAAGCCTTCCTAGATTAATGAGCTATCCAACGCAATAAGAATTTTCCAAATCGGCCCAGTAGTTCCTAAGATTAGCGCGTTCAAACAAACAAACAAACTCTTCAGCTTTATATATTAATATAGATCAGGGTTTCCCAAACCATGGGTCGCGACCCACTAGTGGGTCGCGAGCGAATATTAAGTGGGCCCTGCCTGTTGAATAACACACCAACCAGTGATTGCGAAAATAATAGTGGAAATGCAGATGATATTTTGAGTGACAAAAGCGGCACTGAGCCCAACTTCCAAATGCCCTCCACGAGTTTGCATGACACAAAACGTCGAAAAGTTGTGAGACAATATGACCCAGAATATCTGAAGCTAGGATTCACTTGGAATCATGATACGATAGATCCACGTCCTCAATGCGTGATTTGCTACGAAATATTAGCGAACGAAAGTATGCGCCCCAGTAAATTGACACGTCATATAGAAACAAAGCATTCCCATTGTGTGAACCAGCCAGTAGATATTTAAAAAAAAAATGTTAAAAATGAAGTCTTCAAAAAAACATAGTGCATCATTTCGTTAAAATCAATGAAAATGCTGTATATGCATCGTACCTACCTCATTAGCTTACAGATTGCAAGAGCAGGTAAGCCTCATACTATTGGCGAAGACTTAGTGTTACTATCGATTAAAGATGCTGTTGGGGCGATGTTTGAAGAAAAAGAAGTCAAAAAAATCGAGCGCATACCACTATCAAATAATACTGTTGCGCGAAGAATTGACGAAATGGCTGAATGGACAGAAGATGAATTAATCCGGAGAATCATTGATAGTAAATATTACGCTTTGCAACTAGATGAGTCTACTGACCTTCTAGGTCTATCTCAATTAATAGTTTTTGTGCGTTATATATGGCAAGAAGACGCGCATGAAGATATGTATTCTTGGAACGACTGAGGTAATCTACAATTTAATTGATTCCTATATAAATGAAAAAGGTATACAGTGGAAGAACTGTGTCGGTATATGTACTGACGGTGCGAGGGCCATGTGCGGGAAAAATAGCACATTGTGGACACATTGTAGCCTCCACAGAGAAGCACTGGTTTCCAAAGCATTGCCTGTGATTTCCAAACAGTACTAAACATAGCTGTCAAAATTGTGATTTATATTAAAACAAGACCTTTACAGGCTCGCTTATTTCAAAAGCTGTGTGAAGAAATGAGTAGTCATCATACATCTCCCCTTCTGCATACGGAAGTTCGGTGGTTATCCAGGGGAAAAGTACTGGCGCAATTAGTGGAATTACGCAATGAAGTTATAATTTACTTGGAAGGAAAAAATGAATATATTTAACATCTGAAGGACGAATAATTCATTCTCAAGCTCACTTATACAGCGGATATTTTTTCGAAGTTAAATGAACTAAATTTATATTTGCAAGGTTCAAGCGAATTACACATTTTTGCAGTCCATGATAAAATTCGCGCGTTCATGAAAAAACTTTTGCTGTGGAAGAGTTGTATTGAGGATGGAAGGTATGATTGTTTTCAAACACTTGAAACTTTTATTGTTGAAAGCCAAGTACAGCCACAGATGAACGTAGTGTCTGCCATTTCCACCCACTTATCCTCGTATAAGAAAACTTTGACAACTATTTCGGCGAGGAGATGAAAAAGCTGAATTCATTGGATTGGATTTGTAACCCATTTCAAAAGCAAGTGAAGAGCTAATTGATTTATCAGAAAATTCGTCACTAAAAATTGTTTCAATCGTAAGCAATTAAGAAAATTCTGGCTCTCGGTTGCTGGTAACTATCCATGCCTGTTTAATGAAGCTATAAAAGTCCTCCTCCCTTCCACTACCTCATATCTGTGTCACCTGTGTGAGGCCGGATTCTCTAATATGGTGAACATTAAAAGTAGATACCGAAATAAATTGTACTTATCAAACTCACTGCGCTTAAAAGTAACTCGGGTTGAAGTTGACGTCAAAACTGTGATGGCGAAACAGGAAACAATTTCATCCTTCCCATTGAAATAACTTTTTAATGTACAATAGTTATTTAATTAAGTAATAAAAAATTGCATTAACACTTCGTTTGTTATTTGAAATGTCCGCTATGAAAACTGTTACCAAAATGAATAAATCGGTTGAATTTCCTAGAGGTGGGTCCCAAGTTTGTAAACTTGAATTAGATGGGTCGTAGCCAAAACAACTTTGGGAACCACTGGTATAGATTATCATGCAACAACAATATCTGTAGTTACTATTCCGACCCGTACTTGCTTCGGTCCATTAATCTGTGCCGTAGAGTTCCCGTATACTAACGGATTTGTATACGATAAACACTGAACTTCGGGCAGCGAAACATTCATTAGGAATGTCCAAGTTAACCAAGTTTCAGTTTTGTTTATAATTTTTGTTTTTGTAAGCATAAACCGAGCATTCATGAAGCTTATTCAAATAAAATAGAGATTCTCTACAACTTTAATATTTATTATGGTAGGTATCTGAGATTAGGTTTCAACTCAAACGTTAAGTAGTCGCCGACATAGCCCAGCGGATTAGCTCTTTGAAGTGGCAGTGGACGGGGTAGCGGATGGCTGATGGAGCAGAAAGGTTGTTCGGTAAGGTTGGTAGGTTGTTGGTAGTAGCGATTTTGGTCAGGTCATCAAGTCTGGATACAGGCCGCGTCCAACCGGTCTTTTTGGAATTCCTTGGATGAAGCCTATGTACAGCAGTGAACATCCTGTGGCTGACATGATGATGATGTTAAGTAATTCTTTAAGTACTGCGTAAAATTTCAGTTGACTGCTTTGAAAACCTATGATCGGCACCCTAATTGCTTAATGCGGTATTTCCATTAGCTGGAATCCTTTTGAAGCAAATTGCCAATTCATTGCTTCTTATGTTCGAAAATGTGTCTGCCAAAAACGTAGATAACTCAATGAATGTTGTTGAACTATCAAAATGAAACTCATTGCTACTGATAGTGTGTTACTCAATTAACCTGCTGTTCCGAACTATTGAAATATTTTGCTCGGACGACAGCAGGTCAAGCTACCTGAAACTGTCAAATATTGTTAATTAACCTTGAGCCTTAATGTTATAGAGAAAGGTACTCTGAAAATCTAAAGAAATCTGACAGATTGTAGTAGCTTGATGTACTGTCGTCTGTACTTCAAAATATGCAGAAAAGACAAACATTAATGAATAAATGAAATTACTTCATCATCAACCTTTTTATCGTCCCACTGCTGGGCACAGGTCTCCTCTCATACAGAGAAGGATTGAGCGTAATCACTACGCTTGCTCAATGCGGGTTGGCGATTTCAGACTTAAAGTCCAGGTTTCCTCAAGATGTTTTCCTTCACCTTCAGTCATTGGTGTCCAAGATATACTTAGAAAGTACATATAACTTTAGAAAAGTTACATTGGTACTTGCTTGACCTGGAATCGAACCCGCGCACTCATTCTTGAGAATTTGGCGTTTTAACCACTAGGCCACCACGACATTAATTGAATGAAATTACTTGCTACACTTTTATGCCACTGTCATCATCAACATCACGGACTCACAATCTATTTCACGTAATATGCAATATGCAACCATCACAATTTCTAATAGCTAAAATGTACAATTTGCCCACTATCCTAGTAGCTTTTCTAGTAAAAGCTCCGAGACATCCAGGACGAGTGCGGTAAATAATAATTAGACCATACATTCTTGGAAGAATGGTGAAAGAGAAAGACATTCTTTGATCGCATTCTACGACATAAACTGGGATGTAGTGAGTAAAGCTATCCATAGGTACTAATATTATAAATGCGAAAGTATCTCTCTGTCTGTCTGTTTGGCTATCTGTCCGGCTTTCACGCCAAAACTACTGAACTGATTGTAATGAATTTTAGTACACAGATAGTCTAGAGTCTGAGAATGGACATAGGCTATATGCAATCCCGCTATGACCAATAGGAGCAGAGCAGTTACAAAAATGTTGCGAAAACGGGAGAAAACGTGGACGTACACGTTGCTCTCATTATTTTAACAAGCGCTTCTTTTATATCAACCACGGAATAGAGAAGTTTTTATCTATTCTGTGATATTAACTAAGTTCTTTTTATTTTACGGGAACCATCGCTGGCTGTAAACTGAAGTCCAGGCGGATGGAGTCGCGGGCAGCAGTTAGTTCGTTTATATGTTGACTTCCAGACACAATAGCGAATCTATTGTTAGCGGCGACCGGTGACAGCGGTGGTAGTCAATAACATAAGAAACCTCTCGAATTAATTCAGACATGTTGACGTAAAAAAATATTACAAGTCTTTTGTCAAACACGGGTGCCTACTTCAATATTTTTTTGCGATCCTGCGGGATTTTTTTGTGACGAAACATTTTCTCAGCATTTTCTTTTCTAAGTTGAATAGGTACTTCTGTGTATGGAGACTAATATTGACTATTAAGTCATGAACGATACGATTGTAGCCTATTCTACTTTTAATCTACTTCCGAATAATTTGTATTCGGAAGCAGATTAGGCAAATAGAATTCGGAAGTCGAAAAGATGAAGTTCAGTCAGTCGTGTTTGATTCATGCTTTGTCAATATTAGGGCGCAAAGCGATTAATATACTAAATAATTTATAATTTTGTCTTTTTGTATGTAACAAATGAAAGTACTTTATCAGCTTAGCCTCGGACTAAATGTGACCTGGTAACGTCCTCAATTTTATAGTAATTAGAATAATAGTTTGGTTCTTTTACTGACAATGACTTAAAAGTCTGAAATTCGCCAAACCGCATGGAGCAAACGTGGTGATTACGCTCAATCTTTCTCTGTTTGAGAAGAGACCTGTGCCCAGCAGTGGGACGATAAAAAGATTGATAATGATGAGGATGATGGCTGACAATGCCTTGGATGGGTTATATTCTGACATCAATTTGATTACAGTTTTTAAGTGTTTAGTTTAAGTACGTCCATAAACTTTTTGATTACTAAAATACTGTAAGATACAGCAGATATACAGCAAGCTTTTAAACGATGTGTGCATCGATATTAATACTAATATTATTCCATTTACTGTATCAAAGTGTAGCTTTAATTAGTACTCAATGCTTAACATGTTTGTGGCTAGCCATAAATAATAAATGTAACATTCTAATGTCCTACAGCATCAGATCATCTGTTGCGATGACAATGGCTGAACAAAAACTATTGCAATAGGCTATTTGACAGATTTATAATTTTTATCTTGAATTACTTGGTTGCGGTTAAGAAGTTCATCCAAAGTATTTTTTTTAATTTTAAATACGTATTTCGTAAGAAATATGCAAATAAAAATTCAAAATTCAAATAAGCCGCGAAAAGGATATAATCAGCAATTGGCGTTGCGCCTGGTAAATGACGTCACAAGCGGTTTTCGGTTCTCAGTGGTCTTTGTTTTTAATTATTATTTGCTGTTGTTATCTAATAAAATGGTTTACAAGTGGTGTACTGTACTGGGTTGTACAAATAAATCGATAAAAACCCCCGAAAAACAGTTTATAAGTTTGCCGGAAACAAGCGTATGACGTCATCGCGACATTAGCCAATCCGGATCGTTTCACAATGTGTGGCGCGAGAAACAAAAAGCCAAACATATTTTTGTGTTTTGGATATAATAATTGTTATTATTTTTTTATTAAAACTCTTGTAAATGATATAAAGAACCCTCATTTTATGCAATTAAAGCAAAAAATCACAAATAATTGAATACTGTCAAATAGCCTATTACCTACACATTTCTTGGTAATAAAATTATTACCAAGAAATGCGAAATAGTTTATTATTACTAGGCATTTATTATTATTAGTTTTATCAATGCAATTAATAAGCATTATTTTTGCTTATTATTTCACAATAATAAATCTAGATTAAATGCGAATGAAATGAGATGTGTATTTTTTTCTGGTCTTTGATGTTTTACATATTGACGTCAGACGTTATTATTGGATCAATATATTAATAAGATAGGTAATCATTTAAATTATGAGAAAAATGAGCATAATTAAAAATAATAACACGACGTCAAGACCAGAATTATTGTTTTATTTTCGTTTCTGTTATATCCAACATGCGTTGGCCTGTCATC
This sequence comes from Sesamia nonagrioides, assembly GCA_017933935.1. NCBI lineage: Eukaryota > Metazoa > Arthropoda > Insecta > Lepidoptera > Noctuidae > Sesamia > Sesamia nonagrioides. The sequence continues at coordinate 16,868 of JADWQK010002442.1, forward strand.
AATAATTCATGGAAAAACCACATACAAAAAAGATATTCAATTTCTTATTTCACTTTTACTTTCAATTATAGGAATATTATTAAAGAAATAAACGAGAAATCGATCTAGATCTGGAAACTTTGTTCTATAAAAAGAAACAGATAAATAGATTTTTTTATCTTTTTCAATCTTACCAAGGGACCCCATGATACGTGGGTTGTGGAGGTCAGATAAGCAGTCTTTTCATGTAAAATATTGTTGATCAACTGTATCCGATTAGACTAGAAGCTGACCTCCAACATAGTTCGGAATGAGTTAGGCAGATGACATGATCTTTATCTTTATAAAACAAAACAAAGCCAAAGCTTTCACCAATTTTGAATTAACCTCAATCTAGTAAGGTTTAATTTAAACTTTCCAGTTTTTAGATCTTGATTATAATAGACAGAAATCATTGGACACCAATGACTTACAAGGTGAAGGAAAACTGGTCAACAGGAAAAAGGAAACCTGGACTTTTAAGTCTGAAATCGCCAACCCGCTTTGACCTAGCGTAGTGATTACGCTCAATCCTTCTTTGCATAAGAGGAGACCTGTGCCCAGCAGTGGGTTGATAAAAATGTTGATAATGCTGATGATTAAAATAACAAGCATGTGTAAGTAGCCTCGTTGATAATGGATAAAAGTACGTACTCTCTAGGTAACCGAATCTACTAAGTGGACAGATTTCGTAGATAAGAAAAACACCTAATCGAAGCACTGCCACAATATAATAACGAGCTATCTAATTTCTAATAGTACCACACGACTAATATTTAATTGTGATTAGCATTTCTAAGAAATTATCTGTCTAAATATAGCACGCCAGCTATTTCCTTCTTATTCAATTCATAGTCGCTAATTCTATTCTAATACCTACTTATCTAGTACTGATAGATACTTAATATAATTTATGAAAGTGCGTAACCTGGTATTTTTTTTTATTAGTTATAAACTAGTGCTTGACTGCAATCCCGCCTGATAGTAGGCAGTGATGCAATCGTTGATGGTAAAACGCACTAGCTTATTAAGCCTATTCACTCAAAAAAACTGAGTGAATAGGAAGGAAGACGGCAGTTGAGCGAGGTGATGCAATGTTTAACCCAGCAACACGACCAACGATGCTGCGCCAGAGGATGATCTGGAGACCCTCCACGACCAAACTCCCGACACAACAACATTAGGCACATCGTACCCGGTACACATCGTAACATAACTGCTCAGACCCGTCCTCCGTACGGCTTCTCCAGACATCATGCCGGAACACGACGAATTGCTTGGCGGCAAGACTTTGTCTGGTGGGTGGTAACATAGGCTGATGGTGGTATTTCTATAACAATGCTATTTTAAAAACAAAATCTGATAAAAGAATCAAAAGCGCACATCTCTTATAAATTTTATGGGCTCAAGTACTTTGTATGTGTAAATGGACTCATTTATTTGTTTACAAAAGGTTATGTAATTACTGAATTTGGCCAGGGTTCGCCATTTTTACGCGTTCTATTATTATTATATTAGAAAAAGAGTCAGCGAATAAATATCAAGAAATAAATTTCTAAATAAATCGAAACTTGAAATAAAAAACCGGTTTGACATTGATTACATAAACTTTTTGTTTTTTTTTTTCTTCTGACCGCATTATGGCATATTTTTTTTAAATTTTGAAGTAGCTTTGACCACAGTATCGGATTTCCACCGGAAAATCTGGCTTTATTAAGTTAATTTAATCAATCAATTAAGTTTGTAGCGGTGACTATTTTGCAGTTTCTGAGTCTGATTGGCCACTTCCTAATAATGCTATAAGTAATAAGTATCTGCATCATTTAGGAACCAACTCAATCAGAGTAATAATATGAAGTTCTGTTCCTGTTTGGAAGTCTACCTGATGACTTCAACTTCGCTGAACAACATGCGCACGTCCTTTATATACCTATGCTTTTTCAAGATTTTAGAATTCCCGCACGATCACGGAAAACTATTGCAGTTGGCTTACGAGTTTGAGAAAGGTATTGTGAAGTTTTTAGTAGGACTTCGATAAACCAACCGAATCAGAAGCGAATCAGGGTGATTTTGAATCCGCGATATTGTGATGTGAATGCTGATTTTAGCAATGTTGTGTTACATTTTAGTTAATGTCGACCAGACCGCATCAGCTGAAAGCCTAATAGGTAAGACATGAGACGATGACGATGATGATGGACGATGAATCGATTTCTTTAGATTTATTTAATAACCCACTTACGCTTTTCAGTTTCTATTTTTGATAAATAAAAAGTTCTTGAATAAAATAAAAAATATGACGCAGAAAAGCGAAATGGAAAACGTAGGTTTCATACAAAGGTATCTAAAGAACTATCCAAAGATTGAGTTCAAAAGTAATCTCAGAGAATATTAGTAATAAAGCTGCAGAGAACTGAAATTGAATCTCAATTTTATGTAAATAAGCTTCACTAAAGCTTGGTTCTACGTGTAAATACAATAGGGAGACCAAAATACTAGGCCCTAACATTTATTATATTTCAGTTCATCTCACATTTTTACTATTAAATCTTCGAACACCAGTATCATGGTGGTCGTATCCGGTGGGTTTGACCCACTCTGCTTTATAGAGCAACGGACAGAAGTCTCAACAAACAGAAGAAGAAACTCAGTACGGATCGGAACAGTACCGAAAATGTTGTTGTTGATAATAGTTTTGAATCTATTAAAGCATGAACCTATTTTCTCTTTCTTTTCTCTATATTTTAATGTGGCTGTCTTGGCATGTTGAGTAAAGAAAACTTTACGATGTTAAAAAGTAAATCTCTATATTCCGGAGTTATATTCTGTTCAAAATAGTTTATGAAACCCGTTTTTGCTGCCCGTTTAACCGATTTTGAGTTTTATTATGTTGCTGGAATGACAAATGGCTGTTTAATAAGGCCAGTAAATAGTTGCTTAAAATCTTAAAAGAAATATTTTTAATAGACTTAAAAAAAAAACACTCCACTGAATAGAAGTTAAAATCGGTTAAGCAGACAGTAAAAAAGGCTTTTTTGGTTTTTGAGTGCCTAATTTTAACGCGAATAGAGCATATATACGTAATTACTTTTAATAAATATTTTATTAGATATAGCAATATCGTTTTTACAAGAAACATTAAGAAATGTATGAGAAATTATTCAGACATTATTATAACCCGTTTATCTGTTTATCATACTGTGGAAGTATGAGGAGCAGCGTGTAAAGTGTAGGTACTCATCCTCCATAGAAAAGGGAGGATCCTCCGACCAGACTGGGATGGTCTGGCGGGCCACTTTGCCCGCCGGTTGATGTCGCGAACTTTGTATACGTGCTAGTTGCATAGTAAACTCTGCTTGCGAGATGTAGGCTTGGCGTGACGTCAGGATGACGCGTTACTCGCATGTAGCGTTGTAGGTACCGCTACATAACTACTAAGCAACGCCACCAAATTACGTGCATATCACAGGTAAGTTGATCAATTTGTTTAACGACATAATATATACAAAATACCTCAATAATAATATACACTGAGGCTCGTGGCGTAGCGGTAGCGAACGCGGCCGCTGCGCAAGGAGGCGCGGGTTCGATCCCCAAACAGTGCAAATATTTATACTCATGAATATGAATATTTGCACTCTTTTGGTCGTGCCTCAGAGAGGACGTTAAGCCGTTGGTCCCGGTTGCCATACGGACATCTAATGGCAATCGTTACGGGTTGTTGGAGCCTTCAAAAGTCCAACAATTGGTTTAACTATAATGCCTTTGGGTTGTGGAAGTCAGACGCAAGTCGCTTTACGGAAAATATCAAAGTTTAGCCAAATCAGTAGTTAGACTGGTAAAGCAGACCCCAGACTCCAAAGCTTTGGATGCGACTGGGATTAACGTTGAAATGACAACGACGACGTTAAAAATAATATATAAAATACCACCAGTAAGCTCAATTGCCTATTTGCAAAACACTAATAATGTTTGATATTGTACTGATATTATATATAATATACTTCATGAAAGAGCTGCACTCGATACATGATACCAGTCGATGGCGTATTGAATTGATATATTCGACATGTTAATACTACAGGATTATACTGACGCATATTGCGATGATTAATAAGCACACATATATTCCTCTACCCTTTACAGATGTAAATAATTTAGTTATTTGTTTAGCTGTAGGTATATTAGGTAGCATACGTAAGAGTTAAGGGACATTCGGTTAGGCGCGGTTCTGAGGAGGGATGGGTTAGGCAGCTCATGGCACCCTCAAATAATTCAAGCTGTCGTACTCTAGTGAGAATGATTTACATGTCTAAGTAACTTACTTGAGTCATAGTGACCCTAGTGGTCATGTACAAAAACGATGGAAAAAATAGATGAAAAAAAAAAGGATGGAAGAGGGAGCGAAAAAAAGATATACGATGTAACTCCCCAATTCTTCGGCATCCGTGGTGGAATGATTTTTTTTTTTCAATCATATAAAACCTCAAACAATTTGTTTTGAATAAGACATTTACAGGCATTTTTGAATCATCATACAGAGTGGTGCCGACAATACGACAATAAATGAAAACACAGACCATGCTGGTTCATAGGAATAATTCTACAACATAGAAAAAAACCTAGCATCAAAATTAAAAAAAAAATGAAAATTTCAAACAAACTAAATCGCATAAAATTACAAACGGAATAGAACGTTAAAATATTGGTTCAATGACCTCCGATCAGCGGGCGACAGCGCGTTCCTGTATCGACTTGCTTTTTCGCGCCATTATTATTAGAGTTTAGTACCGCTGGATGCGGCGATCATCAACCTGTAAGCGCTTCCTTATCAACATGTACATCATGTAGAAAATGTGAAAAATTAAAAATAATTTCCTGTGACTAAACTAATGGATATATTTATATAATTTTCCTATGGGTAGACTGAGTATGTGTTGAGGTACACGATGTTTAATTTATTGTCGTATTGTCAGCACCACTCTGTATATCAAGAAGTCGTTCAATTTGAATTCACTTCCGAAAGTTAGTTTACTCCAAAACGAAGTAGGAAACTCTGTAGAAATTTTGATTTCTGCGCGATACCAACTTTTTAGATTGAGTTTTGATTTAGGTTTAGTTGATGGTTTGGTATTGGTTCAGTTAAAATGATACGACTTTAATGTGGTTATGGTTTTATTGTTTAGAGAGACAAATAATGGTTATAAGTGAGAAAGCTATGTTGGTTTAATCTAAAAGATGGTTTGAATGGTGTTGGCATGGTTTGAGTTACGCGATCGATGGCCGAATATGCACTAATTTTAATAATCAATTGTACTTGTTTTATAGAAATGCACGAAAGCAAAAGTGCTGAGCTGTTCGGTCGTATTGCTCCGAACAAACTCATTAAAAAGAACAAGCAAGAAGTCTATGGACACATTTAATTTAAATATTATGTTACTTTGATTACAAGTGTCATGTCATCATCAGCCCCTACTCGTCCACTGCTGGACATAGGCCTCCATCATTGCACGCCAACAAGCTCGATCCTGAGCAGTTCTCCGCCAGCCACTACCAGCAACCTTTTTGATGTCGTCGCTCCATCTCGCCCAAGGGCGTCCTACGCTACGTTTGCCGAGACGCGGTCTCCACTCTAACGGTCAGACTAGTCCATAAGTTTAAAGTCACTCAGCGAGCTATAGAGCGAGCTATGTTGGGCGTCTCTCTGAAGGACCGAATGGATGATCAGAAATGAGGTAAACCGACAGAGGACAAGAGTCACTCAGTCTCAGTCAGCTAAGAGGATTAGCAAGCTGAAGTAGCAATGGGCTGTCACATATGCCGCAGGACTGACAACCGTTGGGGTAAACGAGTCCTCGATTACAAGTGTCCTTTATATTAATTCCCACGTAAATTATATTTACAAATATTAATTAAGAACAATTAGCTCATTGGGCAACAAAAAATTCGTCCGCACCGCTGTCCGTGGGATAAGTGCCCAAAAGGCTGGCAAATATTAGATTAGAAAAACATTTGAAACTAGTATCCCAGTGTTATCGGAAACAAGGTTCAACCTTCAGGGATTCAAAGCCCTTTGTAACATGAAGCTCTCGCAAAATGTTCTTGTTCTTCAGCCTATAGATGTCCACTGCTAGACAAAGGCTTACCCCAAGGCGTTCCATGATGACCGGTCTTGTGCTGCCCATCGGCCATCGGTTTCTTCGAGTCGCAAAAATTAAGTGGCCTTAATTTTTGCGACTCGAAGAACTATGTCGGTAACTTTCTTTCTTCTGAGGATCTTCTCATTTCTGATTCGATCACCCAGAGAAACTCCGAGCATAGCTCTTTCTATTGCCCTTTGTGTGACTCTGACTTCGTGTGAGGCCCATTGTGAGCGACCACACAAAATGTTGTGTTACTGTAATTGTAACTGACAATATTAGGTTTACGCGCTGTATCTAATAAATGTTCGCGACGCGATTGACTGAACTCTCACTTTGTATGGTGGCTGTTTACTGAGATACTACGGTAATTCAGTTAAATTAAATATAAACACGTCGTAAACGTATTCGTCTATCGTTTGAAGTTTAGAGTAACTTCTCCCTCATTACATAGAAATAGATTACTTTGGTTCTATATTAATATGGAAATTGAGTTAGGGAACGATTTAATGATCGTTGGTTCGTTTACGTTATTAAAGAGCATGAAAATGTTCACACTAGCGGTAACATGAATATGTATTATAATAAACTAGCTTTCCGCCCGCGGCTTCGCCCGCGTGAAATTCGGTTATACCTATCGCGCTTTTTAGATTTCCCTCAGGAATAGAAAAATTTTCCGTGATAAAAGGTAGCCTGTTCTTTCTCAGGGTCTAAAGATGGTCTGTGCCAAATTTCATCAAAATCGGTTGAGAGGTAAAGCTTAACATACAGACAGACACACAGACAGAGTTACTTTCGCATATATAATATTAGTATAGATGGTTTATTAAACTGAGTTAAAGTGCTTCCACAATACCTTTTGTTGCATATCTGAGAATTTGAGCGGTGAAAGGCTTAAAGTCTTGACGGCGCCACATCTGTTCCAGATGTATAAATATTTGAAGGCTGCTGTATCCAAATTACATCACGTGAGGCATGTTTCATACGAAAACTCGTGCTTGAATCCATATTCATGTTCAAGGTCCTGTGCGGCTCGTGTATTTCGAGTTTAGTAACAAGTCACTTATGCGCAAAACATTTCCATGAATCGACTCTTGCACGAAAGGACATTCCGCCAAAAGGCTCTTACGAAAAGTTGTATACCTAAATGGGATTCTTTTATATAATCACGCTTGTATTCTTTTGATATTTGGGGTAAGGATAAATTGTACATCCAAAATTCATCGATTTTGTTCAAGTTACAGGTTACAGATAGGCTGGAAGTACTGACGACAGTACATCTTGCTTTCCGAAATTGTTAAAATTTTCCAATTAACTTTGAAACTAATGCTTTAGCGATAAGGTTAAATTGAGATAAATTTGAGAGTGTGTTGATGTGCTTGAGTCTGTACTACGTCGAAGTTCTTTTTATAATTTCAAAAATAATGATTATAGGAACAAAAATATTTATTTTAGACAAGAGTGTCGTTATCTTAATATTCAAAATTAAAGATGGCGCCGCCGTAAGTACGCCATCATGGGTTTCGTTTTCGAGATCTCGTACGATGTTGACAACGAAACTTCTCAAAATCAAAATTGAAATTGGCGCCAGCGGATATTTTCAGTAAGGGCCCTTGATATAACGAACATAAAAAATATTGATTAACTGCAAAGCCTCTTAAATGCAGAAAAGGCACGACAATTGATCACCACGCTTGATCAAAACAGGTTGACTATTTGAAGAAAGAAAGAAAAAACGTTTATTTACAGTAAACATGACGCAAAAGCTTACAAAACACAAAAAATAAGACATAGTTGAGGGAAACATGCGTCACATCCACGCAAAACGGCTGTCGCTCAGCATTATGCTGCGACTCTATGCAAAACAGAGCCCAGCGCTAGTTTTCAGCAACAGCCGGCGCCGACGTAAACACGTCACCCGCTGCAACAAACAATTAAAAGTGGCATAGAGTCGGTATTTTATTAACTATATGTGTATCGTTCTTACAATGTTCTCCTTCAGAGACATTAGTAATGTCTAAGTTACTTATCAACATATATTATTTCCCCAAGGGTCTGAAACCGTTTTCTCCCTTTTTCTCTCTTTCTATCGAACCAATCTGAACGTCCGACCCACCAATCCACAGATATTCGTCCCTGGTACCATGGAATACTATTTTATATAGTGCGAATTTTTCGCACGGGTCAGCTAGTATACTCATAAATTACATATTTATTGAAAAAGTCACTTTAGTACTTGTCCACATTTGAATCCACCATCTCGTGCATCACGACATGCAGCACCTCTCAGTAAATAGAAAAGTTATTCGTATAACTTAGAACCAGATGCAACGTCAAAACTAAATGACATTATTTGCTTTCTTTCTTTACAGTAATATTAAAGTACATATTTGAGATTTGAGCAGAGCTTTAGACTTTATGAAATAAAGATTTCCTCTGTAAGTCATCAACATCATCTCAGCGTTTATCCCGGTTGCATCCGCAGCTTTCGCGTTGGAGCCCGGGGTCCGCAAAGATTTCCTCTGTAAGTATTGCTTTTCAATTCTTGAACTATTGTGAAACTTGTTTAAACGAATAGCTGAGCTGACGAAGGAATGCCTTTTATTTTTTGTGGAATTATTTCAGCAACTGTTTTCATTTTTCGTAAAATGTGATGTTGTAAATGCTCAATGACCTCAGCAGAGCTTCCCAACAAGTGGGTCTAAAGATGAACATGGATAAGACGAAGATCATGTCGAACTCTCATGTCGCACCCACTCCAATTCTAGTTGGTTGCTCTGCACTCGAAGTTATTGACGAGTATATATACCTGGTAAAAACAGTCCAACTAGGTAGATGCAACTTCGAGAAAGAGGTGTTGATCGAATCCAGACCGGTTGGGCAGCGTTCGAGAAGCTACGCTACATCTTCTCGTCGTCCATAATACCACAATGTCTCAAGACGTGTCAGTTTCTTTGACTAGTGTGTGTTGCCAGTGATGACTTACGGAACTGAAACGTGGTTGCTCACAATGGGCCTCATACGAAGACTCAGAGTCACACAAAGGGCAATGGAAAGAGCTATGCTCGGAGTTTCTCTGCGTGATCGAATCAGAAATGAGAAGATCCGCAGAAGAACCAAAGTCACCGACATAGCTCTGCGAGTCGCTAAACACAAGTGGCAGTGGGCACATTGCTCGTAGAACCGATGGCCGATGGGGCAATACGGTCAACCTTTTATCGTCCCACTGCTGGGCACAGGTCTCCTCTCATACAGAGAAGGATTGAGCGTAATCACCACGCTTGCTCAGTCACGCTTGCTCGCGACGATTGTAATCTTTATATATATAATTCTGCTGTACGTGTGTATGTCATTGAACTCCTCCTAAACGGCTTGACCGATTTTAATGATTTTTTCTGTATGCGTTTGAGTAGCGACCTGGATGGTTTAGATTCACAAATCAGCCCGGCAGATGGTGCTGAACGCTTGAAGAAGCATGTGATCTCGGAAACGGCCCTAACGATTTCGCTGAAATTTAATACGTGGGGGTTTTCCGGGACGAGAAATTGATCTAGCTCAGTTTTATGTCTGGGAAAGCGCATATATTCGAGTTTTCTCTTTCGCAATATTTCACGCATAATATGGGCGCTAATTTCGCGCGGCTTGACATAGCGGCTGTGGCGTAGGCGATAGTGGTATGGTCTACTCGCGATGGCTGGTGTTCCTCGGTTCAAACCCGGGCAATCACAAGTTTTTTTTTGTTTTAGACAAGTTTATAGTTTTTTTTTTAATTTTTGTAGTTACTTAAAAAGAAAATTGTACATAAGAACTAAAAGGGGAAAAAATAAAAAAATATTTTCATTTTTTTTATTTAACTAAAATTGTACTTATGAACTAAAAGAGAAAAAAATAAATAGAAATAAATAAATATTTAAGATTTTTTATTTAACTTTAAGAGACTGAAACAAGAGCTCTAGGGGTAGAGAGAGGTATGATATTTTTGTTACAAATGTAGATGACAATGCTTTCCATGGGTATATTCCTCAATCTGCTGTATCTGTGTACGTCACTGAATTCCTCCTAAAGGGCTGGTCCGATTTGAATGAAGTCTATGTATATAAATGAAAGTTGTGTTAGTTACTCTATTTATAACTCAAGAACCGCTTAACCAGTATGGCTCAAAATTGGTTGGGAGGTAGATAAGAACTGGGAGAAGGACATATCACATAGGATACTTTTTATCCCGTTCCCGTTGTTCCAATCGTTCCCGTGTGACGTGACATGGAATAACAAAACAACTCAGTGAAAATATAAGTTAGCGGTTCATTTGTTAAAAACCGGCCAAATGCGAGTCGGACTCGCACACCGAGGGTTCCGCCGCCAGCGGCATCGCCCGCGTGGAGTTCGGTTATATCGCGCTGTTTAAATTCCCCTCGGGAACATCATATTTTTCCGGGATAAAAGGTAGCCTATGTTCTTTCTCAGGGTCTAAAGATTGTCTGTGTGCCAAACTTCATCAAAATCGGTTGAGAGGTTTAGGCGGGAAAGCGTAACAGACAGACAGAGTTATTTTCGCATTTAAAATACTAGCATTGATTTAGAATTTTTCATAGTTTAGAGGCAAATAGATTTAAGAAGTGTTTGATATGAATTTCAACTTTAATATCTCTACGCGTTCATGTGAAAAAGGGTAGGTAGTAAGTTTATAATTATTAAAAAAATATTTTATGTCATGTAAGCAAAAATAATATTTTAATATTTTATGTAACTTCAAATCTATCATTTTCACAATTTTTCCTTTATCTGTCTGTACTATAATATAACGTTGCTTCGTGCCGAATTTCAAGATTCTGAGTTCACGGGAAGTACCTTGTAGGCAAAGAGATTTAAGATTTAGAGAGAGGGCATGTGTCAAAATGGCATAGAAAAACTGTGATCCCATGGCTCAGTTCCGCCATCTAGTACAATATAGCAAAATTAGATCGACAATTGGAGACATCAAATAGTAAAAATGAAATAAGTTTATATAAAATATATTCAGCTATTGCCCGGTAGGTGGCCAGTGTGGTCTATGTTGCTAGATCCGATTTAATACCCTAGTATAGTTCAAATCGGGTAAATAAATATTGAAAAGTAAATAAATTAAGTGAAACTTGTCTTATACAAACAAAAACTGTTTTAGAATTTTATTCGCTACTATTCATTTACCGTGACACCGTCTATTGGCATTTTAGATGTTTTATGCTTACGAATTATTTTAACGTTCAGTTTATTGCGATTTTTGAGTGTAATAGACCTTTTAAGCCATAAAGCGCATTTTGTTTTGCAATTTTCGTTTGCATTTCGTTTTTAGCAAAATTATTCTTTTTACACGTTTGTTTGCAAATATTTTTAAATGGCAATGCAAAAACTGTGGTAGGGTTTGTATCATTTCGATATAAAGTTATCGATAATATTCAAAGAAGTTACTACGACGATGTTTTTTCGCATTATTATAGCTTGAAACAAAAAATTAGGAAGCAGAATAATTATGGGTAATTTCAAGTTCACAAGTTTCTTATTTATATAATTCTTTTAATATAATAGGCGTTAAAGTTTAAAATTGCCGATTAGTACTGAAAATGTAAATAATTGCTTATTTTTTTAATTTTTAAATAATTCATTTATAATCAATATATAGGAAGGTCGTTTATGCCTTTGTGATAGAACTCTGAGGATCTAGACTGCACAAACTGTGTGAAAGCAGAACTGCCTCCTGGGAAGAAAACTTCCTGTCACGTAGATAATTGTCCAAATCACGACAAAAATGGTAGTCTGCTGGAGCAAGACCTTTACAAGATTCGTACGCCATTATCTTTAAAAACGGCAAAAAAATCAAAGTTATTGTATGGGAGCCCGCCTTCAGGATTTATTTTATTTTAATTATTTATTTGTAATTTGAATATATAACCAAATATTCTGTGAACATTTGAAGCGTCTATCTGTTTCCGTTATTAATATGGAGCAAAAAACGGCAAAAATTCACGTTTGTTGTATGGGAGCCCCCTTAAATATTTTATTATTTTTATTCTTAGTACTTGTTGTTATAGCGGCAACAGAAATACTAACACAATCTCTGGAAATTACAACTGTCTCGCTATTATGGTTTATGAGATACAGCCTGGTGACAGACGGACAGACGAACAGAGAAGTCTCATGAATAGGGTTCGTTTTACCTTTTAGGTACGGAATCCTCAAAATCACAAAGTAGCTCGCAATCATTGTACTACATATACGTACCCACATATTTTATGAATATATTTCATTATAAACAAGTTATGTAATCTATGTACTTATCCACTTAACCGTAAATTTTATTCCAATTTTTACGGTTAAGTAAAAAAGTAATGAAATTAGTAACTTACTATTTCATTTCTAATACAAGGTACCGATTCTTTTTTTTTAAATTTGATCGACAAGTCTTTCCAAAGTAGATAACTTCTCTTCTAAAATGCATTGAGCATAATTTCGCCGAATGAGACGGAAGCCAATTTTCTTCTCTACGGTCTATCTGGACAAATCGTATCCTTTTTTTCCCTACGACATTATTTTATTCGGAAACCAAAAATAACAAAAACCTAGATAAATGAATAGTAATTGTTCATTCAATTTTGTTTATTAATATGATATGATTATGTTTAAATAGAATTAATAATAAATAAACTTGAAATATAGTAATATTTTAAGTTTATTTAGCTATATTTTAAATGTCAATAAAATACAACAAAATGTATTCATCTTAATAAGTATTATCGATAACTAAATCGATAAAATGTTGTTTATCGACTACATCTCTACAAGAAAATAGTAAAACTACTCAACAATAGAGGGCGCTTATTACAATAATGGAAAATTTTCTAGAACTCTATAGGATTTTTTTTTAAATTTGAATTGCAGACGAAATATAAATAATTCATAGAAAAACATTCCGAAGTTAGGTCCAGTCGTTTTACTATAACGAGATGTACAGTAACACAAAGCGCAACATGGCATATTTCCTTAGAAAATGTTTATACTTGGTGGACACAAATTACGTCCTGACGCGCAGACTAGACTGAGCGACTTTCAACCAAGTCGATAAAAGTATTGGCTTAGGATTTTGTTCGTGATGTCCTGTCTATTGTAAATATAATTTTAATGTCTTTGCTTGTAGGTTTTGATTCCCTAGCGTGTGACGGAAATTCGTCTAAGGTGTCGGTATAAACTGCTGTATCTTTTGATCGCTTTAACTTAGAAGTTTGATTTTCTCACTGCTTAAAGGGACAATAGACCTAGGTATTTGGTATAAATTTCAATTTGATACCTTTATTAGTTCGTGAGAAATAAGCTAGTAAGTTTCATTTTATTAAAATATGTTTATTATATTATATAACTAAAAAAATGTGACTTTCGCAATTTTTCCTATATTTGCATTATATGATAATCCTTCATGCCAAATTTCAACATTCTGAGTTTACGGGAAGTATCCTGTAGGTTTTGATTCCTTTGCGAGTGTCGAAAATTTGTTGAAAATATCGACATATCGCCTGTATCTTTTGATTGGCTTGGCTTAGAAGTTTGATATTTTCACAGCTTAAAGGGACAATAGACCTAGGTATTTGGTATAAATTTCAATTTGATAACTTCATTCGTTCGTGAGAAATAAGGTAGTAAGTTCCATTTTATTAAAATATATTTATTATATTATATAACTGAAAAAATGTGATTTTCGCAATTTTTCCTATATTTGCATTATATGACAATCCTTCATGCCGAATTTCAAGATTCTGAGTTTACGGGAAGTATCCTGTAGGTTTTGATTCCTTTGCGAGTGTCGAAAATTTGTTGAAAATATCGACATATCGGCTGTATCTTTTGATTGGTTTGGCTTAGAAGTTTGATATTTTCACAACTTAAAGGGACAATAGACCTAGGTATTTGGTATAAATTTCAATTTGATAACTTTATTCGTTCGTGAGAAATAAGGTAGTAAGTTCCATTTTATTAAAATATGTTTATTATATTATATAACTGAAAAAATGTGATTTTCGCAATTTTTCCTATATTTGCATTATAAGACAATCCTTCATGCCAAATTTCAAGATTCTGAGTTTACGGGAAGTATCCTGTAGGTTTTGATTCCTTTGCGAGTATCGAAAATTTGTTGAAAATATCGACATATCGGCTGTATCTTTGATTGGCTTGGCTTAGAAGTTTGATATTTTCACAGCTTAAAGGGACAATAGACCTAGGTATTTGGTATAAATTTCAATTTGATAACTTTATTCGTTCGTGAGAAATAAGGTAGTAAATTCCATTTTATTAAAATATGTTTATTATATTATATAACTAAAAAAATGTGATTTTCGCAATTTTTACTATATTTGCATTATATGACAATGCTTCATGCCAATTTTCAAGATTCTGAGTTTACGGGAAGTATCCTGTAGGTTTTGATTCCTTTGCGAGTGTCGAAAATTTGTTGAAAATATCGACATAATCGGCTGTATCTTTTGATCGGCTTGGCTTAGAAGTTTGATATTTTCACAGCTTAAAGGGACAATAGACCCGAGTATTTCATGTGAATTTCAGCTTGATACGTCCACGCGTTCTTGGGATAAAGGGTGGTGACAGACAGACAGACAGACAGACAGACAGACAGACGGACAACAAAGTGATCCTATAAGGGTTCCGTTTTTTCCTTTCGAGGTACGGAACCCTAAAAATGGTACAAACACACTGCTGCACTACTCAGCATATTAAAAAAAAAATCTTACCGGTTGAATGTTGATGCATTCATTTAAAGCAAGGAATATAAATACTCTCTGCCGGTTTAATTTTTTTTAATAAAAGCCCCAAAGCAAACTTCAACTTCAAAATTTCTAATATTGTATTGCTGTGCCATTTACCACTTCACTACATACTATAAAACAAAGTTACTTCCTCTTTCCCTATGTCCCTTTGTATGATTAAATCTTTAAAACTACGAAACAGATTTTGATGAGGTTTCTTTTAATAGATAGAGTAATTAAAAAGAAACGTTTATATATACAATATGTAAAGAAAACCCTGTCCGATCCGTGAAGGTATTGTTAGGTATCGTTAACTGATTCTAATAATGCCTACAAAGCCGGGCTAAACTTAAAAAAAAAAATATTATTTCGAAAAAGCGAGGTAACTTAATGCATGTGCGGTAGGCAACCCGATAGCCCCGCCCCCTTCACCCGCGCATACATGCGGGGCATGCGGCACGTGGTCGCATCGCTATTCGCTCCGTCACAAATGTTGTTGTCAGTTTTTTAAAAATTACTAAATTTCGGGGAAATTGGAATTAATACATAAAATTGGAAAAAAAAGATTATTTCAAAATTCATTATTATTGTTACTGTGATGATTATGTAAAATTTTATATTATATTTGGTCAAGTGTTTGCTTAACCTTTATTATCCTTATGGGTCGGACAGGGTTTTCTTTACATATTGTATAATAACATCCATTAAATTGTGTCCATATCCAATCCATAAAATCCCAGTACAGCGGACAGAGCTCCGGCGGCATCTCATGGTGACATGGAAAGTGTGATTGTCGCAATCCAGCACAGAGCACGCCACAATAGCGGCGGTAAGTCCTCTCTTTGAGGAGTAGCTAGAGAGGCGCCACGGCGTCCTCACCTTCCGACTGACGTAGGTCCTCACCGGACACGGCTGTTTCGGGAGGTTCCTGTTCCGTATAAGGCGGGAGCAAACGCCAGGGTGACCACTGTGTGCATCGCCCTGAGGACACGGTGGGTTAAAAAAAAGGGTTGCGGGGTGGTTAAAAAAGAAACAATGGCACTGGCTGTTGCACAGGCAAGTGAAGGAACACGGGTGGGTTTTAGTCTAGCTAAAAGTCTGACACGCCCTTCCGCTCCGCCCAGAGCGGGAGAGGTCATTTGATGATTTCCCATTAAACAAAAAAAAAAAAAAAGAACTGAAGTAGAGCAAGAAATTGCACTTGAAGAGCGCAGACTTAGTATGGCTCGACTTCGTGCTTCTCACTCACCAGAGCAAAGGGAGGCAGCCCATGAAACAGCTCAGTTGGCAATGCGAAATCGTCGAGCAAACCCAGAGATCAAGCGCTAGATTACGAAGCACAAGAAGAAATTCATCAAATACTGATTTCAATCGGGCAGCATTTCTATACGCATACCTATAATATAGCGCAATGACGTTCGCATTGGGCCAATGGATGTTGTTTCCGAGTATTGTAGCATATTAAAGAATTCTGAAGAACCGCTAGGATTGTGCTCCCAAATAAAGGATCATTGAATAATAATATTTATTTATTTAAAATTATCCTAATTTAAAAAGTAGTCATGTGATATTGCCTTTAAGGCGCAACGAAGTTCGCCGGGTCAGCTAGTCTTCATATACAATATGTTAAGAAAACCCTGTCCGACCCGTGAAGGTATTGTTAGGTATCGATAACTGATTCTACTAATGCCTACAAAACCTGGCTAAACTTAAAAAAAAAATTCCCCCTAAAAAATAAATAACTTAAATAAAATAAATAGGTAATTTCATGGCAACACAGGCACAGTTCATAACCTCAGTTGACCTCATGCATGTAGGTATAGGTAATTTATTCACGTTTATCGAGTCTCGAAAGAAATAACGATACTTAGGCAGCTCGTGAAAAGAACTTTATTTTTAAGTAGGAAGGTCGTCTGACTCTCCAAATGTATCATTTCATTCGATGAGCTTATTGGCTGTGGCGGAGATGTTGTTCCAATTTCGTTCACTAATAACGATACAGGCCCAGCTGGCACCGTCGCACGAGATTAGCACGGACATGCACATAAATAAAAATCAAGTGGTGTCAAATCCGCGCTGGCCACAGTTGGTCCACCCTTACCAATCCACTGCTCGCCGAACTGATAATGGAGGTTCTCACGTACAGGACAAAGATATGGTGACGCACTGTCATACTGGAACCACATTGACCACAATCACCTGATCACAAAACAGCAGTTGCTACCTTCCATCAGCATGTTACATTACTCTACATTAGGAAACGACATGATCACACAATACACGAATAGTCTTCACTAGAGCGATGTTTACGCGCGACTGATAATTTAAAGTAAAAATGATTTTTATTTTTTAGAATTGTACCTACGGGGCTGACCTCGCGGCATCCTTTGAGTAAATAGGGATGTGTAAGTAATCAAAATATTGATTTTCGATGGAAACAATTTACTTGTCTATTTTTGTTATCGATTTAGTATTGTAGTTTCTCATTCTCATTCTAGATTCAACATCGCATGGAATTGTTTAGAACTTTTACAAAACTTAAATTAGTTAGGTACACTGCTGTAAATGAAAATCATGCCAAATTTTGAATTTCAGTTTCTGTCTCAAAATCGATGATATTGACCGTTAAAATATTTGTAAAATTTTACTAAAATTGTGTTTCATAAGTCCTTCTCGTTTCTGTTTACTAATACTTGTGTTATAATAATGTTATTAGTAATTAATCGATAAACAAACAAAAGTACTTTTACCATTGGGTAATCTGTGTTTTTAACAAATCATTCAACCAGATACAAGTTTCGATTAATAGCGATAAAAAAACGTTATTGCGCAAAAATTAGTGTATCACTAGTTATTTCTTTTACGTCGCCGACAAAGCTCACGCGCGACGCCGCCAAAGAAATAAATAATCTAACAAAACAATAAAAGGAAAGCCGACAATTATACCGCCTAAAATGGTGTTGTCGTTTTTTTAAAAACACCAAATTTTGGGGAAGTTAGCGTAAATTCGCGGGGAAAAAAGATAGTTTTAAAATTGATTAGTATAGTTACTATGCTGATTATGCAAAATTTCAAATTTTATTTCGTCATGTGATTGCCTAACCTTTATTATCCTTATGGGTCGGACAGGGTTTTCTTAACATATTGTATATAATTCTACTGTACGTGTGTATGTCATTGAACTCCTCCTAAACGGCTTGACCGATTTTAATGAATTTTTCTGTATGCGTTTGAGTAGCGACCTGGATGGTTTAGATTCACAAATCAGCCCGGCAGATGGCGCTGATCGCTTGAAGAAGCATGTGATCTCGGAAACGGCCCTAACGATTTCGCTGAAATTTAATACGTGGGGGTTTTCGGGGACGAGAAATTGATCTAGCTCAGTTTTATGTCTGGGAAAGCGCATATTTTCGAGTTTTCTCTTTCGCAATATTTCACGCATAATATGGGCGCTAATTTCGCGCGGCTTGACATAGCGGCTGTGGCGTAGGCGATAGTGGTATGGTCTACTCGCGATGGCTGGTGTTCCTCGGTTCAAACCCGGGCAATCACAAGTTTTTTTTTGTTTTAGACAAGTTTATAGTTTTTTTTTTTTAGTTTTTTAGTTACTTAAAAAGAAAATTGTACATAAGAACTAAAAGGGGAAAAATAAAAGAAATATTTTCATTTAACTAAAATTGTACTTATGAACTAAAAGAGAAAAAAATAAATAGAAATAAATAAATATTTAAGATTTTTTATTTAACTTTAAGAGACTGAAACAAGAGCTCTAGGGGTAGAGAGAGGTATGATATCTTTGTTACAAATGTAGATGACAATGCTTTCCATGGGTATATTCCTCAATCTGCTGTATCTGTGTACGTCACTGAATTCCTCCTAAAGGGCTGGTCCGATTTGAATGAAGTCTATGTATATAAATGAAAGTTGTGTTAGTTACTCTATTTATAACTCAAGAACCGCTTAACCAGTATGGCTCAAAATTGGTTGGGAGGTAGATAAGAACTGGGAGAAGGACATATCACATAGGATACTTTTTATCCCGTTCCCGTTGTTCCCATCGTTCCCGTGTGACGTGACATGGAATAACAAAACAACTCAGTGAAAATATAAGTTAGCGGTTCATTTGTTAAAAATGGTACAAACACACTGCTGCACTACTCAGCATATTAAAAAAAGTCTTACCGGTTTAATGTTGATGCATTCATTTAAAGCAAGGAATATAAATACTCTCTGCCGGTTTAATTTTTTTAATAAAAGCCCCAAAGCAAACTTCAACTTCAAAATTTCTAATATTGTATTGCTGTGCCATTTACCACTTCACTACATACTATAAAACAAAGTTACTTTCTCTTTCCCTATGTCCCTTTGTATGATTAAATCTTTAAAATTGCGAAACAGATTTTGATGAGGTTTCTTTTAATAGATAGAGTAATTAAAAAGAAGCGTTTATATGTATAATAACATACATTAAATCGCAGTACAGTGGACAGAGCTCCGGCGGGATCTCATGGCGACATGGAAAGTGTGATTGTCGCAACCACCAGCACTGAGCACGCCATAATAGCGGCGGTAAGTCCTCTCTTTGAGGAGTAGCTAGAGAGGCGCCACGGCGTCCTCACCTTCCGACTGACGTAGGTCCTCACCGGACACGGCTGTTTCGGGAGGTTCCTGTTCCGTATGAGGCGGGAGGTAACGCCAGGGTGACCACTGTGTGCATCGCCCTGAGGACACGGTGGGTTAAAAAAAGGGTTGCGGGGTGGTTAAAAAGAAACAATGGCACTGGCTATTGCACAGGCAAGTGAAGGAACACGGGTGGGTTTTAGTCTAGCTAAAAGTCTGACACGCCCTTCCGCTCCGCCCAGAGCGGGAGAGGTCATTTGATGATTTCCATCCAAAACAAAAAAAAAAAAAAAGAACTGAAGTAGAGCAAGAAATTGCACTTGAAGAGCGCAGACTTAGTATGGCTCGACTTCGTGCTTCTCACTCACCAGAGCAAAGGGAGGCAGCCCATGAAACAGCTCAGTTGGCAATGCGAAATCGTCGAGCAAACCCAGAGATCAAGCGCTAGATTACGAAGCACAAGAAGAAATTCATCAAATACTGATTTCAATCGGGCAGCATTTCTATACGCATACCTATAATATAGCGCAATGACGTTCGCATTGGGCCAATGGATGTTGTTTCCGAGTATTGTAGCATATTAAAGAATTCTGAAGAACCGCTAGGATTGTGCTCCCAAATAAAGGATCATTGAATAATAATATTTATTTATTTAAAATTATCCTAATTTAAAAAGTAGTCATGTGATATTGCCTTTAAGGCGCAACGAAGTTCGCCGGGTCAGCTAGTATCATATAATTATTTTGGATACGAAAACGTTGAAGCTTGCTGATAGCGACCTTATCACCCAAGAATAATATGAACAACAGGAACAGTCAAATATTCATAAAAAATAATATCTACTACGTGATCAAGATTACTGCATAACATTTGCTCGTTTGCCTACTGTGTACTGCTGTTTAAACCATATCCTTATTTTGTACATAACCTTTTATTTATTCATAAGAGCGTAACTGGGTTGCGGTAAAACGATCCGCAGGATGCTGTTAGAATGCCAATTTTTGAGAAGCTTTTCGTTAATATTTATTGTTTTACGTGCCACATGATACTAGCAGCAAACGATGTCATTTTACATTTTTAACTCTTGCGAATCAAATAACAACAACATCAATTAACAAACTCTAGCGCTACCT
Source organism: Sesamia nonagrioides (assembly GCA_017933935.1). Taxonomy (NCBI): domain Eukaryota; kingdom Metazoa; phylum Arthropoda; class Insecta; order Lepidoptera; family Noctuidae; genus Sesamia; species Sesamia nonagrioides. The sequence goes on from JADWQK010002442.1 coordinate 37,568, forward strand.
TCGCGGTAGGTAGCGGTAGCATCACTAGGCAATTCTATAATGGGCGTGGAAAAAGTTACTAATACAAATCAACCACTAATCACCCTGTACACTAATCATCCTGTATAATTTTCTCATTACTGGAACTCAGATGCATAGGAGGTATTCTGTAATCTGTGATAGGAGGCAATTGGCGTAGGAATTAGTCGGTAATTATCAACTGCACAATATATTGTAATTTCAGTCTTTCGAATGATGGTAGTAAACATTGCCCAAGCCTAAGCTTGTGGTATACGGACTTACTTATACATATGTTATGCTCTTTTTATTAAACTCAATTAATTAGCCGGGCAAGTAGATTACAAATACCTACAGTGCAATGTAGTATATTGGCAAAAGTCCTTGAAATGTTAATCACTTTTGTCGCCTTGATTCTGAATTAAATTAAAACGTATCGAAGCATTTGGCAGGAAATTAAGGTTAAAAAGTAAATAGAGCAACCAATCAGGAGACGTAATATACGTTGATAAGAGCCACAACGTCATATGGGATCGCATAAAAACAACATACCCAAATTGGTTTTTGTAATTCACTGATAAAGGAATTCGCTGTAAATTTACCGAAATTAGGTATATTGCAAACTTGCTTTCGTATAGAAGTGATCTAGTTAAATATCTCTCTCAAACCAAATACGGTGACTGCCACTAACTAAATGTAGTTTCAAACTTATCCACTCTCACAGTTACTTAGTAGTAATTCAGTCTATGTCTAACTTCTTAAGCCTAACTTCCATCTTTGTTAATAATTAGTTCATGACTTCAATTTCATTTCTAATAGGTATTTATTTTATCTGGGACGCCTATAAACTTACGCTGGAAGAAAATACTGTGAGGAAACCAAGGGTTATAGAAGCAATTAGCTCTCCTACTAACCTTACTGAAAGTGTAATCTTTTTATTATTAAACAGAGTATTCTCGGGAACTCATTCCAACATTACAAAAAGTTGATAGTAAAGTCACGATGCGGAAAGGGTCTGGGCCAGCATTTAACTCGTGGTTCTGTGATGAGAGAATCCTATATGGATCCCTAAGGAGTGCTTAACTTTAGCGAAAAGGCAGCGGCGCTAGCTTTGCTAATGTTTTGTTGTATTTTCTACCAAGTTTCTAACGGTTTTTGCCAAGTAAGTTGACAGTATTTTAAGTTGTAAGTAGGCACCACTCCCCATACACATTTTTTTTTATATATTATAAACTAGCGCTTGACCGCAATTCTGCCTGATGGTAAGCAGTGACGTAATCGTTGATGGTAAAGCGCACTAGTCATGCGTTTGTAAGTCATAGCGCTTTTGCTATGACTTACAAACTAGAAGATGCGTTGCCACTCCAGAATATAGCTAAATTTAGAAAGATAAAGCTAAATTTTTTGTTAGCCTGAAATGCCGGTCCTTTAAACCGGAAGGCTGCTTGACGACAGAAATGGATACTTCTTTCGAGGAATTTCTTCACAAAGAGCTCTAATACTGTTGAGCTAAATGAAGAGATGAAAATGTTCAGTATCTCAAGTTGAACCGCGCGATGCTTTACGGGAACGATTAATTTATTCAAATGTAATGGTGAAGTAGAATCCTTTCATAGGGTGACGTGAACATTAATTAAGTTCAAAATATAAGTGACGTACTTAAATTAATTACTTAGCTTCAGCAAATGCATTCATTATGTCAGTTGATATGTAACGAAGGTTGCGTGTACGATTAGAATTCAAATTGCTAATCAAAACTGAACTAAAATTAATTAATGATATTCGATTTTAGTAGAAATATAAATCTGCATCTTCATCTTAGATATAAATTTTCTTAACACTTTTCAAAATGTTTACCAGCCATACTCTATTCATTACTCACAATCAAGTTTATATTTATCGCCGTAGAAGAACATCTTAATCCATCAATTCAAAACAGTAAACAACTTGGCTGCAACGCTTGAACAACATAAATTGTTAATTGCACTAATTAGCGAGACGCTCTCAGCAAACTCTCACATTTAATAGATACTTTCTTTGTAAAGATAAATGATAGTCGAATTATTAACTGCTCTTTAAAACACAAGATTTTGTTTGAATTTTCTGTTATTAAAACAATATGTAAAATGGATGGGAATTTAATATTCATTAAAAATTAAATTATAAATAGCAATCCATACTAATATTATAAATGGGAAAGTAACTCTGTCTGTCTGTCTGTTACGCTTTCCCGCTTAAGACGCTGTGAATAGCAAACTTTTAGGTATTTGAGGGGGTGAAGCAGACGAAGTGGGACACGACTAGCCCCGCCCACTGCGGGGCGCGGGGCGCTCCGCGCAAGTACATCGATGCGTGAGGTGAGGCGTCGTGCATCGAGAAATACGCACGTTCTATTAAATCTATACCAACCATTCTCTATTCCATCTACATTTAGAACCGTAATTTCACAACCCAACTGCGAGGTACGGTTGGCTCTGTTCGTCACAGTCCCGGTTCGCATTAGACGAGCAGCAGGTTCGAATCCCACATCCGTTCACTTTACCTTGCGGTTTTCGAAAATGTATATTTTATACATATTTTCATTTTTTATTATTACTTTTGTTTTCTTTTTATTTTTATAATGCGCTTTGTCCGTTCTGCTTAAATTTTTTGTGTTATGTCCTTTTTTCATGAAAATGTTAGAAATATATCATTTCTAGAAATTACTATTTATAAACAGCTGTTTAGAGTAACTGTTAAAAAAAATGCATTTTCGGATATTTAAAAAAATAAAAGATTTTTTCTTCAAAACTGCAACTCTTATCGAAGTCGGGTTTGTACGAGTGCTTAGAATAACACAACACAAAAAGATTGAAATAGATGGAGGTACTTGGAGGAGGCCTATACTGAAAGGGGCCATGAATAATGCAACAAAATGAAATCTAAATTTACTGTTTTGAACTATTATCAAATCAACTGTTATTTTTATTGTTTTTCTTTTCTATTCCATCTACATTTAGAAGGGTAATTTCACAACCCAACCCTGAGGTACGGTTGGCTCTGTTCGTCACAGTCCCGGTTCGCATTAGACGAGCACCAGGATCGAATCCGACTTTACCTTGCGATTTTCGAAAATGTGTATTTTATACATATTTTCATTTTTTATTTTTTTTGTTTTCTTTTTTATTTTTATAATGCGCTTTGTCCGTTCTGCTTAAATTTTTTGTGTTATGTCCTTTTTTCATGAAACTGTTAGAAATATATCATTTAGAAATTACTATTTATAAACAGCTGTTTAGAGTAACTGTTAAAAAAAAATACATTTTCGGATATTTAAAAAAATAAAAGATTTTTTCTTCAAAACTGCAACTCTTATCGAAATCGGGTTTGTACGAGTGAAATAGATGGAGGCACTTGGAGGAGGCCTATACTGAAAGGGGCCATGAATAATGCAACAAAATGAAATCTAAATTTACTGTTTTGAACTATTATCAAATTAACTGTTATTTTTATTGTTTTTCTTTTTTTAAATTATATTATGAACTAAGAAATTCATGGATAAATAAAGGATTATTATTATTATTTATTATTAATTTCTAGAAATTTGTAGAAAGAAAATTATAACGAATTGATTTTAAATATTACTTTGCATTATAATTGTTACAAAAAGAATATATTTAAAAAGATGGAACAATTACTACAAAAAATACAGAAAATCGGATAAATTAATAATAATTTAAAAAAAAACAATTGCAAATAAGAAATCCAACAAAAAGCATACAACGTAAGGCTGGGGTTTGAACCCGAACACATACAGGTGAAGAAAAATGTGCCGCGAAAAAGTAAAAAGAATAATTACAGAAAAAAATCAAATAAAATATCGGTAAAAATACAACAGTAAATTAAAAAGCATTTATTTCAATTAAAATCTACAAAAAGCATATAATGTAAACCTGGGGTTTGAACCCGGGCAAAAACGAAATATGATTATTCATCAACAAACAGACACGTAAATATAATTATTTTCTGTGCGGTGTAAAGCAAAAAGTGACATAGGTCCGACAAGCACCACGCCTCAGCGGTCACTGTCGCTAAGCATAGAAGTGAAAGAGAAGGCAATGGACGCCGCGATGGAGCGACGTTTCGTTCACGTTATTTATCATTAAATACATTATTTATTTTAGAACATCTTAGTTAAATCGATAAACAAAAACAATGGTTTCATTTACTATTATATTTTACATCGCTCTTCTCAATTTTATCAAGATTTGATGATTAATAATACAGTTACAACTGTTATAAATTCAATTTTAGGGGTTACTTTAGGATTTTTTTCTATCAAGAAAATTAATTCAAAACGTGTTTTGAAAACAATAGTTTCCTGCTACATATAATCAAGATTAACATATAAATTTTTGGCTGCTCTGAAATGTATACATTTGGCTAAAAAATTGTTTTAAGAAGCCTATTTTTACTGAACACAGCGCCTTAAACCTCTCAACCGATTTTGATGAAATTTGGCACAGACAATCTTTAGACCCTGAGAAAGAACATAGGCTACCTTTTATCCCGGAAAAATTTGATATTCCTGAGGGAAATCTAAAAAGCGCGATATAACCGAACTCCACGCGGGCGAAGCCGCGGGCGGAAAGCTAGTACTAATATTATAAATGCGAAAGTAACTCTGTCTGTCTGTCTGTCTGTCTGTCTGTCTATCTGTCTGTCTGTCTGTCTGTTACGCTTTCCCGCTTAAACCTCTCAACCGATTTTGATGAAATTTGGCACAGACAATCTTTAGACCCTGAGAAAGAATATAGGCTACCTTTTATCCCGGAAAAGTTTGATGTTCCCGAGGGAAATCTAAAAAGCGCGATATAACCGAACTCCACGCGGGCGAAGCCGCGGGCGGAAAGCTAGTATAAAAATATAGCGCGAAACAATTCATCTGCGTCGCTTTTTATTAGTAATGTTACCACAACACTGATGGTATTACTATGTTCTATGGTAATGTGTCGTGTTCCGGCATGATGTTTGGTGAAGCCGTACGAAGGACGGGTCTGAGCAGTTGCTTTGTGATGTATGCCGAGTAACATTACGCCACATGTTTTTGTGTCGGGAGTTTGGTCGTGGAGGGCCTCCAGATCAATCTTCCTCTGGGACCTGGGTTTAACATTGCTTCACCTCGCTTAATGGCCGTCTTCCTTCCTTGTCACTCAGTTTTTTTGAGTGATTAGGCTCGTGGCAAATTAGCCCACTTTACCATCAACGATTGCATCACGGCTTACCATCAGGCGGGATTGCGATTAAGCACTAGTTTATGATTATAAAAAAATTTTTTTTTTTTTTTATATGATATGGGGTATCAGTGGTTGACCACTGGAAGGTCATAATGACGCCATTTTGTCAGTGGATTACGAAACTTTGGTACAAGTAGATTGACCATTTAGCTTGGCTTTCATTCGGTATGACCTTGAAAAATACAAGGACAAAAAATACTTAAATCCTTACTAATATTATAAATCGGAAACTGAGTATGTTTGTTTGTTTGATCCACTTTCACACTGTAACTACTGAACTGATTGCTTTGAAATTTTTCAAACGTAAAGTTAAAAGTCCGGATTAAATAATAGAGTACTTTTTATCCCGGAAACAAATGATACTCCCGAGCGAAATCTAAAAAGCGCGTATAACCGATCTCCACGCGAGCGAAGCCGCGGGCGGAAAGCTAGTTAAAAATAAAATATAAAAACTTCAAAGATACAAGTTTGGAGGGACAATTTAGCTAAGGAAGAAAGAATTAATAAATACATGTATGTATGTAGTTACTTGGATACAGTTCGTAAAACACAAAATATAAAAGTAAAAGTACCTATTGCTTTAACAACAATAGTGTTTGCCGGGATAGTACCAACTTAACACGAAACGCGTTACATTACTGCTTTGGCTTGATGCCAACGGTACTTTTTGCATTTTCAAGTTGCTTAACAGGCTCCGAGGCACGGAAGGGTAGACCAGCAGGGTAATTGTGTAATAGATCAGTAGCAATGGATTTCATTTTGACAGTTTAACGACATTCATTGCGTTATTTATGTTGTTGAGTAGACATATTTTGAAACATATAAAGCAATGGAATAGCAATAAGCTTGAAAATGATTCCAACTGAAAGTAATGGTGTGTTACACAATTAGGGTGCTGTGCGGCTGTTATTACTCATCATCATCATTATCTTAGCGTTTATCCCGGTTGCATCCGCGGCTTTCGCGTTGAAGACCGGGGTCCGCTTTCTTGCGAAATTTCCTCCATTTCGCGCGATCTTTAGCATCCTGTGGTATGAGATTGTTGGCACGCATGTCATCTCTTACAACGTTAAGCCAACACTTCTTTGGTCTACCCCGCTTGCTCCGGCCCGGCGGTTGTGCCATGGCAAGACATTTGTGACCCACGTAACACGTACTAATCTGTAAAATCGCAATTCTGTGAAAGATGTTTTATAAACACAAGCAAAACGATTTTTTACTTATTGTCAGTCTATAGTAAACGTGCCTAGTGCTGCACACTTCTATCTTATTTCATGTTACACCAATATCAATTTTATTTCACACAAACTTAAGATGATTTTTTGAGTCATAACAGTGAAAAACACTGAAATTGTTGCGGAAACTGAGCTTTATTGTAAATAAATAAATATAATATACGGATAAATCACACAGATTGAGCTAGCGCCAAAGTAAGTTCGAGATTTGTGTTATGGGATACTAACTCAACGATACTGTTTATTGTGTAAGAATAAAAGGTTTTTTACATTAGTTAATTCATATTTTTGGAAAATATGACGCAAATGCATACACACTGATTGGAAAAATTATTACTATCGTTTCTCTTATCTAATATAATATAATTGGTCGAACCTCTAATCTTTTTTTGTTTTAAGATAAAATTATACATGATCCCATGGTAAACACTGTAATTATGTTTGACATGACTCATCTCCTATTCTGAAATCTAATACTACATCTACTACTATTACTAATGATAAATCTAAAACCAGCCAAAATGATCTTTGCGCTGCACCGACAACGCTTTGGAAGTGGCAAAAATTTTGGGACAACACAATCTAATATTCGATCGTGCCTGCGACTCAAAGAAGAAGGAGAGTATCATCGATAATTATGATGATATGAGACGATATTTTCAGTCCATTTGACCTATTAGCAACAGCTTGTAGAATGTACTATGTTTAGATAAGAATTTTTAGAAAAATACCAACGAGAAATAATCATGCTTGAAAAAAATAAATCTAGTAAATTTAATGTAAAAGTTTTAATCAAAAGAATTAAATGAAAAACTAAATTTAAAAAATATATAGATTTAATAACAAAAGAGTCGAATTTCGATTGGTAGTAAATTTTCTACATTATGTAGTATATAATACATTATTTGTATATAGCAACTAGGTTACTGTGAATCCCCTTTAACTCCCGTAGTCTTGCGATTATTCTGGCATCCCACAGTCCCCAGCAGATGTCACATATTGAAAATATTTCCATATTCCAACCTTATCGTGCATGTTGATGTTTTTCTCTCGTCAGACACACAGAACTTGTAAAAACCGGCCAAGTGCGAGTCGGACTCGCGCACGAAGGGTTCCTCACCATTATCTTAAAAAACTGCAAAAAAAGTCACGTTTGTTGTATGGGAGCCCCCCTTCGGCATTTAGTTTATTTAAATTTAATTATTTATTTTTAATATATAACCAAACCTACTGTGAACATTTCAAGCATCGAACGGAATTACCTTTATTAATTTGGAGCAAAAAAACGGCAAAAAAATCAGGATTAAATATTTTATTTTTAGTATTATAGCGGCAACAAAAATACATAATCTCTAATAATTTCAACTGTCTAGCGGTTCATGAGATACAGTCTGGTGACAGACGGATGGACAGACAGACAGCGAAGTCTCATGAATAGGGTTCCGTTTTATCTTTTAGGTACGAAAACCTAAAAAGGATGTACAAATGTGTTTCAGCTAAATTGAAGCCAAGTCCTATTCCTAAACCGTCACAAAACTTCATATTATTACCTACTCTGAGATTATGATGGAGTTAGTTTTTAGCCAGGTAGTGGAAAATACCGCTACTGCCACAAACTACAAAATGACTCGTCATGTATCCTGTCATGGCTTCGTAAAGCTTTGTTCTCTATTGGAGACCTACTCCTGTGGTTGAGGCTTTCCCGAAATTTAAATAAATGAGGGTAAAAGATAAAACGAGACGAAAAGATTTTTGTAAACAACGTCAACCCAATGTTTTATAAATTTAACCAAAATCGAGTTTTCTGGTTGAAGTTAAATTACTTCCAACACACTTAAAACTCCATTCTATATACGATGACTCTTTAAAGTGAATCTAATTAACGATATAATGTATAAAAGGTTCGCCCTTACATCCCGTAATTACATCACCCTTCTGGTGTAAACCAGACCAATAACTCATTTGAGCGTGCATTTGTATATCCAAAGCATTTGAACCCAGACCATTTATAAGGGGTGTCGGATATTTAATTGTTTACAACGATTTTCTTTTTAAACTCAAATATTAATAAAATCAAATATTCTAGAAACTGCCTTTCTAGGACTTACTTTAGATTAAAAATTACATTAGAGTTCTTTATTACTTTGCTTATTTCACAGTATTATGTCTTAAGTTGCTCTGCTGCGGTGATCGGAGCAGCTGTAATACTCGTAGATAAATTATTCAGTTTACTACTTACGAAATACTTTCTAAGAAAAAAGGAATGGAAGGAATTTTGTGCGTTGGCAAAAACTTAGGACTTTTCAAAATAAGAAGTCATTTTCATAATACAAAAACAGCAGGGTAATTGTGTAACACATTATCAGTAGCAATGGGTTTCAATTTGACAGTTCAACAACATTCATTGCGTTATTTACGTTGTTGAACAGACAAATTTTCGAACATAGGGAGCAATGGAACAGTAATAAGCTTCAAAATGACTTCAACTGATAGTAATAGTGTGTTACGCAAATAGGGTGCAGGTAGTAGATAATGAAATATTGATTTAAAGATGATCAAATTTAGATTAACTAAAAGTAACAAATCATTTTCAAAAACAGCATTCGCTTTTATACCAAGTTACAAAACTAAGCCAAGGAAAATTGAAAACCCTTATTTAACGTGTCCCTAACAAAAAATAATATAACATTACGTTGAAGATAATAAGATATAAGACTACGTTGAACACAAAGTAAGTTTTGCAAGGATTCCTGCTGCACACATGGCTTCATGCATGCATGCATGGTAAGTGTCTATAAAATGAGGCTCAAATTACGACATTTATTTTTCACATTGAGAAATTATTTCTATTATACATTATATACAGACTATGCAAATTTAAACTCATTGTTTTAATGGCTATCATGACACTAGATTTTAATATATTTTTATATGTATATCTATCCTTTTGATATTTATTCTATATTTAACTTGAGTTCTTTAAACCATATCTTATTTTATCAAGTACCCGAAGGCTAATTCTATTCATTCTGAGAAGGTTCACAATATGATCTCAGAGTCAATCTGTCAAAAAATACGTCTAATTTTGCTATATTTTGACAAGTTTTTGACATTTGTTTGTACCCGAGATTAAAGTACGACTAGAATTGGCGCTCTTTTTGACAGGACTATGCTGTCCTCCAATATCTACTGTGTTTTGAAAACATTGTGAAAAGCCCCAGTTATCTTTTACAATGTTTTTAAATGAGTTACTGTAGAGTTTCTTACCAAATTTTCTCAATAGGGAAACATTAAAAAAATCGTGTATCAGCTTCATAATCATGTTGTTTTATGTGAAACAAAGTATTTTGAATTTGTTTGATTTAAAGTTGGCGTGCTATATCTACAAAGTTACATATTTTTATTCATTCATTTATTTCATAAACAATTCATAAATTTTCTTTATACAATGCAGGGTTGCGGGAGATATTAAAATACGCTACATGTTTTCGCATGAGTCTTTTAACTGGATCACTATATGTAATTGAACATGGACAACAAGTTACGAAGTTTGTTAAACATGTCACCATTGCCACTCTATTTAATGAAGCTGTAATCTAACCTCTGAGTTCTCTTCAAAGTTACAGAATAGTTTATTAGAAATATTACATATAATATAATAATAATAATAATAATAATAATACAATATTATAATAATAATAATAAACACCTCAGGAGGGAGCTCTCGTTAGGCAGCTGGATCAAGGGCTTGATTCAGAAAGCGTTACTGCTGGACGCTCGCATCGTCAGGAAGTTCCTCTCTCTGGGCCCCTGACCGCCGGTAGCTTGGACCCTGTTCCCGATACCGGTGGGCTACTATTTTTATATTTTTAAATGTTTTTGTTTTTTTTTTATATGCAAATATTTAAAAATGTAAATTATATGTTAGTAAAATAAATAAACGAAATAATAATATTCGTACGCTACTGACTGCAAATCGATTGCATCACCCACGGTCATCGGTTATGAGGCTGTATATCCCGCGAAAATGTGGAGGTCGAGGCTTTTTAAACGCTAAGACACTCCACAATCGCGAGATATGCAGTCTCAGGGAATATTTCCTGAAAACTGACGTGGGGATGCATCGAGATGTGGTCGCGGTTGACAAGAGCCTCACTCCGCTCTCCTTGGCTAAAGAGAACTGGCGTAAACCAGTAGTGCTTGACACCAATGATCGCATGGAGGTATGGAAGAACAAGGAGCTTCACGGACGCTTTTTCAGAGCCCTACATGGGCCTGATGTAGATTTACAAGCGTCCGTAGCCTGGCTACGATTCGGTGACCTTTTTGGGGAAACCGAAGGTTTTGTATGTGCAATTATGGACGAAGTTATGATGACGATCAATTACCGGAGATTTATTGTGAAAGACGGCACAGTTGACATCTGTCAGGCATGTCACCGGCCGGGGGAATCAATAATACATATTACAAATAAGACATATTATCTCCGGGTGTTCTCGTCTAGCTAACGGAGAGTACTTGCATAGATACAACCTTGTAGCTGGGATAATTCATCAGCAACTTGTTCTTAAATACCACCTTGTGGAATTGGAGGTGCCGTACTACAGGTATACGCCCGACCCAGTTCTCGAAAATGGCTATATCACATTGTACTGGGATCGATCCATCATCACTGACAGGACTATTGTTGCCAATAAGCCTGATATAGTGCTGGTGGATCGATCAGAGCGGCGTGCAATGATTGTTGACATAACCATCCCACATGATGAGAACCTCGTGAAAGCTGAGAAAGATAAACAAATCAAGTATCTTGATTTGGCTCACGAGGTTGTCGACATGTGGGAAGTGGATTCAGCAATCATTGTACCGATAGTCGTGACAGCCAATGGCTTAATAGCCAAGAGCCTCGACCAACACCTCAGGAGGCTCTCGTTAGGCAGCTGGATCAAGGGCTTGATTCAGAAAGCGGTACTGCTGGACACGGCTCGCATCGTCAGGAAGTTCCTCTCTCTGGAGCCCTGACCGCCGGTAGCTTGGACCCTGTTCCCGATACCGGTGGGCTACTATTTTTTTTATATTTTTAAATGTTTTTTATTTATTTTTTTTATGTAGAAATATTTAAAAATATAATTTATATGTGGAATAAGTGGAATAAAGGAGATATTAGTAATATTATTAGTACCGTATTATAAGTAGGTATGTGCCCGACCCAGTTCTTGAAAATGACCATGTCACGTTGTACTGGGATCGGTCTATCATTACTGCCAGCAACAATAGTCCTGTGCCTGTGTGTGTGTGTCCTGTGTCATGTGTGTGTTAAGCCTGATATACTAGTGATAGATCGATTAGCGCGCCTCGCAATGATTGTCGATGTTACCATTCCACATGACGGAAATCTCGTGAAAGCTGAGAAAGAGAAACAAATGAAATATCTCGACTTGGCGCACGAGGTTGTTGACATGTGGAATGTGAACTCGGCTGTCATTGTACCGATTGTCGTATCGGCCAATGGTTTGATAGCCAAGAGCCTCGACCAACATCTATTGAGGCTCGCGTTAGGCAGTTGGATCAAAGGCCTGATTCAAAAGGCAGTACTCCTCGATACGGCCCGCATCGTGAGGAGGTTCCTGTCTCTGGAGCCCTAACCACCGGTAGCTTGGACCCCGCTCCCGCCATCGGTGGAACACTATTTTTTTATATTTTTAAATGCTTTTGTATGTTTTTTTATATAAATATTTAAAAATATAAAGCGATATGTATACACAGAAAAATAAAGAGATAATAATATCTTTATTCAAGTAACAAAGACTCACATTGTTAGTAAACCTTAAAAACTATGTTAAACAATTTACTTTATAAAATTTATTTCATCTCGTGAGAGATGGCATTGCAGTGATTCACATATAAACAATCAAGCCTGCTAGCGATCATTTTCAGGATCTTGTTGGAGCTGTCCCGAACTCTACGCACCGGGGAAGCACATCTCATTCGCATCGTTGCGTAAAAACAGTTAATATGTGCGTCCGCGAACATTCCCGATACGCTACAAAAACGGGGCAGCCCCATCAAGACCCTGAAGGCATTGTTATATTGGACACGAAGGGCGCTGTACGACCGTTGGGTATATCTAGCCCACAGGTGGCACGTGTAAAAAGTTGTACAGTATGCTCGAAACAGAGTACTCTTAACTTTAAACGAGCAGCGTGGAAACTTTCGAGCCAGCATATTCGCCCTTACCGACAACGCTCTCCGTTCCCGCTCAATATCGAGTCCGTCATTGAGGTCAGGGGTCAACATATGACCAAGATATTTAAACTAAAATACTCTTTTAAGCGAAGCACCATTGAGTATTACAGGTGGCACATACTTCGGGCCAACCCCAGTTTCAAAGACCATTATCTCCGATTTGTTGGAGTTGTATACTAAATCATGTGTTCTAGCATACTCCTCACATTTAGCGACCAATTTCCTGAGACCACAGATTGACGCGCTCAGCAGCACCATGTCGTCTGCATAGCTAATATTGTTTACACATATACCATCTATACAGCGACCTACCCTGGTACCACTGAGCTCGCCAATTAACCCGTTAATATACAAGTTGAAAAGCGTGGGTGAGCTTAACCCTCCCTGCCTCACCCCGCATTCCAGCATGTATGGTCCCGAAAAAGTTCCAGCCCATCGTACAATATTGCTCTGGTTGGCATACCAATATTTAAAGATATGTTATGTATTATAAATATTACATATGAATAGTTTTTTAAAAATTATATTTGCACAATGAAAAGCTATGTATTTCTGAGCGATGAAAGTTATGAGATGTTTTTTGTTACATAACGCTGAGTCTTTTATCCTAGAAACGCTTAGTACCTTTAAATACTAAATCTGCCCACTTAGTAGATTTAGGTACTTACCTACTGCCTAAGTGCCTACTGCTTTCTGATTCATTAGTGTAGCTCTTCTTCTAGGAACTTGGTCATTCGTAGCCCTTACACTAGAAGCCTCTATAAAAGGTAGAAAATGGTTGTATGTCTAGTGAACTCTTAACTAAATCAATTTATTACGGACATATATGGGAATTTGTTCAAGGACTTGAAGCACTCAAGGCCCATCAGCACCCAAAGCTAAACGTTTTCCATTTGGTTGACTTCTAGATAAACGTTTGAAGAACTTAGTTTCATCAGGTAGAGCATGATTAAGCCCTGAAGTTACTACACAAGCTTGGAATTTCAATTAACATATTCTACATTGAAATTAATTCAAAATTCCTAAAAGCGTTGAATTTGTTCCGTTGTATAGATAATAACGGGAATTTCTTCGAACTGCTCTGTTGGATTTGTGACCCGGAAAGTGAAACCCCATTGTCTGCATCCGCCCGGAGGTTGGAAGTTGGTGGTGTAATAGCCCCTTAACTCGAAACACCATGGAGAGTCATTGTTCCTGCACCTAATCTCTCCCCGGTCGAGGCGGATTGCCGTCTTATTGCCGTCTCACTATGAGGGTTAAAGAACAGAGAATGTGCCTGTGTTTTATGCACACTCTTGCTCTTGCGTAGTATAACATCTCCAGCGAACCTGGCTAATCTTCATGGAGTTTAGCCACTGTGATTAAAACCTGTCATGGGAGTATTATTTTTATTTATGCGTTTTTACTTCCATTATTAGTTCCGTTAACTTATATTGTCCCACTTGCAAAAAATTCTCCCTATTTTTCCATTTTTCTCTTGTGCCTTCTTTGTTTAGTCTATTGGAAACGAAATAAAATCAATCAATCAATTTGGTTTTTATGGAAATAAGTCGTATATGGTTCAACTTTTTTTCAAAGTCAGAAAAAACTGAAAGTCGTTTTACGTTATGTTACCTTTATTTTCTGTACGCCATATACAACTTTATTTTTTGTTAATGCGAAACCAGCCTCCTAATCGGCGAACACATTTTTGTCAAATGATTGCGACTAGTTGGGATCAGTTGGTATCGTTCGGGCCGCCCATTGGTCCGTTCGGTCCAAACGATCCCAACTAGTCACAATCATTTGACAAAAATGTGTTCGCCGATTAGGGGGCTGAATATAGTTTGTTCAGAATAAGCAACTGAATCGATTTCAATCATTTTTACACTATGTTATATTTTTTCCGTAATACATTTAGAAATTGTTGCGCTATGGTTACCGGTACGGTAGAACGTAGTATTGCGCACGCCGGCGCAACAGCTGATGCCAAAGGTCATCGCCCCGCTTGTTCGCTCGAGCGCAGCGTGGATCATATTTTTATTGGGACAGCCAAGTAGGATAACAAGCTCATAACTTTATAGTTTAACATGATATGTTTTTGAAATTTTGTACATAGATTCTTAACTTAAAAATACTGGACACGTGTTTCGAGTTTCGTATATAAACAAAGAATAATGTTGTATGTATAATGGTAAAACATAGTGCACATATTCTTAGACAATGTACTGTCTGTAACCATACCTGTGTTTAATAAAAATAAATGATTGATTGATAGTTAGCAATATTGTTGTAAAACTACTTGGTCTTTTCAGTAATAGGTACTTTTGATATTTTGTTTTAATGTCAATATTAAAAGAAACAAATAAAATGACTTACTTTCGAATATAGCAACCATCTTAAACTGTTTTTATTTATTAGGGTTCCGTACCTCAAAAGGAAAAAACGGAACCCTTATAGGATCACTTTGTTGTCCGTCTGTCTGTCTGTCTGTCACCACCCTTTATCTCAAGAACGCGTGGACGTATCAAGCTGAAATTCTCATGAAATACTCGGGTCTATTGTCCCTTTAAGCTGTGAAAATATCAAACTTCTAAGCCAAGTCAATCAAAAGATACAGCCGATTATGTCGATATTTTCAACAAATTTTCGACACTCGCAAAGGAATCAAAACCTACAGGATACTTCCCGTAAACTCAGAATCTTGAAATTTGGCATGAAGGATTGTCATATAATGTAAATATAGGAAAAATTGCGAAAATCACATTTTTTCAGTTATATAATATAATAAACATATTTTAATAAAATGGAACTTACTACCTTATTTCTCACGAACGAATAAAGTTATCAAATTGGAATTTATACCAAATACCTAGGTCTATTGTCCCTTTAAGCTGTGAAAATATCAAACTTCTAAGCCAAGCCAATCAAAAGATACAGCCGATATGTCGATATTTTCAACAAATTTTCGACACTCGCAAAGGGATCAAAACCTACAGGATACTTCCCGTAAACTCAGAATCTTGAAATTTGGCATGAAGGATTGTCATATAATGCAAATATAGGAACAATTGCGAAAATCACAATTTTTAAGTTATATAATATAATAAACATATTTTAATAAAATGAAACTTACTACCTTATTTCTCACGAACTAATAAAGGTATCAAATTGAAATTTATACCAAATACCTAAGTCTATTGTCCCTTTATGCAGTGAAAAAATCAAACTTCTAAGTTAAAGCGATCAAAAGATACAGCAGTTTATACCGACACCTTAGACGAATTTTCGTCACACGCTAGGGAATCAAAACCTACACGCAAAGACATTAAAATTATATTTACGATAGACAGGACATCACGAACAAAATCGTAAGCCAATACTTTTATCGACTTGGTCGCTCAGTCTAGTCTGCGCGTCAGGACGTAATTTGTGTCCACTAAGAATAAACATTTTCTAAGGAAACATGCCATGTTGCGCTTTGTGTTACTGTACATCTCGTTATAGTAAAACGACTGGACCTAACTTCGGAATGTTTTTCTATGAATTATTTATAATAATAATAATAGTTCTAGAAAATTTTCCATTATTGTAATAAGCGCCCTCTATTGTTGAGTAGTTTTACTATTTTCTTGTAGAGATGTAGTAATGTTGTTTATCGATTTAGTTATCGATAATACTTATTAAGATGAATGCATTTTGTTGTACTTTATTGACATTTAAAATATAGCTAAATGAACTTAAAATATTACTATATTTCAAGTTTATTTATTATTAACTCTATTTAAACATAATCATATCATATTAATAAACAGAATTGAATGAACAATTACTATTCATTTACCTAGGTTTTTGTTATTTTTGGTTACCGAATAAAAATAATGTCGTAGGGAAAAAGTGGATACGATTTGTCCAGATAGACCGTAGAGAAGAAAATTGGCTTCCGTCTCATTCGTCGAAATTATGCTCAATGCATTTTAAAAGAGAAGTTATCTACTTTGGAAAGAATTGTCGACCAAATTAAAAAAGAAAAGAATCGGTGCCTTGTATTAGAAATGAAATAGTAAGTTATTAATTTCAGTACTTTTCTACATATCCGTAAAAATTGGAATAAAATTTACGGTTAAGTGGATAAGTACATAGATTATATAACTTATTTATAATGAAATATATTCATAAAATATGTAGGTACGTATATGTAGTACAATGATTGCGAGCTACTTTGTGATTTTGAGGATTCCGTACCTAAAAGGCAAAACGAACCCTATTCATGAGACTTCTCTGTTCGTCTGTCCGTCTGTCACCAGGCTGTATCTCATAAACCGTAATAGCGAGACAGTTGTAATTTCCAGAGATTGTGTTAGTATTTCTGTTGCAGCTATAACAACAAGTACTAAGAATAAAAATAATAAAATATTTAAGGGGGCTCCCATACAACAAACGTGAATTTTTGCCGTTTTTGCTCCATATTAATAACGGAAACAGATAGACGCTTAAAATGTTCACAGAATATTTGGTTATATATTCAAATTACCAATAAATAATTAAAATAAAATAAATACTGAAGGCGGGCTCCCATACAATAACCGTGATTTTTTTGCCGTTTTTAAAGATAATGGCGTACGAATCTTGTAAAGGTCTTGCTCCAGCAGACTACCATTTTTGTCGTGAATTGGACATTTATCTACGTGACAAGAAGTTTTCTTCCCAGGAGGCAGTTCTGCTTTCACACAGTTTGTGCAGTCTAGATCCTCAGAGTTCTATCACAAAGGCATAAACGACCTTCCTATATATTGATTATAAATGAATTATTTCAAAATTAAAAAATAAGCAATTATTTAGATTTTCAGTACTAACCGGCTATTTTAAACTTTAACGCCTATTATATTAAAAGAATTATATAAATAAGAATCTTGTAAACTTGAAATTACCCATAATTATTCTGCTTCCTAATTTTTTGTTTCAAGCTATCATAATGCGAAAAAACATCGTCGTAGTAACTTCTTTGAATATTATCGATAACTTTATATCGAAATGATACAAACCCTACTACAGTTTTTTGCATTGCCATTTAAAAATATTTGCAAACAAACGTGTAAAAAGCATAATTTTGCTAAAAACGAAATGCAAACGAAAATTGCAAAACAAAATGCGCTTTATTTCCTAAAAGGTCTATTACACTCAAAAATCGCAATAAACTGAGCGCTATAATAATTCGTAAGCATAAAACATCTAAAATGCCAATAGACGGTGTCACGGTAAATGAATAGTAGCGAATAAAATTCTAAAACAGTTTTTGTTTGTACAAGACAAGTTTCACTTAATTTATTTACTTTTCAATATTTATTTACCCGATTTGAACTATACTAGGGTATTAAATCGGATGTGGCAACATAGACCACACTGGCCACCTACCGGGCAATAGCTGAATATATTATATATAAACTTATTTCATTTTTACTATTTGATGTCTCCAATTGTCGATCTAATTTTGCTATATTGTACTAGATGGCGGAACTGAGCCATGGGATCACAGTTTTTCTATGCCATTTTGACACATGCCCTCTCTATATATCCTAAATCTCTTTGCCTACAAGGTACTTCCCGTGAACTCAGAATCTTGAAATTCGGCACGAAGCAACGTTATATTATAGTACAGACAGATAAAGGAAAAATTGTGAAAATGATCAATTTGAAGTTACATAAAATATTAAAATATTATTTTTGCTTACATGACATAAAATATTTTTTTAATAATTATAAACTTACTACCTACCCTTTTTCACAGTAACGCGTAGAGATATTAAAGTTGAAATTCATATCAAACACTTCTTAAATCTAATTGCCTCTAAACTGTGAAAAATTCTAAATCAATGCTAGTATTATAAATGCGAAAATAACTCTGTCTGTCTGTTACGCTTTCCCGCCTAAACCTCTCAACCGATTTTGATGAAGTTTGGCACAGACAATCTTTAGACCCTGAGAAAGAACATAGGCTACCTTTTATCCCGGAAAAATTTGATGTTCCCGAGGGGAATTTAAACAGCGCGATATAACCGAACTCCACGCGGGCGAAGCCGCTGGCGGAAAGCTAGTACGTCATAAATTGTAAACCGCTACGTTTGTACAGCGGAACCCTCGGTGTGCGAGTCCGACTCGCATTTGGCCGGTTTTTTTTATTAACACTTCATGCACAATGAAAAAAAAAATTGCACAATGACGGACTTAATGCCTTAGGCATTTTCTACCAGTCTACCTTATGGTAATGCAGAAACAAAACATAGTAGATGCAAAGATATAAAAGGGAAGTTAAAAGAGAAACACAAAAAAAATATTATAATAAATACATAAATACATACATACAAAATATAAGCAGTAGAGAGAGATAAAAAAAATATAGATAGAGAAAAAGAATAAATTATATGTTTGATGAATCTGCCAATTTCTTGGGTAAGTATTCCCGAGCTTTACTTTTAAAAGTGTACCGACTGGTCAACGTCCTGATATTCTGAGGAAGATCATTCCAAAGGAAAACCGCTTGGACAAGAAAGGAAGACTTAAGAAAACCAGAGCGGTGAGAAGGACATCGTAGAAGACAATTATTGGAAGAACGAAGATTCCTATTATGCGCAGAGCATAAATATTGAAAATGAGAAGTAAGATAAGAAGGAGAACAGGGTTTGTGTAGGAGTGAAAACAAGGTCGTCAAAGCTCTTAGAGCTCTGCGTTGCATGATGGGTAGCCATTTCAAGATGGACCGGTGAGAAGATACATGATCGTGCTTACGAAGATTAAATACGAATCGAATGCAGTTATTTAGAAGTCGGTTTTTACTGTTTTTATTCTTTTCAACATTTATTCAACAATACCAGAAATTACACAGATTCCAACATACGTTATCAGCACGAAGCTCTGTATATTTTACAATCAAATTTAAAAGGAGATTGGTGGTGGAAAATATACCTAGTAACCATGTCTGCTGCAGTTTCTGGTATGTCCCTAAATGGTATTCCGATGCTTTGTAATAGAGAAGGATACACAGTGTGGAAATTTAAAATGCGAATGTTGTTAATGCATGAAGGATTATTGGAAACAGTAAGCGGAACATTTGAAGGGAATAAGACGCCCGACGATGTACGTAAGGATGAAAAGGCTCTTTCTAAGATATGCCTTACTGTAGATGGTGCTGCTATTTCGATTGTTCGACCAGCTAAGACCGCAAAAGAAGCGTGGGATGCTCTTCGAAAATCCTACGAGGATCGCAGTTTGGGTCGTAAATTGTCACTGGAACGCAAGTTGTACAGATACTCCTTATCTGAGTTTTCTGACGTAGAGGCTTACTTAACCGCAATAACTACAACAGCACTAGACCTGGTCGATATTGGCAAGACCATAGAAGATAATTCTCTGGCAGCAATTATATTGGGAGGTCTGACGTCTCGTTTCGAGCCCATGATCATGGCGCTTGAGAATGGGAGCGTCGAAGTCACAACAGATTTGGTGAGGACTAAGTTGTTGAGCGAAATGACGAAGGAGAAAGATGATGTGACTGCGTTGCAAATAAAACAAGTTATTTGCTTTAGGTGTAAGAAGCCTGGGCATAAGAGCCCTAATTGCCCTCTCAAAAAGAAGGAGAAAAAGGCAAAGGCGAGTTGCTCTACAGAAAGTTGTTCTAAGGATAAGGGATTAGTTGTTTCAAGTTCAGGAAATGTCACGAAATTGGTTTTGGATGGTGTCACGGAACTGGCTTTGTCTGCACCTAATGTCCAGATATCTGAGAAATGGATTATCGACTCTGGTGCGACTACTCACATGACTCCACATGCTGAATGGTTTAATAGTTATCAACCCCATGATGGGAAGATAACTGTCGCAAATGGTAAAAGTTTGCCGGCTGTGGGCTTAGGAGACGTTGCGATTGACACAAATACCAATTGTAATTGATCTAGATTGTAATTTACTGTCGGTTAAAAAGCAGTAGAGAAAGGTCTCTCAGTTTTTTTTGATAGTAATGGCTGTAATTTTATTATTCCTAACCGCTCGATTGCTTGCAAAAATGAAAAAGGTGCCGAACTTTGCTCGGCGCACTCCGTCGCATAATGCGCTGTGACATGTCATAACAAAAACTTAATTTACTACCGACTGGGTAGGTTTTATAATAAAAAAATAACTGTATTAGGTAGCCAATGAGTTATACAATAAATATTAGTCAATTCTTTCTCGAGTTTTAATATAATTATATTTATAAATAACTAGAAAATTTGAAAACAAGCATATTGTCTACTTCTAGTAAAAAAATACGATTTTATAGCGAAACAAGATGGACAAGTGTACCTTTTTTTTTAATTTTCATAAAGTATTATAGTTACTTTATCGTTTTAATCAAAAATAAATCCAGAAAAGACTTAATAATTTGGTAAAAAAAATGTGAAACCGAGCAATAACTTTGCGGGCTGCGTAATTCACTGTCAAATTGCAATATGTAATGAAAGTAAATTTTATAGCATAACCATAAGTCATAGGACAAAAATATTAGTATGATCTTGTAGGTTGATTACCGGTCTTTAATTTTGTATAAAAATATATACACAAATACACAGATTTTTAATCATAATATTTAAATAAAGAGAGCTGGTGCGCAAATTTGGGAAAAATTACATATCATATTTAGGTGAAGATTACAGAATACTTTAATATTAACTTTATTTGGATAAAGGTATAAATAGAATCGGTAAATCATGTAGTTTCTAAAAATATACGACGCTATTATTAAATAATATTATTACAATTACTACGAAACAAAATACTTACGCAAACTGAGTTCCTAACAATGCACATTTTTGCTAGCGAACCATTTATAATGCAAAAAAAAAACCGGCCAAATGCGAGTCGGACTCGCACACCGAGGGTTCCGCTGTACAAACGTAGTGGTTTACAATTTATGACGTACTAGCTTTCCGCCAGCGGCTTCGCCCGCGTGGAGTTCGGTTATATCGCGCTGTTTAAATTCCCCTCGGGAACATCAAGTTTTTCCGGGATAAAAGGTAGCCTATGTTCTTTCTCAGGGTCTAAAGATTGTCTGGCCAAACTTCATCAAAATCGGTTGAGAGGTTTAGGCGGGAAAGCGTAACAGACAGACAGAGTTATTTTCGCATTTATAATACTAGCATTGATTTAGAATTTTTCACAGTTTTGAGGCAATTAGATTTAAGAAGTGTTTGATATGAATTTCAACTTTAATATCTCTACGCGTTCATGTGAAAAAGGGTAGGTAGTAAGTTTATAATTATTAAAAAAATATTTTATGTCATGTAAGCAAAAATAATATTTTAATATTTTATGTAACTTCAAATTTATCATTTTCACAATTTTTCCTTTATCTGTCTGTACTATAATATAACGTTGCTTCGTGCCGAATTTCAAGATTCTGAGTTCACGGGAAGTACCTTGTAGGCAAAGAGATTTAGGATATATAGAGAGGGCATGTGTCAAAATGGCATAGAAAAACTGTGATCCCATGGCTCAGTTCCGCCATCTAGTACAATATAGCAAAATTAGATCGACAATTGGAGACATCAAATAGTAAAAATGAAATAAGTTTATATAAAATATATTCAGCTATTGCCCGGTAGGTGGCCAGTGTGGTCTATGTTGCCAGATCCGATTTAATACCCTAGTATAGTTCAAATCGGGTAAATAAATATTGAAAAGTAAATAAATTAAGTGAAACTTGTCTTGTACAAACAAAAACTGTTTTAGAATTTTATTCGCTACTATTCATTTACCGTGACACCGTCTATTGGCATTTTAGATGTTTTATGCTTACGAATTATTTTAACGCTCAGTTTATTGCGATTTTTGAGTGTAATAGACCTTTTAGGCCATAAAGCGCATTTTGTTTTGCAATTTTCGTTTGCATTTCGTTTTTAGCAAAATTATTCTTTTTACACGTTTGTTTGCAAATATTTTTAAATGGCAATGCAAAAAACTGTGGTAGGGTTTGTATCATTTCGATATAAAGTTATCGATAATATTCAAAGAAGTTACTACGACGATGTTTTTTCGCATTATGATAGCTTGAAACAAAAAATTAGGAAGCAGAATAATTATGGGTAATTTCAAGTTTACAAGTTTCTTATTTATATAATTCTTTTAATATAATAGGCGTTAAAGTTTAAAATTGCCGATTAGTACTGAAAATCTAAATAATTGCTTATTTTTTAATATTTTATGAATATGTTTCATTATAAATAAGTTATGTAATCTATGTACTTATCTACTTAACCGTAAATTTTATTCCAATTTTTACGGATATGTAGAAAAGTACTGAAATTAATAACTTACTATTTCATTTCTAATACAAGGTACCGATTCTTTTTTTTTTTTAATTTGATCGACAAGTCTTTCCAAAGTAGATAACTTCTCTTTTAAAATGCATTGAGCATAATTTCGACGAATGAGACGGAAGCCAATTTTCTTCTCTACGGTCTATCTGGACAAATCGTATCCACTTTTTCCCTACGACATTATTTTTATTCGGAAACCAAAAATAACAAAAACCTAGATAAATGAATAGTAATTGTTCATTCAATTTTGTTTATTAATATGATATGATTATGTTTAAATAGATAAATTAAAAAAATAAGAAATATAGTATGATATGAGTTAATAATAAATAAACTTGAAATATAGTAATATTTTAAGTTTATTTAGCTATATTTTAAATGTCAATAAAATACAACAAAATGTATTCATCTTAATAAGTATTATCGATAACTAAATCGATAAACAACATTACTACATCTCTAGAAGAAAATAGTAAAACTACTCAACAATAGAGGGCGCTTATTACAATAATGGAAAATTTTCTAGAACTAAGATTTTTTTAAATTTGAATTGCAGACGAAATATAAATAATTCATAGAAAAACATTCCGAAGTTAGGTCCAGTCGTTTTACTTTAGCGAGATATACAGTAACACAAAGCGCAACATGGCATATTTCCTTAGAAAATGTTTATTCTTAGTGGACACAAATTACGTCCTGACGCGCAAACTAGACTGAGCGACTTTTAATCAAGTCGATAAAAGTATTGGCTTACGATTTTGTTCGTGATGTCCTGTCTATTGTAAATATAATTTTAATGTCTTTGCGTGTAGGTTTTGATTCCCTAGCGTGTGACGAAAATTCGTCTAAGGTGTCGGTATAAACTGCTGTATCTTTTGATCGCTTTAACTTAGAAGTTTGATTTTTTCACTTCATAAAGGGACAATAGACCTAGGTATTTGGTATAAATTTCAATTTGATACCTTTATTAGTTCGTGAGAAATAAGGTAGTAAGTTTCATTTTATTAAAATATGTTTATTATATTATATAACTAAAAAATTGTGATTTTCGCAATTTTTCCTATATTTGCATTATATGATAATCCTTCATGCCAAATTTCAAGATTCTGAGTTTACAGGAAGTATCCTGTAGGTTTTGATTCCTTTGCGAGTGTCGAAAATTTGTTGAAAATATCGACATATCGGCTGTATCTTTTGATTGGCTTGGCTTAGAAGTTTGATATTTTCACAACTTAAAGGGACAATAGACCTAGGTATTTGGTATAAATTTAAATTTGATAACTTTATTCGTTCGTGAGAAATAAGGTAGTAAGTTCCATTTTATTAAAATATGTTTATTATATTATATAACTGAAAAAATGTGATTTACGCAATTTTTCCAATATATCCATTATATGACAATCCTTCATGCCAAATTTCAAGATTCTGAGTTTACGGGAAGTATCCTGTAGGTTTTGATTCCTTTGCGAGTGTCGAAAATTTGTTGAAAATATCGACATATCGGCTGTATCTTTTGATTGGCTTGGCTTAGAAGTTTGATATTTTCACAGCTTAAAGGGACAATAGACCTAGGTATTTGGTATACATTTCAATTTGATAACTTTATTCGTTCGTGAGAAATAAGGTAGTAAGTTCCATTTTATTAAAATATGTTTATTATATTATATAACTAAAAAATGTGATTTTCGCAATTTTTCCTATATTTGCATTATATGACAATGCTTCATGCCAATTTTCAAGATTCTGAGTTTACGGGAAGTATCCTGTAGGTTTTGATTCCTTTGCGAGTGTCGAAAATTTGTTGAAAATATCGACATAATCGGCTGTATCTTTTGATTGGCTTGGCTTAGAAGTTTGATATTTTCACAGCTTAAAGGGACAATAGACCCGAGTATTTCATGAGAATTTCAGCTTGATACGTCCACGCGTTCTTGAGATAAAGGGTGGTGACAGACAGACAGACAGACAGACAGACAGACAGACAGACAGACAGACAGACAGACAGACAGACAGACAGACAGACAGACAGACGGACAACAAAGTGATCCTATAAGGGTTCCGTTTTTTCCTTTTGAGGTACGGAACCCTAAAAAAAGCAAGATGGCCGCCTATCACATCTGGCGCTAGCGCTAGGGTTTCACCATTAGAATTGGTCCATACGGATGTTTGTGGACCCCTGTCCACTGAATCTTTTAAAGGCAATAAATATTTTATTATTTTTGTAGATGATTATACACGTTTTATAACCCTATATTGTATGTCATCTAAGACAGAAGTTCAGAAGTATTTATGTGTTTTCCAAACACTTGTTGAGAGACAGACTGGCATTAAAATTCGAACCCTTCGGTCAGACAATGGGACTGAGTATGTCAATATTATATAATAATAGCGTTGACAGACTATTTGCAGGCTCAAGGGATTCGACATGAAACGTCTGTACCATATAGCCCTCAACAAAATTGGGTAAGCGAACGTTGCTGCTGACAGAGCTCTCTGTCGAAAGCTTTTTGTCAAGATGCTGTTGAGACCAGTGTTTATTTAAAGAATAGGTCACCTCATCGTGCACTTCATGGTAAGACGCCATATGAAATGTGGTGTGGGAGTAAACCCAACCTGTCTCATTTAAGGGTGTTTGGTTGTCGAGCTTTAGTTCACGTGCCTTCATGCCAAAGAACTAAGCTAGATATGAAAGCTTCTGAATGTATATTTATTGGATATTCAGACGATCCAAGAAGTTATTATTTCCGTAGCGCGGGAAACCCTCGGAGATTGATTAAGTCACGGGATATTACGTTTTTTGAAAATAACTTTTCAGGATTGAATGATAAGCCTGTTCAGCCTCATCTTGTTATGAGTCCCAATGTCATTAACTGGTTTTCACAAACTTCTTCAGATACCACATCGCCACTGGCAACTTCTATCTCATCTGCTTCTACTTCTTCTTCACCTGCTTCAGAAGACGTGGAGATGGCCCCGGTAGAGCAAGCTGAGGTTTTTGTGGACACGACTGATGAAACGGGTGATGTAGGTGACGTGGAGTCTTCACAATCGGGTGAACAAACTGATCTGTCTCTGGTTCCTTTAAATGAATCCAGTGATGTTTATCCTGAAAGACGATATCCTGTACGAGTACGTAAGCCTCCAGATTATTATTCATACGGCACTCTCGGTGATGACTTGTTATGTGAGGATCCGAAAAGTTATCGTGAAGCTATTAATAGCGTTGATAAAGATAACTGGATCTCCGCAATGAATGATGAGTACAATGCCTTGTTGAATAAGCAAACTTGGACATTAGTGTATAAACCAAATAAAAGGGTTATTCCATGTAAATGGGTGTTCAAGATAAAGAGAGACGCGCACGGTGCAATAGTCAAATATAAGGCGCGACTAGTTGCGAAAGGTTATAGTCAAGTTTGGGGGACTGACTATAATGAAACATTTGCCCCTGTGGTTCGAAATTCATCTCTGCGTAGCCTTATAGCGTTGGCAGAAATGGATTTGAAAATACAACACATGGATGTTGAGACCGCATTCCTCAATGGGGACTTAGAGGAGGAAGTGTACATGCAACAGCCTGAGGGATTTGCTGAGCACGGGGCAGAAAGTAAAGTCTGTTTGCTCAGAATATCCATTTATGGGTTGAAGCAGGCAGCCCGAGCCTGGAATATTAAATTGCATCAAACCCTATCAAAAATTGGCTTTGCACGAACATCTGCGGAATCATGTGTTTATTTGAAAAAGTTTGGTAGTGAAACAATAATTCTCGCAGTCTATGTCGATGATGTTATTGTCTTTTACAAAGAAAAAAGTTCATTTGACATTGTCAAAAATGACTTGGAAAAATTTTTCTCAATAAAAGATTTGGGACAATATTGTCGTATTGTTTAGGCTTAAATATTATCCGTGATGACGATAAAATCGTGGTCAGTCAGAAGAACTAGATTCAGGTAGTGTTGGAGCGGTTTAATATGCGAGATTGTAAGATATCTACACCTTTGGAGAATAATAAGTTAAAGAAAGGTAATCCAACATCTCTTGGCGAATATCCTTAACAAAAATTGATAGGATGTCTCATGTACCTAGCTGTGAATACGAGACCCGATGTAGCTTATGCCACAAGCTATTTAAGTCAGCTTAATAGCTGTTTTGATAAAAGGCATTGGTTGGCGGCAAAAAGGGTGTTACAGCATTTAAAAGGTAGTGTGGATTACTGTATTACTTACAGGAAAGTTGGTGGACATCTGTGTGGATACACGGATGCTGACTGGGCGAACTGTGTGCATGACCGCCGGTCGTACACCGGTTACTACTTTACGCTAGCAGGTGGACCTATTAGCTGGGAGTGTAAGAAACAGCCGACGGTAGCCTTATCTTCTACAGAAGCTGAGTATATGTCTTTGACCAGTGCTGCAAAGGAGGCTATTTTCCTCAGACGGTTAGGGTGTGACATTACTGATTTTGCTGATCGGGTGTTGTTATACAACGATAGTCAAAGTGCACAGAAACTTGTGCTCAATCCAGTCCACCACAATAGAACCAAACATATTGGTACGAGATATCATTTTATTCGTGAAAAGGTTACGGAGGGTCTTATAGATATAAAATATATACCTACGGATAAAACGACAGCCGACTTTCTAACTAAGCCCTTAAGGCGCGTAAAACTTCTTAGGTGCGTTGTTAATATGGGTTTGATAAATAGGTAGAATAATTTTCTATTTATTTTTGGTCGGTTTATATTTTGTATCTATTTAGTCTGGTAGTAATGTTTTATTTTTGTATTATGTTAAGCATTATTACTTTGTCTTTTTTATTACCATTAAGGGCGGATGTTGTAAAACTACTTGGTCTTTTCAGTACTAAGTACTTTTTGATATTTTGTTCTAATGTCAATATTAAAAGAAACAAAAAAAAAGGACTTACTTTCGAATATAGCAACCATCATATACTGTTTTTACTGTTTTTATTCTTTTCAACATTTATTCAACAATACCAGAAATTACACAGATTCCAACAAATATAACAGAAATAAAAAAATAAAATCACCATTCCGGTCATGACTTTGTGTTGGTTTATTCAAAGCTTTTTTGTTATTTGTGTTGAAAATAATTGTTTCTCTGTTTACAGGATTCTTTATTTTTAGAGCTAAAGTGATCTAATGACCTCTGCCGTCTATGCTAAAATTAAATGTTCTTCGAAAAATGGCATTATATTTCAATCTAGAAAGAAAACATTGGAATAAGATAATTTATTTATAGACCTGAAAATGATACCTTTTTACCGAACAATGAATATTATCAGGTTATCTCTTACATGATACTTATGATATTAGAGTCTTTTGCCGCCTCAAACTCTGAACAAAAATATTTAAATAAATAAACAGTTCTTCCGAATTGTCAGACGTCAATTTCAACCCACGAATCCGCATCTGTCGATTCAAAAAAATCAGATCTAAATGGAATGACTTCAACTTCAACTCTTGATCAATGGCCCCTGTGAAATAGATACCACAATTTTGGCAATAACACGTGTAACAAATTATAGAAATCCAAAGCCTAGAGCACAGGCGAGTAGCCAGCCTTTCGGTGTTCTATAGGATTCATTTTGGTGAGTGTGCGAAGGAATTGCATGATTTAGTTCTCCCATCTCCGTTCCACCATCGGATGACCCGCCACACGGGGAGTTTCCACCCTTACGCCGTTAACAACACTACGATTCGGACGAAGCGTTTCGCCTCCTCTTTCATACCACGTACATCAAGAGACGGGAACAATTTGCCAGCGGCGGTGTTTCCGTCGGACCATAATTTGAGTTTCTTCAAGGCTAGAGTGAATAGGCTCTTAATAAACTAGTGCGCTTTACCATCATCGATTGTGTCACTGTTTTTCATCAGGCGGGATTGCGGCCAAGCGCTAGTTTATAATTTATATAAAAAAAAAAAAACTTTGAAAATTGTATTTCACAATAATGGCGGATATCACCGATGACAGTCGAAAAAAAATCTAAATGGAATGAAAGACCATCTCAATATCCTATATCAAATATCTGATATTTGTGAGTAGCCCTGAACCTGACCCCAAGACCTAAATTTTTAACATAGGCTACTTTTCATACTGGATTGCAGAACAAGTCGCGGAAAACAGTTTTTAACGTATAAAAATAATAGAAATTTAGTAAAATATCTTGAATATAATATTAACATTAATTTATAGCTTGCTTACACTATGCCTTGGTTAGGTTTCATCTTGCTCCTTGTCCTTATTGCTCGACCAACTCTTAACCACTACTGAGAATTTCGAGTGTTTGGATGGGCAAAACAATTATCTTTAACAGTAAACAGAAACAGATCAAAGTGAATGAGTTGAATCAGTCGATCGCTCTCAAGAATTCTACTGGAATTTCAAATACAATGGTACAGCGGAAACGCTCTTCTTGCTGCTTTGTCGTGTACTAAATTACTTTGTAAATAGGTACGTGATTTGAAATACATACATACTAATGGATTAGTAATTTTGTTTGCCCATAAATACCCTACACGTTATTAGTCTATTTTTTAATAGGCTATAATGTTACTCTGATTCATTCCTGTTCACACTCACTCTTATTCACGTATGCGTACATGTGTGCCTGCTGCTGGTTTATCTTTAAATTTCTTTTTTTTTATATCATAATTCACTCGATCGCTCTCAAGAATTCTATTGGGATTGCAAACACAATGGTACAACGGAAACGCTCTTCTTGCTGCTTTGTCGTGTACTAAATTACTTTGTAAATAGGTACGTGATTTGAAATACATACATACTAATGGATTAGTAATTTTGTTTGAACATAAATTTTATATATATATATATATATATACCGACAAATCACACAGATTGAGCTAGCCCCAAAGTAAGTTCGAGACTTGTGTTATGGGACACTAACTCAACGATACTATATTTATAATAAATACATATATAGATAAACATCCAAGACCCAGGTCAATCAGGAAAAGATCGTATTCCATCATGACCTGGCCGGGGATCGAACCCGGGGCCTCCGCGTCGCAGGCAGGCGTGTTGACCGCTGCGCCACGGAGGTCGACCCACGCGTTATTAGTCTATTTTATAATAGGCTATAATTTACTCTGATTCATTCCTGTTCACACTCACTCTTATTCACGTATGCGTACATGTGTGCTTGCTGCAAGTTTATCTTTAAATTTCCTTATTATATTTTAATTTCCTTTAGTGAAATGTGTATGTAGTGTATGGAAGAGCGAAGTCTTCACAGGCTTATGGGCTTCCATCATAGGCTGCAATCACCGGTATTTTAAGGGTTACATGTTAAAACAATATTTCACTACTAATATTAGGTCCTTACATATGAAATTGGCGTTTTATCGTACTGGCCACTTTGATCTCAAATATCTCCTGTTTGGTTTAGAATTCTAAATTCAAATTTATACAGCTTACCGTATTACTTTTGTTTATTTTTTCTTTTGGTTTTTACAAAATGGAAAATTTAATAATTTCGCGTTATTTACGAATATGAATTCTGCCGTAGCACCAGTGCTACAGAAACGGCTCGAATAATTAATGATGTGTATGGCAGTGGTGTCGCTAGAGAAAGCACAGTGCGTTTTTGGTTCCAACGTTTTCGTTCTGGAAGTTTCAACCTACAGAACAATCCCCGTAGACGCCTGGAGACCAAAGTCGACAATGAAGAATTGAAGGCTATTGTGGAAGCGGATCCATCGCAAACTACGTCCGAGTTAGCTGCAGGCCGCGGTGTTACTGATAAAACTGTTTTAATCCACTTGAAACAAATTGGGAATATAAGAAAGCTCGAAAGGTGGGTACCTCATGAATTGAGTGAAGCAAACCGACAAACGCGCGTCGACTACTGCGTTACTTTACTGAATCGGCACAATAATGAAGAATTTTAAATCGAATCATTACCTGTGATAAAAAGTGGATACTCTACAATAATAGGAAGCGCACATCGCAATGGCTGAACTCCGGTGAACCATCCAAATTCTGCCCCAAGAGAAAATTGACTAGAAAAAAGTTATTGGTCAGCGTTTGGTGGACTAGTGCCGGTGTGGTGCACTACGGGTTCCTTAAATCGGGCCAGATGAATACTGCAGATCTCTACTATGAGCAGCTCCACATAATGATGGATAATCTAGCCGCTAAACAACCGAGACTGGTCAATCGCACAAGGCCACTGCTACTTCAGGGCAACGCAAGACCACACACTGCACAACAGACTGCTACCAAATTAGAGGAGCTTCAATTGGAATGTTTAAGACATCCACCGTATTCCCCAGACCTTGCTCCAACAGACTACCATTTTGTTAGAAATTTGGATAACTTTTCGCAGGGGAAAAAATTAAACTCCGATGAGGCAGTCCAAACAGCCTTCAAAGATTTTATTGATTCCCGTCCTAATGTTTTTTTTAGAAAAAGCATAAACAAACTACCTATGAGATGGTAGAAGTGCATAGATAGCAATATATCATACTTTGATTAAATAAATATATTATACTAGCTTTCCGCCCGCGGCTACGCCCGCGTGGAGTTGGGTTATATCGCGCTTTTTAGATTTCCTCGAGAACATCAACTTTTTCCGGGATAAAAGGTAACCTATGTCCTTTCTCAGGATCTAAGGATTGTCGGTACCAAATTTCATCAAAATCGGTTGAGAGGTTTAAGCGGGAAAGCGTAACAGACAGACAGACAGATAGACAGACAGACAGAGTTACTTTCGCATTTATAATATTAGTATGGATTAAAAAAATAAACGACTTTTATTCCTCTCATACAAAACGCCACTTTCATATGTAAGGACCTAATATTAATAATATTATTCCATCAACAGCTGAAATCCACCATGCTATGCTGCATTTTAAGTATGCTCCTTGCGTTATGTTTGGCCGTAGCCTCTAGGTCTAGGTAGTCTTGTAACACGGATTGTGCACGTAAACTAATCAAGAGATTAATTAGTGATTGATTGACGCATGGATAACCCTATATTTTGCAGCTCTCTGCGTACCCAATCATAAATATAATCATACTTTATTTGCTAGGGATCCATTCATTGTAAACATTTAAATTTTTATGTTTCAAAAATTGCTTAATATGTACCATAAAAACAATATTCTTGAAGCCACTCTACCAATGTTTTAAAAACACCACCCCCCAACAGTTTAAAGTTACTTGGAATGTTATTATAAATTAAAATACACATATTAAACACATTTTTCTTTTATATATGTTTTCTACAAGGTGGTTGATATAATACATTTCGGAACTTACTTCTTTTTTGTCTTGTCAAGACCTCACTGTGTAATTTAAAATGCTTGCGTGTAGAATGAACTGCTTGCGTCCGTAGGATCTATTTGAATTATTATGATCACCCTACACAATTGTCCCCTGAGTAGTGCTAAACAAGCAGTAATAACGGTGACAGGGCATAACATCGGCTGCCCTTTCAAAAATTACCATCCACCAGGCAATGTGTTGCCTCCATGCGATCTATCGTGTTCCGGCATGATGTCTGGTGAAGCCGTACGGAGGCCGGGTCTGATCTTTTAATAAACTCGTGCACTTCAACATTATCGATTGCATCACTACTTACCATCAGGCGGGTTCGCGGTCAAGCACTAGTTTGGAATGCGAAAACAAAATGGGTAAGGGTAATAAAACCACCAGTTCAAAATTAATAGAAATGAATCGGTTTAATATTATGACAATAATGGTGCGAACAATGAACACGTAGGTATTGCCTATACCTATATACATATGTGTATACATATATATAACTTTGGTACATGCTTTGGTGACGAAGCTGTTAGGTACATTAGACTTACATATTAATAAGACCAGATCAGCATACATCATAAAAATAAATATCTTATATCATTATATTAGTTATAAAAATGCAATTTGACAATTATATAAATTCGTTACAATATTCATACACAACATAATCGTCCTTAAGAGAAACTCTAAATATATATAAATGCAAAGTTCACAATAGTATTTACATTTATTATTAAAAATTATGCATATCATTGGACCCTAAGTAAAACTACATCAATCCATGCTAAGAATGTAATCATTAAAAATAACGTATATCTAATAGTAAAAATATTTACAGTTTCAAATATTTGAAGTGGCTAGTTTTTGCGTCACGGCTCATTAGACGCAAAAACTACAATACAAATTCATTAATTAAAATATAAATTTATATTATGGCTTTATTCACTACCTTTGGTTTAATATATTTACATATCTAGTAACGTGTGACTACAGCTTAACGTTTTAATAATTACAATACATTAACTGCTACTTATATTTTTGAACTATGCTGTCGAAGTTATAGAGAGCGATGGTACCTGCAACAAAAAGTGGACATGTTACATACATAGAGTAGGTAAAGTTTAAAATATACTACCTAGATTAAAAAGTTGGTTTTCAAGAAGAACTCCGAATACATCATTAAAATGCAATAAAAATTTAGCTATGTAGATCCATTAAACAGTACCTATTTTTATTGCATTTTAATGTCCTTTTTTATTTATTTAAGCATATTTAATATTTACATGGTTTAAAAAGTTTTAAAATAATAATTTGTACAAGTATATAAAAAAAGAGATTTAAGAAGTTATCAAAGAGCATCAAAAATTCATCCATATCGCTGTCAAAAAGAATCGTGCTTAAAAAAGCCTGGCAAACCATGCTACGTTGTATAGTGACACTACATAAAAAAGGTGTTTAGTTTAGATTAACTAAAACTTAAAAAGTGACTAGTTTGTACTATGTATAGATGATCAGATAATAATACGTAAGGCTTCACCAATTGCACATAATACTGAACTTTATATTACTTCTCTTTCCCACTTTTTTAACATTTGCAGGTATGCTCACTCCAACAAGCCCAAAGACGTTTTAATTGCACTACAATATTGATAGCAAAAATGATATCTACTTGGTAAACTTACAAGCAAACTTGCAAGCAAGAGGCTTTTAAATCAATGAGGCGCAAACTCATCAGGTATCTTCGGAAGAATATTTGAAATTTTGTAAAACATTAACACCAGAGAATGTTCATTACTTTCAATACTAAAGATAAGTTAGAATTAGTTGCAACACTACTTGAAGATGGTAGAAAATTGCCAAGTTAATGTATAACTACTATATTTGCAGGGTAATTACGTTACACACTATCAGTAGCAATGGGTTACATTTTGATAGTTCAACAACATTCATTGCATTATTTACGTTGTTGAGCAGATACTTTGTTCAAAAATATGGAGCAATGCATTAACAATAAGCTTGAAAATGATTTCAATTGACAGTGTGTTCGCAATTAGTGCGCTGATTGAATCTACCGAAGTTTCGGCAACTATGTAAGTTCCCGTAACTTCGGTATAATCCGAGATAATTTTATTATTTCCTAATTCAGGCTAAACTCATCTCTTATCTCTACTGCTTCAATGTTCTTACTGCAGAGAATCGGTATTCTCTGAGTATCATAACACCATCCGTCTTTGTCACCAAAATATATTTTACGAAAATATACAAAACATTCGATCTATATGATCGAATCTTTCATCTAAACACTCCGTTGATCGAGTGGCTTCATCTGATACACTTAATAAATGTCTATGCATTGTAAATAAGATTCTTTTTTAACCAGCTGACTAATCAATACCAGACTATTTTGTATTATAGGATTTACGGATCATTGACAACGAATAAATGCATTTAGAGAGTGTTAAATGGTTTTGAAGCCTAATTTATTGATGTTTTGAGTTCATACCGAGTTTAATTAAACTCTCTTTCATTATAAAGAGTGTATCTGACATCGACGCACAAACGAGTACCATGGATCCAGTACATGATTCTGAACCGTCCAGTGGTGGAATTTTTCGTCGGCTTTTCCCTGATTAAAAAAAAACGTGTGCGGTTTTTTTATGGACCGTTAATAATTACTATACTTTTATAACCCAATAAGATTTTAAAGTAAAAAATAATTATTTCGATTTTATTACACATTGCGCTTTTTTGTGTAGGTAATTACCTACACAAAAAAGCGCAATGTGTTCAAAACTAGAAAAGTATCATATCAGCTGATTTAATGGAGTTCACATCAGGGGTCAATGTCATACCTATAATAAATAAAAATATAAATATACTTTTTTTTAAACACTGTGATTTTTGTAACTGTTCATTAACGACATAAATGACTATCATATTTTTTTTACTGGCGCGCGGTCTAACCTTCTCGCGAAGTTTGCGTTACTGTGTCAGATACACCCTGTATACTGACAAGGTCGCAGGAATATCGACTCACGCCCTATTAACATGGATTCAGTATATCGTTCTGCCCCACTAGGGTAGAAAATTTGCGTCTGTTATTTAAAAAAAGTACAGCTAAAAACGGCAATCATCATCATCATTTCAATCTATAGACGTCCACTGCCGGACATGGGATCTACATGCTCTAAGCATCTCCACGGTGATCGGTCCTGCCCCTCCCGCATCAAGCGGTGGTGACCACGCATCGGAAGACGCAGCGCGGTTAGGCTCCCGGCAAGGTGGACCGAACACCTGGTGAAGGTCGTGGGAAAACGGGCAATAATGCGATCAAAATGTAGTTTGCGAACAGTTTTTTCTGCATGTGGTATAGAATCGTAAACTAAATCTACACATGGTTGCTTAGTATAACGTACATAGCTAAAGACGATTTTTAATACACGTAACTCTATGTAGTCTTAAAAAGGTAGTTTTTTTTAAGATCCCTACGTCATTTTAGGACAATATATGACCGAATATATGTTCTGCGATTTCGGCGGTCTCTCCACTTCTGGAGCCATAGCGCTTGATGGCGCACTTCTCCCAATCTGCTCCGACTTTCGGTATCTCGGTTCACTCGTGCAAAGCGATGGCGAAATAGATCGGACGGTTAAGCACAGAATTAACACTGGTGGGTGGATGAAATGGCGGCAGGTCACGGGAATAATCTGCGACTCCCGTATTCCCCTTAAACTTAAGGGGAAAATATATAAAACCATGATCTGACCTGCTGTCTTGTATGGATCAAAATGTTGGGCTACGAAAGGGATGAATGAAAGGCAATTGCATGCAGCCGAGATGAGAATGCTAAGAGGGATGTGTGGTGTTACACGAATGGATAGAATAAGAAATGAGTACAGAGGAAGTTTGAAAGTGACACCGGTAGCTGAAAAGTTGTGTGGAAATCGGTTGTCATGGTACGGGCATGTGTTACAGAGAAATGAGGAGAATGTCGTGAGGAGAGTTTTAATTAAGAATGTTGATGGCTATAAGAGTAGGGGAAGACCAAAGAAACGATGGATGGAATGTGTGAAGGATGATATGGTTACTGCCGAGATGGCTTCTGATAGGGATGTATGGAAGAAAAATACATGTTGCGCCGACCCCAAATAAATTGGGATAAGGGCAGGAGAATGAAACGCCATTTTAGGACACCTCACATGCACAATCAGCCAGTCCCGTTTGCTTTTAGAGAAAAGAGTAAAGAGTAAAGCTTTCTTTCTCTATAGCCCTTTAGAAATTACTTATCGCTAACCCATACAAGGAAAGCTCATGTAATTACTAATTTTTGATATACACCCTCGTATTTACATTATAAAATTAATGGCTTTAAACTTAATAACTTTAGTACCACATAAACTAATGTGCGTACGTACCTACTATGTCAGGCTAACGCAACTAATTGTTAGTAATTTCGTAAATTTGCGTCCTTGGCGACTAATCTACGCACATAGGTACCTACCTCCTATATACTATTCACTAATTGTAATGAAATTACTCCCTGTGGAGTCAGTCGCTAGAACATTTTGCACCATTCATTATTTAAATAAGGAGAAGTATGTCAAGGTACCGGGGGACGGTAAACTCTATTAACAAATTTCTTTTATCTTTCTATTGTTTCTTTAAGAACATATTCACTTTTACTTGTTTTTCTTTTTGTATAACCATATTACGTGAAATAAAATTTGATACTCAATAAATTTCCTATTAAGATATTCTTCGCACGGGTGAGTTTTTGAAACAAGGTAAAATTCTAATATATGTATAAATCTCTACACGCTTTTAGGTCACACCTGAATGATTAATCATTTAGGCGTAACAATCTGAGGTCGCCATTGAGTCTGTGAGACACACCATGATCTAATAATTGTACAAAATAAATCCACTTGAATCTTGCAGATACAGCTTTATATTTACAAAAAACCCTTACAAACGAAGAATAATGGGTTCATATATGACTTCTCTATTAATTTGAAAATGGAAATTGTTATTATTATGAGTAGACATGGAAAAACCTGTTCATATCTACGTAACATTTGCTTGTTTTACAGTACGATATTTTCGGTAGCCTATCAAAATGGTTACCATTCTATTTCGTAAACATAGCATCCTGTTATTGAGCTTTTGAATATGTAGGTACAGACAGGAATGTTGTATTGTTCATTTTCTTTTTGTATTCTGTCTATATTGGATTGAGAATAATGTTTTTTTATTAAAGTATTGGCAAAAATATTTTATTATAATATCTAATGTTTGTTTAATATTAGATAGGACATACCTTTATGACGATTTTAATTCGTCAGCGTAGGTAGGTATGTGGATAGTTAAAATAATAGTCTCAGCTACGGCCAGGGTTCCTTAATAGTTCTTGATTGAATTGCATTAGGCTGTTCCTGCTGCATATTAACGATCTGCTGATGCCCGGTATCTATGGGTATGCAGATGACAGCACAGTTGTAGAGAGATACCTGCCGGATGCTCGGGCTAGTAGGGAATCAATCCGGTCCGAAAGAGAGGCCATGGTTGAGCGAACGAGTGTTGCACTGCAGGTAGTCTCCGAATGGGGCAATGCCAATCTTGTAGCATTCAATGCCGCCAAAACACAGGCGTGTCTTTTCACCGCCAAAAGGAGCCCGTTCACCTTGGCTCCTACTTTTCGAAATGTGTCCTTGGAGTGTTCCGACTGCCTTCAGCTTTTGGGAGTTGAGATTTCCTCGAACCTTAACTTTGGGCGGTTCATTGAGTCCAAGGCCAAGGTGGCTGCCAGGAAGCTTGGCGTTATCGCAAAGGTCCGGCAGTACTTCACACCTGGGCAGCTTCTAATGTTATACAAAGCACAGGTCCGTTCGTGTGTGGAGTACTGCAGTCACATTTGGGCTGGTGCTGCCAAGTGTCACCTGGCCACTTTGGATTCAGTGGAGAGACTTGCAAAGAGGCTGATTGGTGACCCTGATCTAACTCGAGTTGGTCTCCAAAGCCTCGAGCACAGGCGTAGAGTAGCCAGCCTTTCGTTGTTCTATAGGATGCATTTCGGGGAGTGTGCGAGGGAATTGCATGATTTAATTTCCCCATCTCCGTTCCACCAGCGGACGACCCGTCGTACGGCTGGTTTCCACCCTTACGTTGTTAACACCACTACGATCCGGGCGAAGCGTTTCGCCTCCTCCTTTATACCGCGTACATCGAGGGACTGGAACAATTTGCCGGCGGCGGTGTTTCCGTCGGACTACAATTTGAGTGTCTTCAAGGCTAGAGTGAATAGGCTCTTAATAAACTAGTGCGCTTTACCATCAACGATTGCGTCACTGCTTACCATCAGGCAGGATTGCGGTCAAGCGCTAGTTTATAATATGTTAAAAAAAAAACTCCGTTCCTAGAACCTAATGCAATCAAAAGGGGAATCTGTCTGGTACCCTTCGAACCGTCAAGAAATTATTTTTAGGGGAAATATGTGCTCGAGAACTTAGTGTGAGCACGTGTTGTAGGTATGAATATCTAAACATAAAAGAGTGATTGTTTAGATATATTTGAAAAGAAAAATATTTTATGTAGCATTTACTTATATTATACCACCAATTAGGGATCGTATAGATAAAATACCTACAAATAAACAAGAGTAAAAAAGTTTATGCGGTGAAAAAAATATCTATTTAGTTTACCGTATACCTGCTAACAAAAATGGACCCAAGACAATCTAGGCGGAGGTCAAGAATATTCCAGATTTAACGCACTGGTTCCATGGACTTTAAGGCCTCTAATACATTAGATTAGTCTGTATTTTATTAGGCCCGCAGACGCTTGGGTCCGCCGCATAAATTGTCACTGAGCACTTAGGACTGAATCCCTACAATATTATTATTTTCACTCATATTTTGGTTTTCATGGCTAGTATAAACTCGGAAGATCTCGCTACGTAATTCTTACGGAATCACGTTCTAAGTAAGCGGGTCCGCGATAGTAGGTAAGTAGGTGAAGTTATCCCGAAGCAAACTAAAACTTCGAAATCGTATATTTCATCACATACAGACTACATATTTGAAATATGTAATCAGTTTTAACAGCACGGCTGGCGTAGTGTTTGACTGCTGCGCTGCGTGTCGCGGGTTCGGTTCCCGCACGGAACAAATATCTGTATGAACTACAAGTTAAGTAGTTGTTCTGTGTCTGGTGGTTTGTATATGGGAGTGTAACTTAAGAGTGTGTAAATCCTAGTACGGGGCAACGTTTTTTTTTATTATTTATTCTTTTGCTTTGTTAAAGTTGGTATTAGAAAATGCCAGTATTACGATTTCAAAGTTAATAACCGGGCTCCGGCGACCCGTATTCCTTTAAACATACATTCAAAAATTATTGCTTGATTTAGATACCCACTTTATAATTTCCTTCTCAATCAAGTCGCACCGACATTATTATAATAACAATGGTTCAAAACAATTTCACCCGTAAGCATCACTTTTGAAAGCTCAATTTGAATGTCTAAATAATCAAGTTCTAAAAGTAATTACGTCAAATTGTTACTTTGGTTACCAAAGAAGTTTTTGGCTTTAATAAACAAAACTATTTCCTTTGATTTGTTCAAAATTGGGTTAAAACAAATTGGATTAATAACAACAGTTAACCATTTTCCGATTGTTAAGAACTAATAAAATCAGGCCAAGTTGTTTGAAATTACTTTCGTGTTCAGGATTTAATATTAGGTACCTATTACGTGAGCTACAAAGCTTATAGATAAGCATATGACTATACAAATTACAGAGGCGTTATAATATTTTTTTTATCAAATTTTGCTATCGAAGTCTTTTTTGTCCATTTTACGTTTTACGAGTGTTATTTATTCCTATACTAATTTGTATATGTACATATTTAGTTATGTCATTTTATGTAATTACTTTGTATGCGAGTTTTAGTAATCTAAATATTCAAATTGTTCACGTAACAATAAAGTTATTAATTCAATATGGCCTTCGTTCAGCAAAGTCTGAAAATAAACTCATTAGTTATAAAGTTAAAATGGTGTTTATCTTTGAAAGCCCACGCGGGGCGAGTAATACAAGACGATCATGATAATGGGGCGAAGGGTTAGCATCCAAACACTAAACAAGATTCCCCTTCAGCAAGAGAAATAATCCGCAACGACTGCAAAATATTTCACGAAATATACCTAGTACGCAGCCAATAGGTATAGCAGAATTATCTCCAAAGTCTTAATTAAACGCCATGCAAGAGTTTATAAATCGCTACATAAAATAATGATATCGAAAATATGTTGATATAGGTACAATATGTAAAAAAAACCCTGTCCGATCCGTGAAGGTATTGTTAGGTATCGATAACTGATTCTACTAATGCCTACAAAGCCGGGCTAACTAAAAAAACCTTAAAAACATTAATATTATTTTGCAAAAGGAGGTAAATTAATACATGTGCGGTAGGTAACACATCCGCGGGCGAAGGGGGGCAGGGCACACGACACGTGGTCGTATCACCATTCGCTCATAGTAACACAATAAAAATATTGTAGTCACTTTTTTAATAATTACGAAATTTTGGGGAAGTTGGAATAAATTCGCGGAAAAAAAGATTATTTCCAAATTCATTAGTATTGTAACCATGATGATTATGTAAAATTTTATATTTATTTGGTCATGTGTTTACCTAACCTTTATTGTCCTTAGGTACGGGTCGGACGGGATTTATTTCCATATTGTATACTTACAATGGACTTCCAGAACGTATGTTTTCGTGGGTTTACAGTACTATAAATTTAATTGCCGTTAGTGGCTTTACAGAAACACATTCATATCATTGCATGTCAATCATATTATTTAAACTGGCTGATGTTGGCTTTTCCTATCTGATCCCATCAAGCAAAAAGTCTGAAAAAATACTTCGAGGACACAGTCTTGTTTTAAGTCCACACAGAATCTTGGTTAAAAAAACTTATAGTTTAAAATGAAATTATAAAGATAGAACCACGTAGTGCGGACCTGTCCATTCATAGTCAGTCAATAGTGCAGCCTGCTCCCCTTAGAACTTGAGCAGAGCTCAACGATTCCACAAACAGTAGCAAAGAGTATTGGGTAGGGTAGGCTGCATAAATTACTCTGATTGCCAGGTGTAAAGGTGTAGAATAAGAGCTACGTACAGCTAACGTCTTTTTATATCGATTTAATCAACAAGTAAGGTTCTGGAGTGGCGGCCACGTACTGGAAGACGCAGCGTAGGGAGGCCCCCAATAAGGTAGACCGATGACCTGGTGAAGGTCGCGGGAAGCCGATGGATGCGGGCAGCACAAGACCGATCATCGTGGAAAGCCTTGGGGGAGGCCTTTGTACAGCAGTAGACATCTATAGGCTGAAGGAGAATCAATAAGTAAAACAACAATTTCTCCTCTTAACTACGTTGACAACTTGGCTCTACAGAGAAAATAGCTGAAAGTTTCAGAACCCATTCAATAGATCAAGTACCGATGGACTAAAGTTCAAAACTATTAAACTTTTAATCGGATAGTTCAAATAAGCCGACCTTTCGATAATATTTGAGGAAACTGCTAGACTCCAAATTGGCAAAAAAGACCAGTGAACCACAAAAGTTATTTGTTTCGAGTGTCACTACAATTTTCGTACATCAAAATTACACAAGATCCTCAACACAAGACCCCAAAGCGCCCGCCCTTCAGCACTTCCTAGTATCTACTTTTGCTAGGAAAGAGAAGAAGGAAAGAGAAGGAAGAAGAAGAGAAGCGCAACAAATTCAACCCCAGCGTTATATACAACACATCAGTCAAACACAAATTCACATTTATATAGATTCGAAAGCCAAAAATCCATACTAATATTATAAATGCGAAAGTCTGTCTGTCTGTCCGGCTTTCACGCCAAAACTACCGAACCGATTGTAATGAAACTTGGTACACAGATAGTCTAGAGCCTGAGAAAGGATATAGGCTATACAACATCCCGTTGTGATCAATAGGAGCAGAGCAGTAACAAAAAAATATTGCGAAAACGGGAGCAAACGCGAACGTAAATATTGCTCCCATTATTTTAACAGGCGCTTATTTTACATCAACTGGTTTTTTTTATTTTTTTTTCGGAATGAACATTCCCACGGAAACGGGAACCACCACGCGCTGTAAACTGAAGTCTACGCGGAGGGAGTCGCGGGCAACAGCTAGTTATATTAATAAAATTCTCAATTTGAACAGCAAATGAAATGCCTTCTTTGTCAAAAATAATATCTAAACATAATTCATTTAACAATGTCCTCTATATTATCAAACTTTCAATAAGCTTAGTACCCTTGAACTATTCTTTTCTGCCCAAACTAATAAGCATTCCATGTTGAGCCAGCCCCCTAATCGGCGAACACATTTTTGACAAATGATTGCGACTAGTTGGGATCATTTGGTATCGTTCGGGCCGCCCATTGGTGCGTTCGGTCCAAACGATCCCAACTAGTCGCAATCATTTGACAAAAATGTTTTCGCCGATTAGGGGGCAGGGTTAATTGAATAAATTGCTTATGAACTAGATTGGTATCTCATGTTAATGGGTAACCTAAAACTAATTCGGTAACTTGGAGGTACTAAGTATTAAATTGATTATATTATATTATCCAGACCTATAAGTGCGTCGATGTCACGTATCTGGGCAATAAAATGAAACGTGGCACTAAAGACTTGTGCCCCCTAATCGGCGAACACATTTTTGACAAATGATTGCGACTAGTTGGGATCATTTGGTATCGTTCGGGCCGCCCATTGATGCGTTCGGTCCAAACGATCCCAACTAGTCACAATCATTTGACAAAAATGTTTTCGCCGATTAGGGGCAGGTTTAATTGAATAAATTGCTTATGAACAAGATTGGTATCTCATGTTAATGGGTAACCTAAAACTAATTCGGTAACTTGGAGGTACTAAGTATTAAATGGATTATATTATCCAGACCTATAAGTGCGTCGATGTCACGTATCTGGGCAATAAAATGAAACGTGGCACTAAAGACTTGTTAGGTATCGAGAAATAGTAAATATGGCGTGTCGAAGTCAATAGAATAATTACTATCGTACAGTTTTCTCTAAATAGTCCTCGAATACTATAATATATCTTTGATTCAAGGAGGTTTCTGACAGTTTCTGCTTTTTGAGTGACTTTGGGACTAGAAATAAAAGAGTATTATCTGTATACGTCATTGTCTAAAGCAATTTTGACATTGCAATTTAATAGAAAGAATACTTTGATGATTATCTCGGATTTTTGACGGGTAGCTAATATGAGTGTCACGCGCATTTTTCATTGGACTTTTAAAATTATTTATAGTGTCGTTTACTAAATAAAAGTGTATGATTTATGTAGTAAATAGTGCATTCAGTAAATAATGCATAAAGAACATTGAAATATCGCAGCATAGTGGCCACATAATGGCTTAGCATCAAATCTCTTAGTCGGCGCACGCAGCCGTTTTTTTAACTGTCATTGGCGATATGCGCCATTATGGTGAAAAATTTTTTTAAAGAATTTCTATAACTCGTTACACGCGTTATTGGCAAAATTGTGGTATCTAACCAC
The DNA here is from genome assembly GCA_017933935.1 of Sesamia nonagrioides. Lineage (NCBI taxonomy): Eukaryota > Metazoa > Arthropoda > Insecta > Lepidoptera > Noctuidae > Sesamia > Sesamia nonagrioides. The sequence continues at coordinate 81,566 of JADWQK010002442.1, forward strand.
AGAGGCCATTGAAGAGTTGAAGTAGTATTCACTCTAAAGAAAAGAAGAAGAATACTTTGATGTACCTACATAAAATGAGTACCCAGTTACCTCTGATTTTGTATCACTGTCTAAATCATAGATATAGGAAGAAAAAATCCTACATCTATGGTCTAAATCAACTTGTTCTTTATTTTCATGACATCAAGGTTGCTATAAGATCGTTGCTGTCAGAAGTAACCTAACTGTCAACGGAATGTTACTAATAAATTATGCCAAATGACAAAAACCTGACTGGCAATATTCTGTTTTACCAATGGTAGGGAAAATCAGTCAGAACCGATAGACCGCAGCTAAATAAGACATTTAAACCCACTGATTTACTCGTTTGATTGACACTTCATAACCATTCAATAATAGAGCTGCCACTAAAGAACAGATGGTGACTGAAATAGGACCATAAGATGCAACTACGTCACTCAATCACGCTATATGCTACATAAGCAAATATTTGCCTCATTGTGTTTGGCAAGCACATACGTGTTCGAACAGACGCTAATCCCATCCGTCTATATTTAACACATAAACATCAATTATGTTCGTACTTCGTAGTCCTAATTAAGTTGGTTTAAATATTAATTAAGTCGTTTTATAGAATAACGAGTGGCGGCGAAAAGAATCTAAAATTAAAAACTTTCATTCATTTGACATAAATATTCTTTTAAAGAAGAAAGAAAGCGAGACACTAGCAGTCTAAAACAATGTTTTCTACTAAATACTTATTCAGTTCCTATTATTTATTTACTACCCGCCCGGCTTCACACGTGGACAAATGATATAGATACCTAAGCCTTCCTCAAGGAACGGTGGCCCTTCAATAAAAATACATCATACTGCAAGATACATCGACCTTATTGTCCATGGATAGCCAGTTCCACCACCTTCAAACAAAATTAGTGCCTACCGGGGTAGCAAGTTTGTTCGAAATTATGGTTCCTTCGCTCCGGCCCACTCACTCCGCGGTTTAGGCAGAGAAACACTCAAGTAGCAGGTGGCCGGCACGGGCCCAAGCGGCACGCGGATTTTTCTGGTGTTTAGTTATGAATAAATGGTGATATCTCCTGAATGAAACAACCAAATCCAATAATTAAAAAAGGGATCTGCTGCTACTAAAATTTCCTTTGATATGACGTAATTTATTTGGATAAGGATTAATAATAAGGAACAAGCAGTGGGCTCGGGCATTTTAATTAACTTTTCAAACATAAAAAGGAGTCATAATGAAGAAACTACTGTAGGTAGATATATGGTGTCGCAGACTTTTTTGTAGGCATTTTTAAGGTCTGCAATACTATGGTACATTATTTTGACCTATCTCATAGGGTTCAGCCAGCGTTTGCAATGTACGTAAGCTAAAAAATGGGTTAATTTTGTGACATGTGTTAGAAGCCTCAAAAATTATCAGTGTTCCTCTTATATATTATGCATCTTATATACAAGAAAACCTTCCTCTTGAATCACTCTATCTATTAAAAAATACCGATCAAAATCCGTTGCATAGTTTTAAAGATTGAATCATACAAAGCGACATAGAGAAAGTAAAAGTGAGTATGTTTTTTAATATGTAGTGATTAGCGAATAGCCTAGATTGTAATGTAAATAAGGAATTACTATCCGTCACTGATATTAATACTTTATAATCCATAATATATCACAAAATGAAAAAAAGTATCTTCGCACCACTTAGTAAATTATTGCTACATGAAACAAAGTAACGGCTACATTATCTATTCTTTGTAAATAGGACCTTCTACAAACTTTTCTTATTTCTGCACTAGTGCCAACTACTCTCTTCCACCTCTCTTTTACCAGAGCTGCCAAGGATTCATCTTTATAAATGTATTCCAGTTCATCATGCTATCTCCGCCTGGGCCTACCGCAATGTCGTTTTGCCGCAAAGCGGGACACACGGAGACGCAAGTTCGGTCCATTAATCATTTGACATGCGGCAGATGTGTTCACCCTATTTCCATTTAAGCATGGCAGCTTTCCGAGTGACATCAGCTATTTTAGATTCGAAACGGATTGCTGTATTCTAAGCCCAGTTCACAAGTTGAATACAGAATATTCCATTCTGTCTGGCAAACCCTAAATAGCATGATCTGTTATGCAAAACCTAGAACTTTCCACAGGCTTTCGCACTTTCCTGTGTGTGCAGGTACGTGATTCGCAATATTGTCTTGCCGAACGAACTCCGGCCTGCGATCACCCATCCGCATGGTGACTTTTACAACAAAATTTATGCAAACATTGATATCTTCAATTACCTAATAGGAAAATTCAAAGGCTTTATCTACAAAACTTTTGGAAATTAACCTAATTAACCTTAAATTTATTATTTTACATCTGTCCTAGTTGTATGCTTTTAATTTGTTTTTCATCGTCATCATCAGCCTTTACACGTCCATTGCTGGACATAGGCCTCCTTCATGGCACGCCAACAAGCTCAATCCTGAGCAGTTCTCCGCCAGCCACTACCAGCCACCTTTTTGATGTCGTCACTCCATCTCACCCAAGGGCGTCCTACGCTACGTTTGCCGAGACGCGGTCTCCACTCGAGGACTCGTTTACCCCAACGGTTGTCGGTCCTACGGCATATGTGACCAGCCCATTACCGCTTCAACTTGCTAAACCTCTCTCTATGTCGGTGACTCTGGTCCTCTGTCGGATCACCTCATTTCTGATGCGGTCCTTCAGAGAGACTTATAGATTTGTTTTTACTCTTAACAAAAATAACCTAGAGCGTATACCTCGGTAAATTGTAATATTACTCAACGCATTTACCTTGTATACTACATTTTCCATTGTATAACCGTTATACAATGGAAAATGGAAAATCCGTTATACTATAACGGATTAGTCGTAACAGCCGCACGGGTAGATCGATCAGGTTAAGCTATCCTTTACGCGGTTGGTCCGTGGATGGTTTCATTTTTACATACGGCAATGGGTGAGCAGTGGGTAGCTCGCCGCCCAGTAAGGACCAAGCCCCAGTCGAAAAGATGTCAGCACACCGTGACGGGATTCACGAAGACCGATGCCTCCTGAGTTGGGGTTGCGGGTTGGTTAAAAAAGAAACCATGGCCCTGGCGCACAGGCAAGTGAAGAAACACGGGTGGGTTTTAATCAGTAAGAGTCTGACACGCCTTTTCGCTCCGCCCAGAGTGGGAGAGGTCATTTGATGATTTTTTATCCCAAACAAAAAAAAAAGGCAATGGTCCCTGTTGTCAGTCCAATCCCGAAGATCTGATAATATAATCAGTCTTACCTAGTTACAGTAACATACCGAAGCTGAAGGCTAGGCAGATTATGAATGAATTGGTTGTTACTCGATACCGATCTATCAAGCCTGTTGGCATGTGACGTTTGTTACTTAGCAACTCTAAGCTCCGACTCTTTATTACATGATAACGTGTAATGCGATCAATCTCTTTTGTATACTACTAGCGACCCGCCTCTGCTTCGCACGGTTTTATGACATGAGAAAACATTATAATTTCCTTAATATAAATAAGATTGATATTTATGTATTGTACACATAGACCTTTCGGAATACATTCCCTAAATGGTGAAAATCGTTATACAACGTTATTTTTTCTGAATATAGTTTGTTCAGTATAAGCAACTGAATCGATTCCAATAATTATGATACAATGTTATAATTTTCCCAAATACTTTTAGAAATTGTTGCGGTGTGGTTACCGAGCGCACAACACAGCTAGCGGTAGACCATAGTACTAGGAGCACAGTAAGGCAGGTCCCGCATGCGCCGCGCCGTTGCAGGCGCGGGTGGGCGAACGGTGCGCTGACCATATTTTTGTTGAGAGAACCAGGGCCTGTAGCCAATGTAACATCGCTTCGTAGCGAAGCGAAATCGAAAACCAAACCAACCAATGGCGAGAACGATAGACCACGCAACGCGATAAATCACGTGGTCATTCGTTCGCGCCATTGGTTGGTTTGTTATTCGATTTCGCTTCGCTATGAAGCGATGTTACATTGGCTACAGGCTCAGATAAGATAACAAGCTCATAACTTTGTGATTTTTCATTACATCTTTTTAAAATTTTGTAAATAATGCTTTACTTAAAATTACTGCACATTTATTTTGGGTTTCGGGTGTATACAAAAAATAACGTTGTATATAATTCAGAAGGCCAACGCGATCAAACAGACAGACATCAAAAGAGAGTGTAAGTAAAGTTTCAGTGTTATTTTTGTTTGAAATTTTATATTTTAGTATTAAATATTTTTAGTTTTGGATTCTGCTTCAGCGCATTTAAGATTTATATTTGTTTTTAATAATTAAAAATTGAAGTGTCGCTTTCACTTTGATCTGAATTCTTAATTTAGTTTTATAATAATCGTTTGCACATGATCTCCAATGGTAAATAGCATATTGTGTGACATTCCTGGCCCGCAAAATACCGCGCTGAAAATTTAAAAAATCCAAATGACGATTGCTAACAGTTACAGATCGACATTTTTTTTTTTTTTTTAAATAATTATAAACTAGTGCTTGACTGCAATCCAGCCTGGTGGTAAGCAGTGATGCAATCGTTGAGTGTAAAGCGCACTAGTTTATTAAGCCTATTCACTTAAAAAACTTAGGAATAGGAAGGATGACGGCAGTTGAGCGAGGTGATGCAATGTTAAACCCAAGACCAACACGACCAAACGTTGCTGCGCTAGAGGGAGATTGATCTGGAGACTCTCCACGACCAAATTCCCGAGACAACAACATTTGGCGCATCGTACCCGCCACACATCGCAACACAATTGCTCAGACCCGTCCTCAGTACGGCTTCACCAGACATCATGCCGGAACACGACGAATCGTTAGGCGGCAAGACTTTGTCTGGTGGGTGGTAACTTCCGCCGGCAGCCGATGTTATGGCCTACCACCGAGAAAAAAAAAGACATAAAGTTAATTATAAAATAATTATTGTAACTTTGGTTTAATAAATTTATTATTATTATATTAAACTTCGTATTTTGTGCACGATAAAATACCGTGCCATATTTTTCTACTTTACCTAACGTAGACCGTTATTTAACATATTGCAGATAAAAAAGAAGCATATAAACTATGTTTTTACTAAAGAGCGGAACTGTATAACACTGGACATAAAAAATCTAGTGGGTTAAAAGGATATTCACGACATAAAATACACTCAGCTTAAAACGTACTAAGCTGAATACACAAAAAAGTTATTACTACTCTCTAGGTGCTCCATAAGGCACTGAACTGAGTACTGACATGTTTTTTCATACCTGTATCGTTGCTTATATAATACTCTCTTCTACCACCCTGATGAGGGCGGGAATTTGGCGCTATAGCGGCCCGGTGACCTGTGAATAAACAATCACTCAATTAACAGACACGTCATTACTGGCTATTGTGACGTCATCACCACCTAATCGCGAGATGGATGTTGCAATTAATTATAATTCCGTCATCCCTTGAACAATATGGAACTCGGACAGAGTGAGGCTCATTTTTTTCCACAAATTGTGAATCGAATCGATATTGGACGAGTAAGCATTTCTCAATTAATTCATATAGAGATGTTTTATAAAATCTCTTTACAAGAGATCTTTTATTAAAATTTATTTCGATAGGTTTCAATTTGAAGGAAATTCTGTAATACGATCACCATCGACAAATAATGGAAATATAAGCCGAAAACGGTTGATAAACAAGTGTGAAAATGGTATTAAAACAAATGGAAAATTTATCAAATCCGTTTTTAATGGTTTATTTGCGAAAGCGTATCGTACATATGAGCTATCAAAACACGCTCAGCTTAAAATAAATAAAGAGATTAAGCGATTATCGTCGTTTTACTAAAATATCGGTATTTGCAGTAGGGCCTAAGGTTCAGTTAAAGTTTTATTTTTAGTTCAGTTTTACATTTTAACGTAATATAAACGTAACATCACGCCGGGTTCGTCAAAGGGTTAGACAGAGTTACTTAGTGGTAACTTTAAACCCTTGGGCGAATCCGGCGTAATGTTACGTATATGTAACTTAGTAGTAACTTCTTCCTAACCCTTGGGCGAATCCATACATACCAGGTGAAATCTAAATATACTATAGTTAGTATAGTATACTTAGAATTCGATACCATGTCTCAGATTCATTGGCAATACATTATACATAATAGTCATTCAAATAAATTTTCAGTAAATGAAATGAAATTCCCAAGAAGCAATAGATTAATATTTTAGTTTTACTTACGAACTTTAGGGTATTTGACTAAAAAAACTAATTAGTCCGTCAGACAGATTTCAAAAAAAAAAATACTAGACAGGTATTTTTTCTTTTTTCATATAAACAAAAAAATGACAAATATAAAAGGCATCAAACATCAGGCCATCTGGTGGCTGGTGACGTCACTGGTCGCTAAAAAGTGTACTGTCACATGAGTTTTCAACGCTCTGTCTTCATATTTTGTTTATATGAAAAAATACGTGTCTAGTATTTTTGGAAATCTGTCTGACGGACTAATTAGTTTTTTTTTAGTCAAATACCCTATTAATCATTTCTATAGGTATACCATGGACAGATGGACACACAAACTCACATTCGATTACACCGGATTGTATTTCAGAAATTCAAATACTACAATCTATGGCATGGTCGTAGTGGTTATCGTGCTGGCTTAGTGGTTATCATGTTTGAGTAAGCGCATCCTGCATTATGAGCCATAGAATCCATTCTGATGCGCGGTAATACATAGTTCTTTCAAATGTTTTAATAATAAAATTGAATATTTACGCTACTGACTTATAGTTCCTTGTCATGTTCGTCCTGTTCACATTTCACAAATTTTATGATTATACCCACAGACATTTAAATAAATACAGTTAACTTACGAATCGCCGGGACTAAATAGTACGTTGTTCGTTGGTTGTTTATGGGGGGTGCGACGTGCGAAGAGTGCTATCTACAAGCAGTATGTGCGTGGCCTTCTAAAATGCAAGAAAATTTGAATATTGAAATAAAAGCGAATATTAAATTAGAATATTATTGCGCTTTGTAAAAGTGGACTTTTAATACATCACGAATATCTGACTATCTGATTGAGTGTGACATTTATCTTATTAAAGTACTGATATGTAGAAGAAAAATTTTAGTGTCGCAATAAATGTATTTGTCTAGATTATTTAATAATGGATTAATAGTAATTATATTAATCCATCATTAATATAATATTTCTGTTTTCATTCTAATGTGAGTATTTTGCTTAGAAGCCTCGGCCGGTTAAGAAACATGAGGAAGAGGGAAGCCGCGTCAGTGGAACGCGAAGTGCCCCAGCTCCTTCCTAGTCATATACGTAGTTTGTTTTTGAATTAATACAATTTAAAATTTTTAAGGAGAGTTATATTTTCTGTATTATTTATTTCGAATTATGTCATCGAATTATAGAAATCATTATTGAAATAGTCGGCAGTAACAAGTTTAGACCACCTGTGTAATACGACCACATCGCAACCACATCGCGACGGCAACGCAACCACCGGCGGCGGTACCGCGGCCACATCGCCACGACATGAGGTCATCAACAGCGCGCGCCTATAGTCTTATTTTTAATTAGACGAAATCAACTGACGTTTACCGTGTTGTCAGTTTTTGATGAAATAATAATAGTGTTGTGACAAAGTGAATGAAAGACAACTCAACCGCATCGACATTTTGTGGTAGCTCGCAACTGCAAAAAGCCACTGCGACACTATTCACACGTAACCACAGCTTCACCACATTTTGTCGCTGCGACGTGGTGTGGTTGTGGTACGTGTGAATTGACCCTTACTGGTATTTGGACTAAAGTTAGGGTAAATCGTGATGTTCTTGCTGGCCTTTGAAGATAAGAACATTAATTCTGCTATCTAGATCGAAGAACTTATAATAATTATGATAACTATGATTCTAAGTAAAAGATTTCAGACAATAAATTATATGCTTCAAAGAAAATAACGTAGCATATCGATGCCAAATAATCCAACATAATTATGACCTCGTTGTCTATGTGTGATAATTAATAGCTATACTAAATAGTAAGCAGTATAATGTTCTTGGACCATTTATACGCATGATACAATACATATTTATCTATATATACGGACAATATATATATACGGACAAATCACACAGATTGAGCTAGCCCCAAAGTAAGTTCGAGACTTGTGTTATGGGATACTAACTCAACGATACTATATTTATAATAGATACATATATAGATAAACATCCAAGACCCAGGCCAATTAGGAAAAGATCGTTTTTCCATCATGACCTGGCCGGGGATCGAACCCGGGCCCTCCATGTCGCAGGCAGGCGTGTTGACCGCTGCGCCACGGAGGACGACAAATCTGTTATTATAAACTCTTTGACATGCCAACGATTAAGCGAAGCAAAATTAGAGTAAGTACATCTGAAACTGGACCCAAGATGCTTATGGATACAGTGTTTTCTAATTAAAAACGCTAAAATTTGGAGATAAACATCTCACAACTTTTGGAACGTGTTTCCAGTAATTGGATTCAAGTTTGCTTCGTTTAAAAGATCATTAACAATGTAACTTTACACCCTAAGCAATGTAGCAGTTTGGCAACCATTCCGTGATAATGGTCATGAATTTTGTCGAAAGTAAGAGGACAAATTTCGTGACTGCTGTTTCAACAATAGGTATCCGATTTCTGAATTCAGAATTTGAACTTGAGAAAATCTACAAAGAAGAAAAAAATACAGTGATTTTTATTTGACCAAGATTTTTGCTATTTACAGCTAAAAGTTTTTATGGTTGTCTTATTAAAAATTAAATAGAATATTTTGATTTTGCCCAATGTCCATTGGGTTTCGTGGGCTTCAACCGTCTTCATTTTCAAATCAACGATTCAGAAAGCGGGCCTAACAGCATGCTTGGCCGGTGTTACTCACAAACATTTAACACTGATAACAAACTAGGTGTCCTAACATTGTGATACCTGCGTTGTCGGTTCTAACTTATTGGATAGTTTGGCGGGCTCCTCTGCCGCAGACAGCATGCGGCGTGCGAGGCGGGCGAAGGTGCAGCGAAACTGTCGGCTCATGCTGCAGTAGAGCACGAAGTTCACCGATGACGTAAAAAGTGCCAGCACATCCATTAGGTCACCTGTTGAAGATATATACGGCTGTTACAGTTCGGTCAATGAGAAAATGCGTTCTTTATTAGGTACTAATATTGTCGCACAGGGGGCTATGCTTGAGGTTTCACTGCGCGATCGGATCAGGAATGAGGAGATTCGCAGAAGAACGAGAGTAACCGACATAGCCCAAAGAATTGCAACACTAAAGTGGCAGTGGGCTGGACACATAACACGTAGGACCGATGCCCGATGGGGCCGACGGGTTCTCGAGTGGCGACCACGTACCGGAAGACGTAGCGTGGGTAGGCCCCCGACAAGGTGGACCGACGACTTGCGGGAGGCCTATGTCCAGCAGTGGACATCTTTCGGCTGAAATGATGGTGATGATTGTCGCACAGACAGGTAGGTGTTAGGGACGCATTTTTTCGACGATGATACTGTATTAAAAGACACGAGGCGTCTATGGGGAATGAGCCTTCAACACGACGGTTAACTCACATTTGCAGTTAATATATACTATAATCTATCATTTATAACTGTTGTGCCGCCATAATGTACATGTTACACTGATACAAAAATTTGGAACATTCTCCACTTTAATTGTCCTTTTTTTTCTTTTTCCCGGGTAAAAGTATCTATAAAATCTGGGAAAATCAGTTTAGAATACTCAACACATTTTCACGGCAACTTTTTGTTATAACTGTCAGTTTGCTTAAAAAACATCTATACTCGTACGGTATATCTATATATGTATCTGTGCTAAATAAATGTATTTTCTTTCTTTTTATGGAGTATGTACAGACGTCAGCATATCAAGCTACTACAATCTGTCAAATTTCTTTATTAGATTTTCAACTTAATCTCTATTATTAAGGCTCAAGGTTGCTTGGGAATATTTGACAGTGTCGGGTAGCTTGACCTGCTGTCGACCGTACATTAAATATGTATTCTGTATGCATACGTATAGTAGGCACCAGGAACCCCTTTGGACATGCTATTAGTAGATATGTAAAGTAGCATAAACAGCAAGATAATACATCCATACTAATCCATACTAATATTATAAATGCGAAAGTAACTCTGTCTGTCTGTCTGTCTGTTACGCTTTCCCGCTTAAACCTCTCAACCGATTTTGATGAAATTTGGCACAGACAATCTTTAGACCTTGAGAAAGAACATAGGCTACCTTTTATCCCGGAAAAATTTGATTTTCCCGAGGGAAATCTAAAAAGCGCGATATAACCGAACTCCACGCGGGCGAAGCCGCGGGCGGAAAGCTAGTATTATAATAACCCGTAACCACAGGTGCTAGCTGGCAAGAGATTACAGATATTAATACCGGGCTTATAATAGTCGTGGATACGATGAGAAAAGATACTCTTAACGAGATTTTTTCTGATCCAAGTGCAAAAAAGAAACACTAAATAGAAAATGTTTAAAAAATAACCACACACAACCACCATGGTTAAATAAATGAATAAATAAGTATATTTATTAATTTATTGAAATACATTTATTTGCAATTTTTATTTTTTATGTATTTCAATTCATCATTGTCTGTATAACTTAATACCAGTATTATACTTGGAGCGACTCTTCATCTGTCCACCAGAACACAGTTACTGGGTTAATACATTTCGGAGTTATAACGAACCGTAACGACGGTTAAAGTACACGAATAACAGTCACGATCAACGACTTTAGATGCTTTCCGAGCCATTTGTGAAAATCACTCATTCATGGATCAACCGAGGCCAGCGTAGTTTAACCGGAGAGTTCGAACCTTGCAGGTATGTTATTACTTAGCCACCTCTCTTGTTGTATTAAATAAAGAAATATTTATTAAAATAGATAAATATTTATTTCATTTTCACACATAATAAGCCTACAATGAAAGAGACATGTGTTTCTCTTCAATTGATATGCGTGAATTAAAAATTATTTATTTTCCATTAAAATAAGAAAACATAATCTTACCCGCTAGCTACATATAAAGCGAACAAAAGGACTGATTATAAAAAGAAATTCGAGCAGAGGTATTACAATTTAAAAGCCCTTTACTTTTTCATTTAAAAAGAAACACTGAAAATTCTTGAGATCTTATAAACCAACTTGAATCTTTTTGAAATAGAATACCGTGTTTACGATTTAAAGGGTTTACATTTATTTTTCCAGATGGGACTTATTTCCCAGCAGACATTCAAGGCTGACTGAGAGGTACAGCCAAATAGCAGGTATGTTTAGGTTGGGAATACCTTTGAATAATCATAATACAGGTGGCGATAGGTCGCGTCAACGTATCTTATATCATAATTTGTACATTGCTTATAATAAAAACTGTTTTCTTGACAGCAAGATTATTTCTGTCTGGTTTCGATTTGTAGGATGTCAAATGCGGTTCGAGGTTTCTTTAGAAATGTTCAGTGACAGAACAGTTCAAAGGCCGCGGTTATAACCGGGTACTACGGTATGGCAATTGACAGGTTACCGTAACCGTCATCGCCAAAATGATGTAGGTAAGTAAGTAGGTAGTTAAGTATATCCCAAAGACGCAAGAGAACTGAAGATGTTATTGAACAAGCTTCGGAAAATAGAGTAGCTTTTTTGCTTTATTAACCCATAAATAATAATACCTGACATCTCGGTTTCCTAAAAAGAAAATTGAAAAAGAATTTCCCCGACGGGCCGTTAACAATTTGGGTCACGTAGATTGTCAATGGATGACATGATATAAAGTCTCTATAGGATCGTATAGTTTAGATTAAGGCTTTATAACGCATTGTGTTTTCTTTTACGATCTAAAAATTTCCACAAGACTGACACGGAGTTTATATTCCAGGCCGTCGTGAAGAAAATTACCTCTGTGGCAGTTTACTTAAGACATAACATAAGACTTTTGTGTTATTACTTATTAAACAAAAGCCTCCCAAATTAATTGACCCACACTCGAGACCTTTAATTTCCGAGAAATTTATTTTGCGCTTTGGCAATGCCAAACAAACTTCATCAATTTCTGTGGATATTATTATTTTTACTCATTATAAGAACAGTCTCATATTTTGTAAATTATTCTATTTTCGGGTCCAGTTTCAGAAAGTTTATTAACGTTAGTTTACTGATAACAAAATCCTCGGGTCCAGCATGTAAATCAAAAATTGGAAGGATTTTTCTTAAGCTGCCTGGGCACAGCCAGTTAATTAATTAACTATATTATTATTATGTATTTACACCAACCATAAATAACGCAATTAACAATTTGAACATGGTACTCAATAAATGACTACTTTTTTTATAAATTACTAGCAGCCGCCAGCGACTTCGTTCGCGTGATATTAATTATGTTCCGCTCCTATTGGTCGCAGCGTAATGTTATATAGCCTTCCTGGATTAATGGGCTATCCAACGCAAAAAGAATTTTTCAAATCGAACCAGTAGTTTCCGAGATTAGCGCGAACAAACAAACAAACAAACTCTTCAGCTTTATATATTAGTATAGAGTATAGATAAACTAGTGCTTGACCGAAATCCCGCTTGATGGTAAGCAGTGATGCAATCGTTGATGGTAAAGCTCGCTAGCCTTGAGGACACTCAAACTGTAGTCCGACGGAAACACCGCCGCTGACAAATTGTTCCAGTCCCTCGAAGTACACGGTCTAAAAGAGGAAGCGAAACGCTTCGTCCGGATCGTAGTGGTTAACAACGTAACGGTGGAAACTCGCCGTACAACGGGTTCCCCGATGGTGGAACGGAGATGGGGGCATTAAATAGTGCAGTTTCCTCGCACACTCACCAAAATGCATCCTATAGAATACCGAAAGGCTGGCTACTCTGCGCCTGTGCTCTAGGCTTTGGAGACCGTTTTGATTTAAATCTGAGTCGCCAATAACCCTCTTCGCATGCCTCACCACTGAATCCAAAGTAGCCAGGTGACATTTTGTAGCACCAATTACTAAACATGCTAATAAATAGCTACAAAAAATACACACTAATCACACTTATTCAGCTTGTAAGCTGTCTATAGAAAATAATGAGTTTGTATGATCATCTCATACAAAATCGTGAGGGATAACACAGATGAATAACTGCGAGTAGTTACTTAGGTGTCGAGTCCCTGTCATCCGGAAACGTGCCCAGTTGAATGGCAGCACCGATACCGTAAATGGCAATGCTAATTCATTGGCCAAAGACCCTTTCTTTTCTCTCTATCTTCAGCACTTTGCCTAAATTATTAAATTCGCCTTTGTACGAGCTATTCCTATGAATGCATAAAGACACGACCAGTCAGTATTTATTAATTAATATTCTATTTTTAGTTTACGGGGAGTCACGTCAAAAGATACAATTTGGAAGAAGTAAACGTGTCTTGAATGACATATATAAAACTCGATACATTTGCCTAGTAATGGACGTCGTGTATTTGCCACCTACGAAATATTCATATATTACGTAGGTGGCAAACAAACTACAAGTCTATCCTAGCTTAGGTATACAATACTTTTTAACTTCATAATTTTTATAATATTTAATGTTAGATAATAATAATAATAATGTAATCAATCCAATAATCTAATGTTAGATAATAAAATTTTCGGAAATACCAGAAATGCCCAGATGTTTATAATAATTTCTAGAATGTCTAGAAATTATTATAAACATCTAGGCATTTCTTTCAACATTTTTGGACGTACGAAAATAAGAAATTCTTCAAAATTAATTCCAGGTATTCTTTTTTAACATCTGAATTAATTCTTAATAATTTTGAATACCTAAGGGTGAGCGGTGGGCGTTACTAAAATTATTTGTTCGTGAGATTGGTTTTCGGGGATTGGTTTCTTTTTTTAGATACCGGCGGAATCTATCAATTTGTTTTTACGTTGTTATTTTTATGCCCAATAAAATACAAAATATTTTAAACTCTTTGAAAAACAAGCAAAGATAAATATAATCACCAATTATGTGCACCAATGACATGCAGATTGTTTAAATTTGACTCTTAGAGAGCATATCCAATCAAATCATAGAAATTAAACTTATATAACGTATATTCAAATCACAACATAATGACATTCTTTAAAAACTTTTATGGAATGACAGTAAATAGCTACTAGCTACGACAATAGGGTATTTGACTAAAAAAAACTAATTAGTCCGTCGGTCAGATTTCCAAAAAATACTAGACACGTATTTTTTCTTTTTCATATAAACAAAAAATTAAGACGACACAACGCGTTGAGAACTCGTGTGACGTCACTGCACGCTACATTTTTTGGCGGCCAGTGACGTCACCAGCCACTGCTCCTGATCTTAAATGCCTTTTATATTTGTCAATTTTTATTGATTTGTTAAAACGAAATATACGTGTCTATTATTTTTTGGAAATCTGACTGACGGACTAATTAGTTTTTTTAGTCAAATACCCTATTAGTTTAACAATGACCTTTTATCTATCATCCTAAAACCGCACAATAATACGGTGCAGAGTCGTTCACCCGAGAGCATATTATTCAGTCATAAATTTCCGGTCTCTGACTGAAGGTAATTGCATCATGCGCCGTTAAGCTGCACTTGATTTGTACCCGAGAGGGGCCGGCTCATGACACGATCCCCATCAAGCCTGAAAGAGCACGTAAAGCTGCGGCAACCTATAGGTACAATGTTGGATAAAAGTTCCTCTTTCTTTTTAAAATCTCTACCTATACAGGACCTACACAATGATGTAAGTTGTGGTACGTAAAACGTACTGAAGAAATGTATTCAAAATGAAAGATGGTAGCGTTAGTTCTGGTTTTTCTCCATATGCTTCCAACTACATAGATGGTGGCATGGATAACTTAATTTACTTAATTATTTATATAACTTAATTTTTTTATACATATTGCTTATCCTACCTACCTTTGTAAAAGTTTGGATGTAAGTTTGTTACTTATTCACGTAAAAACTACTAAACAGATTTAGATGAAATTTGCCACACATATGGTACTTAGAACCTGTCGGGCAAGGAATGATGCTGGGTAAAAAAAAATGATTCTATTTAGTCCGTCATTCAGATTATAGAAAAATATTGGATAAGTATATTTTGTTTTATCAAATCAATAAAAATTGACAAATATAAAAGGCATCAAAGATCAGGAGTAGTGGCTGGTGACGTCACTGGTCGCTAAAAAGTGTAGCGTGCAGTGACGTTACACGAGTGTTCAACGCACTATGTCGTCTTCATTTTTTGTTTATATGAAAAAAGAAAAAATACGTGTCTAGTATTTTTTGGAAATCTGACTGACGGACTTAATAGTTTCTTTTAGTCAAATACCCTATTTTATAACACACTACCAGTACATCAGTAGCAATAGGTTTAATTTTGACAATTCATCAACATTCATTACGTTATTGAGCATACACATTTTACAAATACCTAATTATTTGAAAAATGTGTATGTGTAATGTGTGTGTGTGTGTGTGTAATTTGAATTCAAATTGATAGCAATAGTGTGTTACGCAACTAGGGTTCAGGGTTAACATAAAATACAATTTTTCGCGCCTTTTGGGCGCGGTTCGTGAAGCGGCGATCAATCCGGTGGTTGATTGCGTCCCGGAGGGTCATGGCCGTCCGGCTAATCCGGGGTTACCGCACGATCTCCACTGAGACGGCGAGCCTCCTAGCCGGATTACCGCCATGGGATCTGAAGGCCAAAGTTCTCGCTCACATATTAAAGTGACGAAAGGAGGTAACAGTGGCGAGAAATCACAATACAGCAGACAGAGCTCCGGCAGGATCTTATAGCGATATGGAGAGTGCAATTTTCGCAACTGGTATTGGGCACTCCACAACGGCGGTGATAAGTCGCCTCTTTGAGTAGTAATTTAAGACGTGCCGTTTAATTTCGTCTAACGCAGGTTTTCTAATAAAAAGATATAGCAATCCAGTGTAAGCTGAATTCTGATTGCTTGAAAAATCTATACAACGCGAGGTCAACTAAAACTGGATATAAATAGCTTGATGTGTTGCCACGTGTACCGCGCCACCCTTTACTATTTTCAGTTAGTTCATTAATTTATTTAATAATTTTGTAGATATTTGGTTACCTTTCTGCGCGATACCAACTTTATAGATTTATTGATGTTTAGGTTTTGGTTTAGTTGACGGTTATGGTTTGATGTTTCCTCGCTTTAAATGATACAACTTTAGTTTGGTAATGGTTTGGAAAAATAATGATAGTTAGAAAGCTATGATGGTTAATCTAACAGATGGTTTGAATGGTTTTAGTTACGCGATCGACGACCGAACACGTGCTGACTTTAATATTATTAATTGTATTAGTTTTATAAGAATACACGAAAACAAAAGTGCTGAGCTGTTCGATTGTATTGCTCCAAACAAATTTTTATGTTCTTGAAATGCTTACAGTCTAAATAAGGTTTTAAAATAAAAAGGAATCCTTGTCGACCTCAAAAGAAAAAAAAGTTCCTAACAAAACTTTTGCATGTTAAAGAAGAAACTTTGCTCGTAATATTAATTATTACACGCCTAGGTAGGTATATATACAGGTAGCTAATAGCTATGCATTAGTAAAACGTGAACAGTGTCATTCGAAATACGACAATTAAGTAGATAGGTACGTAGGTAGGTATCCGCATAATACTTATGTAACTCTGGCATAAATCGTTATTCCTATTTCATTTTATTCCAAAGCGTGATTACACTACTATACCGTAATCCAAACCACGTTTTGGAATAAGGGGTTTAAGAAAGTATTAAGTATCTTCTGTTAAGTTTGAAGTAACTTCCGATAGTGTGATATTTGGACCCTTGACCTATAAATATAGATGATAGTATATCAAGCTACTACAATCTGTCAGATTTCTTTATTAGATTTTCGACTTTATCCCTAAAGCATTAAGGCTCAAGGTTGATTGGGAATATTTAGCAATTTGGGAGTACATAGTTGTTCCGAGTCTGGCTGTTTTGTCTTCTTCATCTCAGCGTTAATCCCAGTCGCATCCGAAGCTTTTCTCAGCTTTGGAATCTGGGGTCCTCTTTACCAACCAGTCTAATTGCTGATTTTGGCTAAACTTTGATATTTTCCATGAAGCGACTGCCGTCTGACCTCCACAACCCGAAGGTCTGGCTGTTTGTGTATGTGAGTTTAAATGTTTGTTAATGTACCCACGATACAGGAGTAATTTCTAGGGTGAGGCAAGGTTTTTCTGTCTGTCTTTTTTTTTAATGAGATTTCTAAGTTTGGCACTGTGTCTAATTGATTTTCCAGCTAATACTTCTCAACAGCGTCCGTATAAATATGTCCACAATAAATGGGATAAGCTCCTATCGAGTATAGTCATGGTACATACTTAAATACTACCCGAGTAATCAAAAAGTTTAGCTCAAAACTTTTTCTAAAACTAAAACTAACATTTTAATACGAAAAGTCTTTATGGTCTCATTAATTAATCAGTTCAATCTGTTATACATAATAATGACTAAGCTGGAGAGCGGCCAAACACCCGATCCCTTAAGTTTTTGCATACATTAATATAATATTCGCTAGCCCCTAGCATCATTACCTAGGAAACAGTGAATGGGGACCTTGTGTAGGTCCGTTTAGTGACGTTGAAGACTATAGAGAATTTAAGTCTGACAGCTTATCAACATATTTGCATGTAGAATTTATACGTAGGTACCCTTGAGTGTACCCAGGGTAGAGCAGGGTGGGGGGGCCGCTGCCCCCCTAGACCTGGCTTGCCTTCCCCTAGGCCAGAAGCTGGGTACGCCCATGTACGTACCTATATGCTTATCATATTTATTCCAATGCATTCTTGACTAAGTGCCAACGTAAACTGTTGTTGTTAATGTTGCAGCTAATGGCAGAGTTGTCGTTAACATCTGCTAGTCATGGCAATAGACGTGCTGCAAAGTGCGTTGAGTTGCTTTATACAATACTAGCTTTCCGCCCGCGGCTTCGCCCGCATGGAGTTCGGTTACATCGCGCTTTTTAGATTTCCCTCGGGAACATCATATTTTTCCGGGATAAAAGGTAGCCTATGTTCTTTCTCAGGGTCCAAAGATTGTCTGTGCCAAATTTCATCAAAATCGGTTGAGAGGTTTAAGCGGGAAAGCGTAACAGACAGACAGACAGACAGACAGACAGACAGACCGACAGACAGACAGACAGAGTTACTTTCGCATTTATAATATTAGTATGGATGTAACAAAAACCCTGTTGTTCCTTCTGCCTACATTTTAAGAATCGGTATACGGATGTAATAGAACATATCATTTATAAAAATTTCAAGCAAAGGCAAAGGCAAAGGTCCGGCAGTACTTCACACCTGGGCAGCTTCTAATGTTATACAAAGCACAGGTCCGTTCGTGTGTGCAGCCACATTTGGGCTGGTGCTGCCAAGTGTCACCTGGCCACTTTGGGTTCAGTGGAGAGACGTGCAAAGAGGCTGATTGGTGACCCTGATCTAACTCGAGTTGGTCTCCAAAGCCTAGAGCACAGGCGTAGAGTAGTCAGCCTTTCGGTGTTCTATAGGATGCATTTCGGGGAGTGTGCGAGGGAATTGCATGATTTAATTCCCCATCTCCGTTCCACCAGCGGACGACCCGTCGTACGGCTGGTTTCCACCCTTACGTTGTTAACACCACTACGATCCGGACGAAGCGCTTCGCCTCCTCCTTTATACCGCGTACATCGAGGGACTGGAACAATTTGCCAGCGGCGGTGCTTCCGTCGGACTACAATTTGAGTGTCTTCAAGGCTAGAGTGAATAGGCTCTTAATAAACTAGTGCGCTTTACCATCAACGATTGCGTCACTGCTTACCATCAGGCAGGATTGCGGTCAAGCGCTAGTTTATATATATATAAAAAAAAAAATTAAAATAAATATTTAATTATTAATATTTGTAATCTTTAACTAATTTCTTACCTTTGCAATTCTGCATGAGGAAGACATAAGTAGAACGTTCCCGGCAATCTCTTTAATTTATAAAATCAGATATTCTAAACATTTTGTCGAATGTGTCGATTTTAATAGTTATTTGATGTTGACCCCTCGACTAGACAATAATTACTTTTTTTAAATTATAATTTTATTAATGATGTGCTTGTAAGTAAATATATATGTCCCTGAAAGGAACAACAGGGTTTTTGTTACATAGTGTATATTCGACGCGTTTCGAGTGAGGAAATTAACCACACAGCTGTTTCCTGACCCTAACTTTCCTAAGCCAAATTAGACAATAAAGTATTTACTTCCATAGAATTTTTTTGCAATAATATAAACACAAAAAAAAAGAAAAGACAAATTAATTTTGTACTCGACCTAATAAAAGATGTTTTATATACTTTTTATCCGGGGTTGGAAACAAAGAAGTGTAGGCATTTATGAGCAGTCGTAACTCTTCAAACCAAAGTATAAACAAATATGTAGGTATCTAGGCAAAGAATTGATGTATTAAGGCGATTAGTAACGACGATGACCTTGCGCATCTGGGCGGGGCTAGGCAGAAACCCCCGCGCACCCCGCATCATATTTACGTGCACATTCCCTACTCGCTTGCTTCGAGCGCGGACGTCTCGCAACAAACGTAGGATGCCATACCATGTCTATAAAGTATACTATTCTGTCTAAAAAGTATCTAATATAGAATTACGTGGTATCAAAACTCATGCCCTAAAGTGAAACATATTAGGTAATTACTTTTATTATGTTGTTTTCGATACTGCGTTGCAGGGATTTTTTTATTTTAAAAAGGGAAAACAAATATTAATTTATAAAAATGATTAATGCAAAATGGGAACCGGTTTATTCTTTTTTATTTATAGTTATTATTTAGCATTTAGCGTTTTTGGTATAATTCCCATTGATACCATTTATGATTACCAGTACTTAAAAAAAAAATCCCGGAAACTCCATCATCTAAATAAAACTCACAGGTCAGACTAAAATAGGTGCATATTATTTAGAATACATATTGTTTAAAAATTTATCTGACCAAATTTTAGGTAATGAACAGCTGAGACTAATGAACTTAAAGAATGAAAAAAAGAAATTGTTTTGATTTACCTAATAGAAAAAAAAATAATTGGGGAAATTTAATCAAGTTTCATATGGATTAAATTACAAGTATCAATTATATATTTTTTTAGGGAAGGAAAATATTATTGTTTTGGACTTAGCAAAAATTTGACGATTTTTTTTTTTGAGATGTTCTTAATTTTTATTGGAGGAATGAACAGGGTGTGGCCTTAGAAATAGGGCATGCAATTAGCGTAGTTTTTGTTTTACCGGTAAAAAAACGGTAATTGAAATATTTTTACCGGTAAACCGGTAAAAACGGTAAATTTATATTTTTTTTCAAAAATATTAATTATGTGATTGGGTAGTCTTAAAGCAGAAAATAAATAAGTACACAAGGTACAATGGTAGTGAACATGTTACATATTGCTTAAAATGAGCATATAAACACAATTTTTAAAACCATGACCTTTCCTTTGGCGCAGTCAAGCGTAAATGTAGCACCTTTAGATTAATTTAGACAATTTTCATTTTCAAAACGCAACCAGCCAACGAATGCTGGTAAATCTACATCAAGCCCGTGGAGAACCCGGAAATAACCTCAATGTAGCTTGCTAAACCTCCATGCGATCTTCAGTGTCAAGTAGGTATACTGGCTTGCACCAGTTCTTTTTAGCCAAGGCAAGGAGAGCGGAGTGAGTCCCTTGTCAACCGCGACCACATCTCGATGCATTCCCACGTCAGTTTTTAGGAAATATTCCCTGAGACTGCATATCTCGCGATTGTGGAGGGTCTTAACATTTAAAAAGCTTCAACTTTCTCTCTTTCGCGGGGTATACACTAATACAGCCTCATAACCGATGTCAGTGGGTGATGCAATTGAATTGTAGTCAGCACCGTACGGACCCTCCTATCCAGGGTGTCGACATCGGTCCGAGTCCATTTTAGTATGCTGAAAGAGTACATAACATCGGGATGATCCAACCGTTGAAGGCTCGTACCTTATTTCCGCTTAATAAAAGACAATCTATTACTTTTTTCAGCGACGCGTAGATGAATATGAGATGCAAAACGTTTCTTCAGCGATTGCTTCATACCAGTAACATTGATACGTTGGGTATCAATGTTACTGGTATAAAGCATTCGACATACCCAATATTTATAGGTTTCAGATGCAGAGAGCGCTCTAAGGTTTACGGAACGTGAGTTGGGTTCCCATGGATGCCGCAATCTCTCCTCGCTTTACATGCATGACCACACATTTATTCACACAAAATTCCATCCTGATAACGCTACTGAAAGTTTCAGTAATTTTCATTAGCTCCTTCAGTTGAAATTTGTGGGGAGCAATGAATTTTAAGTCACTCATGTAAAGGAAGTGCGATATAACCTGACCACCTCTCCTCAGCCGATAGTCTAGACGTGTATTCTCCAGCAGTGTACTTAGAGGATTCAAGGCTAAGCAAAATCAAAGTTGACTCAAAGTATCGCCCTGGAATAGACCTGGCTCGGATCGCTATTCCTATGGATATCTCGATATCCAGGATAGCGAAGGACCGTCCGCCATTAGCCATACACGTCATCAAGATGGTGTGTAGAGTTGCATCAACTTTATAGAACTCCATCACCCGCATGAGCCTTGTATGTGGCACCAAGTCATAATAGGCCTTATTATATAATAATAATTATTATTATTCATTTGTTTCTCCTCACAATGTTTTGTTTATAGCTAAAACCGTACAATTACTCAGTCTAGTATTTGTTACATATGTGAGGAGCTGGTGTCCGTGAAAGGCAATATAAAAAAAAACTATTCAACATGTTGATAGATCCTTTTGGGAACGACGAACTTGTTGGGTAATGGCCATGTTATTAAGGAGTAGCTCCTTAGTACCACGGGAGCCGCTCCTACATCCATTTTGAGAGGCAGACATGATGAGTTGCTGTCAATATGTTTGTTAATTTTAACTTTAAAATTGGATGTAAGAACTTTAAAGATGGTCGGTAAACAAGTGATCGGCCAATATTTTTTGGGTTCCGCAGTGCTACCTGATTTACGGAGCAGGTGGGTTACTCTAGTTGTTAGGAACTGAGGTAGCGAACCAGACTCAAGCGAGCGTGCAACCTTGAAAACCATTTGATCCAAAAAAGCCACAAGTGTCAGCCACCTTGGTCTGGTCGATAAACCCACCTTTCATTGTTTTAGAAAGTGCGATTCTGGGTGTACCGTACATTTTCTGCTTCAGGAAGTCGATGTGCTCCCTGACACGGGTCGTATAATCCTGTAGGTTGGTATTTGTACCTGAAAATACCCGCCTTACAAAGCGTATCACTCTAGGACGAGTATCACATTCCCTGAAGCAGATTAGTTTACCGATAAGTGTTCTGGCCCCACCAATACGGTATTCAATCCTGCACTGCCAAGCTAGTAAGACTGGTTACGTATGTCTAGCTCTGGAGTCATTGGAAAATTTGACATGAGTTCGATAGTCGTTGTACAGTACAGTTATACAAACTAATGAATGACACGAATCGTCACAAACGCTTACGTCAAAGCTACTTTTAAGTGTCAAACATTACATATAGTGGAAAGTTTGACGTATGCGTGAATAAATGAACAACGTTGCCCAAAACATAAAACCGGTAAATTACCGGTTTTATATTTTTTTACCGGTAATTTTATAGTTACGAAAAAAGGCGAAAGGAGAAAAGGCGGCAAAAATGAAAACCGGTAAACCGGTATTGCATGCCCTACTTAGAAATAACTTTAACCCGAAGGAATCTAGAAGCGCGATATAACCGAATCATACTAATATTATAAATGGGAAATTGTCATACTAATATTATAAATGGGAAAGTGAGTTTGTTTGTTCTGCTTTCACACTGTAACTACTGAACCGATTGCTTTGAAATTTTGGAGACGTAAAGTTAGAAATCCGGATTAAATGATAGGGTACTTCTTATCCCGGAAAAAATTGGTGTTCCCGAAGGAAATCTGAAAAGCACGATATAATCGAACACCACGCGGGCGAAGCCGCGGGCGGAAAGCTAGTATCAAAATAAAACATCATATATAAAAACTTTTTTACAAAAAAACAACCGACTTCTAAAAACCACTACAAAGTGGAAAATAATTAATTTCGGAAGTCGGTGTCTTTGGTTTTTGTATAGGTATTAGTTTTTGACACCGACTTCCGAAATTAGTTATTTTTCACTTTGTAGTGGTTTTTAGAAGTCGGTTGTTTTTTGTAAAAAAAGTTTTTATTTTACACTTTTTAGTTGTGAAAAGTAGGTACTATGTATTCAGTTACATCCGGTCAGACTGGAAGCTGACGCAAATATAATTGGGAAATGACGTAATTTTGTTCACTTTAATTTTTACCCGTAATTTTGAAGAATTCGACTGCCTATGGTCTTAATCATCAGATTTAGGTACTGCAGACCATTATTTTAACCCAATGGGTGCAAAGTTCTCATCAATATAAATGAATTAAAACCAAACACAAAGTAGCTACTGCAAACCGTTGAGGAGTTCCCGGAACTGGCCTTTGTCTTCATCATCAGAGCTCTTATGACAGTCACAACCCATCTAGGTGTAAAGTTCTCATCAATACAAATTAATCAAGCCCAAACACAAGGTAGCTACTGTGAATTGTTGAGGAGTTCCTTCGACTGTCTTCCGGCTCCATCATCAGATCTACTCCAGACCTTTATCAAATTGTAGTGCTTTAAATACTTAATGAAAATACTAAGAAACACACTAATCGCCCCTACGATTTTTGAAAGTTCCCCTTGATTTCTCTGGTCTTCCATCATCAGACCCTGATGTCCTTATCATGGGACCACCTTGGGAATGTCTTCTTTCCAACAAAAAAAATAATTATCAAAATCGGTTCTTAAACGACGAAGTTACGCGCGAACAAACATAAAAAAAAGCATATATACGGTCGAATTGAGTAACCTTCTCCTTTTTGAAGTCGGTTAAAAATCACGTAAAGCGTCCCAGCGCGGCAATAAATGCAAACATTCAATAATTATACACAAAATCACTAAAAATACTTCGTTGCACTCGAAGTACTTAGTGTTACAGCTTGCGCTTCCCGCTCATCTATGAAGCTATACTTAGTTTCATAATTATTTTATATTGATCGTAGTTGCGTAATTATTTATGTTAATTTAAATTTATTATGATTATTTTAAATTACTTGGGAGGATTTTAAAACCTTAGTTTATTCTAAAATCACACTTGGAAGTACACTTCCGGTCTTTCGGCCATTATTTTATTAATTTTAGAATTATTGATGCAACTTCCGATTACCGCCAACTTTTATTATAAAATCCTATCGAGCATTAGTCTTCCCGCCCATCGGATATTTATTTATTGAATCAAGCATTGCTCAAATAAATAAATATAAACAACTTTCGATATTTTAGGTTAATCCAAATATCTGTACACAATTATTGACAATTACTAGCGTTACTATTAAGTTTTTCTTAATTTTATTCAATACCTGATAATTTCCGTTTCCGTTGTCTATTAGTTTTGTGACTATTCGTTAGTGTTTTGACTCAATGGTGTATAAAAGCTACTGATGCCTGTACTGTTGATCATTAATTAAACAGACTTGTACTGGATCATACTACGTCGTTATTATTTTCCACGCTTCTGAAGCATGTCTTTACATTAGTATCCAAGGGTGCGCGGAGCAAAAAGTGACACAGCCTCCTCTCACGAGCGCTGGCGCGATACTGCCGGCCGACCCGCGCCCGCGTCCCGCATAGAGCCCCTCTGAACCTCGCAAGGCGGAAACTCGTACGGACACTTATTTTTATTACTTTTCTTATTAAATATTTCATCAATTTTAAAATAGAACTATGATTCTATAGTCCCTACAGATACACGTTACTGCGAGTAAGAATATTTAAAAAAGTCTAAGCGCTTTAAGAGAAATATCGATTTAAAAGTTAAAAAACGCCGTGTAGAAATATTTTTCTTTTGACGTAAATATAGGCCGTATAGAAAATAATAAACACTAAATATGTTGTGCTTGAATCTATGATTATAATATATTTTTTTCAAAATTTTTGATCAAGGCATTCTGGAGGAATAAACTTTGAAAGATGAGCGTTTTTGGCCGCTCGAGGGTATCTATCCCCTTAATAACTACACTCATGCGAGGGTAGGTCGGTATAGTCACTGGTCGTAAGGTTTTTACGACTTATCAAAACATGATCCTCAAAATAGTTACAGAAATTGGGTACACAAACAATTTCTTTGTTCTAAATAAAGATTTGTTCTTAATAAAGGCAGTTATACAAAAATGGGGTCTACACTCCCAATTTCTGTAACTATCTTTATTTAGAACTATCGACCCGCCCCGGCTTCTCACGGGTGCAATGCTGATACTAAATACACTTCAGAAACACTGTGAACGTTTTTAAAAAACCGCCGGGAACGCCACACCGTGAACCGCCGCAAATGCGACACCCCGCAATTTTTAATATCTATATTAAATCAATAATGTATTTAAGGTATTAAATTGGATAAGGATTAATGCTGTATTGGTTAAAATCGCTTAGAAAATTAGCCGGTATTTGTCTTAAAAAGTAAATGAAAAAAAAATATATTGTGGAATATCCATAAGAGATAGGCATATACCATCAAACGCGGAAAAAATGTAATTATTTACGACATCACATTAGAAACCTCAAAAATAATAGTATTTCTCAACAATTTAATGGATGTTATTATACATATAAACCTTCATGTTTAATCACTCTATCTATTAAAAACAAAACGCATCAAAATCCGTGGCGGAGTTTTAAAGATTTAATCATACAAAGGGACATAAGGAAAGAGAAAGTGACTTTGTTTTATAATATGTAGTGATTAGCCGTTTAGTCAACTGTCCGGATTTTCCAAGCAGTGTTGGTCTCGCTTCGCTTTCTCGGCTCGCACTACGCACCGAGTCGATGCGCTGCGTGGCGGCCGCCGCCGGCATGTATTTTTATATTGATTTCATGATATCTTTTGAATGGAATGTCCGATTTCAATAATTCTAAAAGTTATCATCAGGTATTGAGACAGTCTTGAATATTAAATTATTTATTTGGATAAAAAAAAAATATAAATGGTAGGTATGGATAACACGGTCTGATTATGATCGGCATTTCTATCAATTTGTTAAATGTAAAAAGTAGTTATAGTGACAACTATAATAGTTAGACATATGGTCTCGCGAAGTTTTTTGGAGATATTGATATATTCTATAATATTGTCGAATATTTTTTGGTCCTATCATTAATACTCTTCGCAGCGTACCTATGCGATGAAAGACATTATATGGCTAATTTTTTTACACCTTCGGTTGGTTTTATCAAGAATTTCTAAAGATTTCTATAGTAATCTAGTACTAAATATAGCCTAAGTTACTCAGTGATAATGTAACTTTCTAATGAAAAAAGAATTATTAAAATCGGTCCGGTACTTTTTAAGTTTATTCGTTAATTTTGCTAGAACAAGAATATATTTTGTTACTGCTCTGGATATACCTCCAAAAAATTCTGAAAGAGCTAGGCCATTTGTAATATGAATGCTCAATCTTGATTATGTAAATGTATTTTTTTTGTTTTCTTTGTAATTCTATACTTTGTATTCATCATTCACAATGTATTTTTTTCTATTTTATCGTGATTACACCTAAATATATTTGCATGCTGTTGTATTCTGTAATTGAAGGAGCGCACGTAAAAGAACCTTTTCTATTATTTTAAATTTGTGTTGTATGTGTGTACCTTTGTTGGAGATCTCCAATAAATAAATAAATACAACGGAGCTGATTCCTTTGCTCTAAACTAAATTAAATTTAAGTACAGTGCATTTTTTTTCTTTTTTAGGGTTCCGTACCTCAAAAGGAAAAAACGGAACCCTTATAGGATCACTTTGTTGTCCGTCTGTCTGTCTGTCTGTCTGTCTGTCACCACCCTTTATCTCAAGAACGCGTGAACGTATCAAGCTGAAATTCACATGAAATACTCGGGTCTATTGTCCCTTTAAGCTGTGAAAATATCAAACTTCTAAGCCAAGCCAATCAAAAGATACAGCCGATTATGTCGATATTTTCAACAAATTTTCGACACTCGCAAAGGGATCAAAATCTACAGGATACTTCCCGTAAACTCAGAATCTTGAAAATTGGCACGAAGCATTGTCATATAATGCAAATATAGGAAAAATTGCGAAAATCACATTTTTTTAGTTATTTAATATAATAAATATATTTTAATAAAATGGAACTTACTACCTTATTTCTCACGAACGAATAAAGTTATCAAATTGAAATTTATACCAAATACCTAGGTCTATTGTCCCTTTGAGCTGTGAAAATATCAAACTTCTAAGCCAAGCCAATCAAAAGATACAGCCGATATGTCGATATTTTCAACAAATTTTCGACAATCGCAAAGGAATCAAAACCTACAGGATACTTCCCGTAAACTCAGAATCTTGAAATTTGGCATGAAGGATTGCCATATAATGCAAATATAGGAAAAATTGCGAAAATCACATTTTTTTAGTTATATAATATAATATAATAAACATATTTTAATAAAATGGAACTTACTACCTTATTTCTCACGAACGAATAAAGTTATCAAATTGAAATTTATACCAAATACCTAGGTCTATTGTCCCTTTAAGCTGTGAAAATATCAAACTTCTAAGCCAAGCCAATCAAAAGATACAGCCGATATGTCGATATTATCAACAAATTTTCGACACTCGCAAAGGAATCAAAACCTACAGGATACTTCCCGTAAACTCAGAATCTTGAAATTTTGCATGAAGGATTGTCATATAATGCAAATATAGGAAAAATTGCTAAAATCACATTTTTTTAGTTATATAATATAATAAACATATTTAAATAAAATGAAACTTACTACCTTATTTCTCACGAACTAATAAAGGTATCAAATTGAAATTTATACAAAATACCTAGGTCTATTGTCCCTTTAAGCAGTGAAAAAATCAAACTTCTAAGTTAAAGCGATCAAAAGATACAGCAGTTTATACCGACACCTTAGACGAATTTCCGACACACGCTAGGGAATCAAAACCTACAAGGTACTTCCCGTGAACTCAGAATCTTAAAATTCGGCACGAAGCAACGTTATATTATAGTACAGACAGATAAATGAAAAATTGTGAAAATGATAAATTTGAAGTTACATAAAATATTAAAATATTATGTTTGCTTACATGACATAGAATATTTTTTTAATAATTATAAACTTACTACCTACCCTTTTTCACATGAACGCGAAGAGATATTAAAGCTGAAATTCATATCAAACACTTCTTAAATCTAATTGCCTCTGAACTGTGTAACATTCTAAACCAATGCTAGTATTATAAATGCGAAAGTAACTCTGTTTGTCTGTTACGCTTTCCCGCCTAAACCTCTCAACCGATTTTGATGAAGTTTGGCACAGACAATCTTTAGACCCTGAGAAAGAACATAGGCTACCTTTTATCCCGGAAAAATTTGATGTTCCTGAGGGGAATTTAAACAGCGCGATATAACCGAACTCCACGCGGGCGAAGCCGCTGGCGGAAAGCTAGTACGTCATAAATTGTAAACCGCTACGTTTGTACGGCGGAACCCTCGGTGTGCGAGTCCGACTCGCATTTGGCCGGTTTTTTTTCTTTAATAAAAAGGCAAAAGATAAGTGTTAGTTAGAACAAGGGAATGGGCGCCAAGATGGCCGTTCTGGTCAAACAAAGAAACAATTTGAACCTCTTTTTAATGCAATTCATATTAAGTAAGCATTCGCTTTCAAACTTAATGTAAAAACGTTAAAAATATCTCCTATTACGAAGAACGTGAAAATATTTTACCTATCTGTAGATTTTCATGACAAAAATTAAAATAAGTAATATTATTTAAGTATCAAAAATAATAGAAAACACTATGCATTTTTCATTAATAACATATTACATTTGTGCTCAATTTTTGTGAATAATCAATCACCAAGCTAAGAAAATCCTGTGGGGGCCATCCATTCGCCCGATAAATAATAAAAAAACAAACACATTTTTCTTACCTAACGTTATTGCTTATGTGTTTTTCAGTAATATTATTATGTTAAGAAATTTATGTAGGTAAGTACTTATACAATTAAGTATTTTAATCAATTTCTGGCTAAAGCTTCCCAATAACCAATTCTTGAATTTCATTTGCAATCTTGAGTATTTGGCAAGGTGAGCCTCAGGTTAAAGAATGGAAAACGGCAATCATATTGATGCTCTATCTCTTTTCTGGCGTGGCCGAATTGGGGTGAACTACGTGTATATAGGATCAACACTCCAGTGCGTGAGTGAACTTACCGAACATGCTGTAGCAGCTCTTGAAGAAGTCTGGCGCCAGCGCGCTGGCTAATCCTAGTAGTCCCTGCGGCACCTCCGTGGACAGAAACAGCCCCAGCACGGCCAGCAGCATGCGCGTCGTGCGGTCCGTGCGACTGGACCGCCGAGCACACGCTTCTTCCGTTGCTAGGCACTGCTTTTCTGGCTAGAAAATACATATAGGTTAACATTTCAGAGAGCTTTGAGTGACAACCCTAAATGTTCAAAGTAATTACTTGTAACATGCAACATGATGTACGCAAATTCAAAAAAAGAAGTATGTCACGTAATCGAATTTGAATGTTATTATCTCGGAAACGTGACGCTTTACGGGGTTTGGTAATAATATGTTTCCTGCTTGAATTAATGTCAGTCATCGATTTGTAAAACGTACATACGTGGCCAATATTTAAAAAAAATACAGACAGTAAAACCAGGCTCCATAAAAAAATCAGTGTTCGGTAATTTGCATTATTGAAGTCTTGAACTACTTCTTCTTATATTAACCTATTTATGATCTCAATATGAATAACCACGTCTGAATTGTCATGGTGAAA
Organism: Sesamia nonagrioides; assembly: GCA_017933935.1. Classification (NCBI taxonomy): domain Eukaryota; kingdom Metazoa; phylum Arthropoda; class Insecta; order Lepidoptera; family Noctuidae; genus Sesamia; species Sesamia nonagrioides. The sequence continues at coordinate 111,717 of JADWQK010002442.1, forward strand.
AATTGGGTGGAAATATTAGTTTAATAATTTAAAAAATATTTATTTCTGATACCCAACTACATTATTCCGTTTACTAATATATTGCAAGCGTTGTGTGTATCGTAAATTAATATTAATTAAAAAAAAATCGCCTGCCGTGTCAAAAGTGAACTAAAAAACGAAGTAATAATTTTAAAAAAATCTAGACCTGTAAAGCCCCTGCACGAAATAAGCTTTTTATAATTTTTTCACTTTCGGCCACAATTACGGTTTAATTGCACAGTAAATATTAAAATGTGTCGTGCAGTCGTGTAAAAATTAAATAAATATAAACACTAGTTCTTTTTAGGACAATAAAAAAGTTATAATGAAGATTGCAAAAAACAAACAACTAAGTATAACACAGACAGAAGAGCGCCTCTTGTTATTTAATCAATGAACGTTTTGTTCTAAGTCAACTTGTTTTACTTTTATTAATCACGAAGCATAAAGCGATTCCTATCCTACCATTTAATTTAAATCGTTTGTGGTACGAAGAACTCCTTCATCTTTACCAACAATAACAATCAAGTGGAAAACAATTATCTATCTTAAAATCGAAAGCTAATCAGAAACTAAACTGAGGGAAAGTTTTATAAAGATCATCTCGATAGAAAACCGAACATGACAATTATCCTCGACCCCTTGCTGGAATCAATGGTTGACTGGGTCGATCGCTATAATGTTCAGCAAACAATATTCTGGAGTAATAACCACGGTTAATGGTCCGGCCATTGTAGTCGGGAACAGTGGGGAATCAACTTCAAAGAGCGGAAATGTACTGCGCCCGCATGGGCTTTTCTGTTGCTATTTTTGCATGTTAATTCAGTAGGCATTATTTTTTATTTTGCTCTGGTATTTTGTTCGCTCAGCGTGTAGCCGCGTGTGGATTGGAGAGGACAAACAATGTAGAATAAATTAAACACTATTTCTGAGGGTACAATTTAATCTTTGAAGTCGGTAAAAGTGGTGTATCAAACTCAGAGCGAGGATATCTACTGCACCCGCGTGAGTTTTCCCGCAGCTATTGAACATTTTTAAACCAGTGAGCAATTTTGTTTATTTCATTTTGTTCCTCTACCATATCCTCCGCATGTGGTATGTGGACGGAATAAACACTGTAGGATAAATGATACATTTAAACCTTTAGTGTAAGTAACGCTTAATGTTATAATTGCCCTATGTCAATGACGGCTGTGAAATAACCGAAAGACTGAAAGTTCATTGCGTATCAATTCCTTTAGTGCAAATTAGATATGTGTTTTCGGTAAATATAGATCTACCGATGAAATTGAAATAGCGAATAAATATTTTAACTATTCTGTTGATAAAGCACACAAATAGAAACCATGAAATTATCTGCCAATTTCGCATATCAATATTTTGTTAGTAAATAATTAATTAAGAAGTTATATTTAGTTTATCCATTCAGAGAACTCATTACAGGTTTCAAAATGATTAGAAACATGCGGCGTTCCCACTAATGAGAATCGGGTAGCTTCATCCGGAAATTTGCGATGGCATTAGCCCGGAAAGTTAGAAGGATTAAAGGCTATTCCGGTAGAATACCACACAGAACCCGTTGAGCTATAATGTACATTCTCTGGGTAATGTTCCATTTGATCGTGTAGAGTATGCCTACGTACGGACAGCGGGAGACGGCGGTGATTGATTAGTTGAAAACCGTATAAGTAAAAACATGAAACAATTAAATGACACTGAGTTTTATAATGCGTCTAAACCAGAATAAGTCTGTTTTAAATTTATGCAATAGCCAGCTAATTGATCAGTGCATTAGTAGTCGTGGTGGCCTAGTGGTTAAAACACCAGCCTCTCAAGTATGAGTGCGCTGGTTCGATTCCAGGTCAGGCAAGTACCAATGTAACTTTTCTAAAGTTTATGTACTTTCCAAGTATATCTTGGACCCCGATGACTGAAGGTGAAGGAAAATATCTTGAGGAAACCTGGACTTTAAGTCTGAAATCGCCAACCCGCGTAAGCGTGGTGATTACGCTCAATCCTTCTCTGTATGAGAGGAGACCTGTGCCCAGCAGTGGGACGATAAAAAAGGTTGATGATGATGATGAATAGCAGTCTTAGGCATCAATATCAGGCACCCAGCTTTTACGTACGATTGCAAAAGCGGGTACGGTTCAATTCCATAATCTAAACTGCTGAAAACCGAGTTAAAGTCTTTCGTCATTATTTCATAAAGTGCCTAAGATAGAGAACTCTATTTTGTATATGAATTATAAAACTCGGTTTGTTTGCTCAAGGGCTATTGATTCTTGGAGCTTCCCCTTCTAAATTCCTACTATACTGAAAGTGAAACCTAATAACACTGTACCAAACCAAGACATTTTACCCAGGACCTCATGCTCTACAGTAACGCTGGCGACCACTTGACCAACGAGGAGTACCTCCCTTATTAATATTCTTTAGCACCCGTAGGGACCACGCCACAAATCTTGAGCTGCGTCTGCGCCTATGCATATCAGAGGAGGAGGAAACAATGTAATGTTATGTACATATTCAGATATACTTACACTTATTATTTATACTCATATTCATACTTATATATGTATCATTCATTTCCACGGTCCATAATATGCATTCCATTATTATGAGGCTCTGTTTTGATCATATTCCACTACACCAGGACTCATTTTTCTGTTCACAGATACAGTCCTCAACTTTAAGCCTAAGTTTCGGCGACTTAGTGTCCCCTTAGCGTAGGAAGCCGTACCTATGCAGGACTGTATCACTTTTTCCTATCAAACACTGCACTTTTTAATTTAATACCATTTATATTTACATTGTTACAGAACATTTTCATTATTTTGACATTTTTTTGACAACATTGTTGATGATGTATCTATGACAACCTTCTCATCAAAATTCTTGTTGGTCTGATATTTTTATTTTATAATTGTTATTCGAACTCTTTTATGGTAAAATTATTTACCGTTCCTCGTCCATATTTTCGAATATTTTAAATTTCGACCTCTAACCGTTCTCCGAGGTTTCTTTAGAAATCATCGCAGAGCAGTGGTCAGTCGAGCTCTGGCTTCCAAACAAGCCTCTTAAAAGTAGGTCTCCAGTAAACGCTGCCTCGAGAGCCTTTCTAGGGTATTTCCTGCTGTGCCAGTCACAATTTAACTGGTGCGCCTGGAGCTGCCTGGCCCTTTGCCGCCGGAGCCCTCGACTGCTGCCGGCCTTGTGACGCCGGGGCAGTCCCTCTTCCGTAGCTGCCGCCGGTCCACCAGGGCCGCTCCTCTGTACCTGCCGCCGGTCTACCAGGGCCGTTCTTCTGTAGCTGCCGCCGGTCCACCAGGGCCGTTCTTCTGTAGCTGACGCCGGTCTACCAGGGCCGTTCTTCTGTAGCTGCCGCCGGTCCACCAGGGCCGTTCTTCTGTAGCTGACGCCGGTCTACCAGGGCCGCTCCTCGTAGCTGCCGCCGGTCCACCAGGGCCGTTCCTCCGTAGCTGCCGCCGGTCCACCAGGGCCGCTCCTCTGTAGAAGCCGCCGGTCCATCAGGGCCGCTCGTCCGTTGCTGTCGCCGGTCCACCAGGGCCGCTCGTCCGTTGCTGTCGCCGGTCCACCAGGGCCGCTCGTCCGTTGCTGTCACCGGTCCAACAGGGCCGCTCGTCCGTTGCCGTCGCCGGTCCACCAGGGCCGCTCGTCTGTTGCTGTCGCCGGTCCGCCAGGGCCGCTCGTCTGTTGCTGTCGCCGGTCCGCCAGGGCCGCTTCTCCGTAACTGCCGCCGGTCCACCAGGGGCCGCCCTTCACCATCACCCATCAATCATTCATCTACATTATTCATCTACATTATTCATTTTTATACTTCCATCTTGTCTTTTCTGTATACTTAATAAATACTGTCTCCCTCTAAAGTCTTTTCTTGTCGTTACACGACAGTTTGGCGCCCAACTAAAATTTCCTGCACCCCCTTAACTTCCTAAATTCAAAAGAAACACTTCGTCTAGTGTCGTACATTCTCAGCTCTTTGGTTAAATATTTTGGCTATTCTATCCCTTTCATTTTCTCTTAACACACACACATAACTCATTCACTCATATATACTTACTACACCTAACTTAATTTTCTTTTTTTTCCCTAACAGGAAAACAAGGTATACTTTTACATACTTAACTATCTTTTTCTAACTTACACTTAAATATGTCTCGTCCAATCAAATTTGAACTCTTAAATAAAAACGAGCTTGAATATGAAGTTACAATTAGACTGGAGGAACCAGCAAAAACAGTTATATTGTTAAAGAAGCAGATACTTCTGCTAGCTCCTTCTATACCATCGGAAGATATTTTAACTTCTCCCATTCCTATAGAGGAGGAGTTAGCTCAGATAGATAGTACTCTGAGTTATTTAAATATTAAAATAGATAATCTATTACAGGGTAATTCAAAATACCATCGCTTAATAGAATCTTTTATTAATCATTTATTTTACAGGTTGGAACGTATAGACACAGACTTGAACCCTGACTATAAACTTAATCTAGACACTTTAAAATCCAAATTTGAGACACTTGAAGGAAGTTTCAAGATTTATTGTTCAAATCTAAACTCTATGAATCCTCATTCATATATCACTGCTCCCTCTACCCCTCCTATTCATACTCCTCTCGCCACTCCCTCTCCTCCTCCTATTTCTCCTCGTCTCACTGCTCCCTTTACTCCACCTATTTACCCTCCTTTCACAGCTCCTCTTTCCTCTCCTCTTTTAACTTCTCCAAATCATAATTTATTCAAAGATCTGAAACGATATACGTTTAATGGAAAATCTTGCCCTAGATCGTTTTTACAAAAACTTGACGAATATTGTCTTGTGCGGAATATACCCAAAAATTTGTTAATTACTCAGGCGTATGATATTTTTACAGACAGTGCCCTACATTGGTTTAGATTTAAAATAAATCAAAATCCAGACCTAACATGGGATGAAATTTCTTTGTCTCTAATTAAAGATTTTGGCGGTTTTGACTATGATTTCAAATTATTGGAGGCCATCAAAAGTCGTACCCAAGGTCGTGATGAACCAATCATAATTTATATCTCAATTATGTCGGGAATGTTCTCTCGTCTGGCTAAAAAATTGTCTGAAACGGAACAGTTAGAAATCATTCTAAGAAATATAAGACCATGTTACTCAGTATTCGTGGCAATAAAAGATATTAACTCTATTGATGCACTCTTGGCTACATGCCAAAATTATGAAAAATTCTTAGATCGAGATAAACAATTTAAAGAACCAAATAACCAACAAAATCCCCTTATTTCAGAATTTGCTTATAAACAAATTCATCCAACTTCTTCGGAATTTTCTACTTCTGATCCAAAACCTCCTTCATACACAAATAGATTTTACAAAAACCCTCCTAAACAAGTAAACAGTCTAAAACAAGCTAACTCGCAAGAAAATTCATTTTGCGTTCGTTGTCGTATGTATGGTCATACCTTAAATACTTGTACTCAACGTCACTTTCTAATTTGTTTTAAATGTGGTCTTAAAGGTTTTAAAACCCCAGACTGTCCTAATTGTTCACCTAAACCTAACTCTAGTTCAAAAAACTAACGACTGACTTGAAAAGTAAAACAAACTTTGATGCCAACGATTGGAACGATTGGATTAAAACTCCTAAGAATTTCTTTTCATGCTATAAAATCTCTTCAACTCTATACTCTAATGAAAAGGATTTTAAACGACCTTTTGTTAACATCAAAGTTTACAATTTATCTTTGACTGGATTACTTGACTCTGGTAGTTCAATCACTATTCTTGGTAATAACTCTCACTTAGAATTTCTTAAACTAGGCTGTAAACTTTTCAAGTCAGATAAAACTACTATTTCTACAGCCAATAACCAGAAAATTCATTCTGTAGGTCATTGTTACCTTCCTATTTACTTTAACAAACAGACCCACTTGATTAAGGCTTATATTTTTCCTGATATTTCACCGTCTTTAATATTAGGAATAGACTTTTGGAAAAAATTTAATCTTTTACCGAATATTCTCTCATCGACTGGTCTTTCAGAACTGGAGTGCTCAACCATCGAGACAATGAATGTCAAAGTATTACCTTATGATCATTTAACTGCAAATCAGAAGAATATTGCTGATGATATCATCCAACGCTTCAAGACTATCTCATTCGAAGAAAAGGGTGTTCTGGGGAACACTAATCTCATCACTCACAAGATCGATACCGGAGATTCGCTACCCATCAAACAAAGATGTTACAGACTGTCTCCTGAAAAACAAAAAGCATTGATTACTGAAGTTGATAAAATGTTGAAATGGAACGTTATTGAACAATGTGAAAGCCCTTGGTTATCTCCAGTAATAATTACTCCAAAGAAGAACGGTGAATGGCGTTTTTGTGTAGATAGCAGGAAGCTTAACGCAATTACAAAACGTGATGCTTATAGTCTGCCACTTATAAGTGAAATTTTGGACAACCTCAGAAATGCTAAATACCTGTCAAGTATAGACATTGCGAAAGCCTACTGGGAGATTCCTCTGAACCCTGCTGATAAGGACAAGACTGCTTTTTATGTACCTGGAAGAGGCATGTTCAGATTTAAAGTAATGCCCTTCGGACTCACCAATTCACCAGCTACTCAACAAAGATTAATGGACACGCTGTTCACTCCAGAATTTGAAAATAAAGTGTTCTGCTACTTAGACGATATTGTCATAATTAGCGAAACTTTTGAGGAACATATACACTGCTCCTGAAAGTTCACGAAAAACTTTCCTTCGCTAAATTAACTATTAACTTTGACAAAAGCCAATTCTTCAGAAAAGAGTTAAAATATCTTGGCTTCGTAGTGGATGAACATGGCTTACGTGCTGATTCTGATAAAATCAAGGCTATTGTAGACTACCCAATTCCTACCTGCAGAAAAGAAGTTCGTAGATTCATTGGCACCTGCAGCTGGTTTCGAAGATTTATTCCAAATTTCAGCACTATTGCTACGCCACTCAACAAACTAACCTGCTCCGGGAAAAATGCTCCGAAATTCGGATGGAATACAGAAGTGGATGCAGCCTTTCAGAAGCTTAAGGATGCTTTAATAACTACTCCTGTTCTGGCCTGTCCAAACTTCGACCTTCCTTTTTCAGTTCATTGTGATGCATCTAACTACGGTACTGGCGCAATGCTCACTCAACATCAGGAAGGCAAAGAAGTTGTGATTGCCTATATGAGCAAAGCCTTCAACAAGAATCAACAGAACTACTCAACTACTGAAAGAGAAACACTTGCCGTGATAACTGCTTTAGAACACTGGCGTTGCTATCTGGATAATGGGAAGGAATTCACAATCTACACCGACCACGCTGCACTCAAATGGTTTCAGAATTTATCCAATCCTTCAGGAAGACTTGCACGTTGGACTTTACGCTTATCTTGCTTCAACTTTGTTCTAAAACATAAGAAAGGAAAAGATAATGTAGTACCGGACCTTCTATCAAGAGCCAAGTCACAAGAACTCCCTGAAATACAAGAAAATAGTAATGTGCCACAAGGTGTACATCCTATTTCTATGAATGATACTACTAGAGAACTGGAACAATACAATAAAATATTTCTGGGCTGTTCGAATAATCCTGATTCTTACCCAAATTATACGATAAGAGAGAATAAACTCTATCGTTGTATTCACACGCCTGACCGCCTGAACGACGACTTCATTTGGAAAGAAGTTCCATTACCTCAAGAAAGACGTTTAATAATTGAAACAAATCATGGCTCTAGTCAAGAACCTCACCTAGGAATTTTTAAAACATATAAAAAATATCTTTACTATACTATTGGCCCGGCATGTTTAGAGACATTGCTAGGATAATTTCTAACTGTGAAACCTGTCTTGCTTATAAACATCCTAATCATTCTCCATATGGCCTAATGGGCAAACCTAAGATTTGCTCTAGACCTTTTCAAACTATGTCTCTAGACTTAATGGGTCCACTTCCTATGACTAGAAAACGTAATAGGTTCATTTTAGTAATTAATTGTATCTTTACTAAATATACTTTGATTTTCCCTCTAAAGCAGGCGACTGCATCTAATATAATTAATATTATGGAAAATTCTGTTTTTCTAGTTCATGGAGTTCCACAGACTTGTATAATGGATAACGGTCCACAATTCCAGTCACGTGAATTCCATTCTTTTCTTAATAGATACAAAGTTCCTTTCATATTCCATTCAGCCTACTATTGCCCACAATTTAACCCGACTGAAAGTTATAACAAAACAATAATTACGGCTTTAGCTTCACTAGTAGAGGACGACCATAGATCCTGGGATAAACATCTTAGTAAAATTCAATTTTCTATGAACAATACTACTAACGTTGTAACGGGCTATACTCCATCCTTTCTAGTCTTTGGGAGGGAAACAATTCCTTGCGGTTCCTTTTACTCTCCGTGTCAGAACCTCGAAGAATTAATCTTTATGCCCCGTGATATTTATGCAACAAATGCTGGGTTCCTCACGTCTATATTTCACAAAGTTCAGTCTAACTTACATATAGCTTACGTTAAAAACAGCGCTCGTTATAATCTTCGGAGGTCGTTCAAAGTATTCAACGTCGGGGATACGGTTTGGCGAAAGAGTCATGCATTAAGCGATGCTGGTTCATATTTCAATGCTAAACTAGCCCCTAAATTTATCAAATCCAAAATTTTAAATAAACTATCACCTTTAGTGTACATATTAGAAGACCCAGATGGTGCCGTAGGTAAATGGCACATAAAAGATATAAAATGTTGAATTCTTTCTAAACAACTCTAAATTATTAATGTCAATTAAATCACCTACTGATTATTTATGTAAATATTACTTATTTCTTTTGTTTACAGCTGCACATCTTATTTATTTTTTATATTATATATAAACATCACTCACTACACAAACATTACATTACATTTGCTCGACCCTACCCTTCAGTCTCACTCTTCTACCCTATGGAGCGGATTGCAACTCATGAAATAAGCCTATGCAGGAGCGGTTGGTTACTCCTAAAATAAGCCTAAACCAAACGCTAACTCTTTCGCTCTTCTAGGAGCTTAAATTTTTACTTTATCTAATGTTTCCTTTTTTTTTTCCTTCCAGTCTGGAGCGGCTGACAACTCCAAAAATAAGCCTTGTCATCATTCTAAAACACACTTCTATGAGTGGCAGTCATCAACTGTGAACTCCACCCATGCCTGTATGAAGAAGATTGCTTGAAAGAGATAGGTGGTATGAATGGGTGAATGGATATGGATGAATGTGTGAAGTGTTGTTTTACAGTCCCTACTTGAAATCTTATTAGAAAATTTTCTACAGTTGAAAATTTTTCCAGGGTCGGGGGGAAAATGTAATGTTATGTACATATTCAGATATACTTACACGTATTATTTATACTCATATTCATACTTATATATGTATCATTCATTTCCACGGTCCATAATATGCATTCCATTATTATGAGGCTCTGTTTTGATCATATTCCACTACACCAGGACTCATTTTTCTGTTCACAGATACAGTCCTCAACTTTAAGCCTAAGTTTCGGCGACTTATTGACCCCTTAGCGTAGGAAGCCGTACCTATGCAGGACTGTATCACTTTTTCCTATCAAACACTGCACTTTTTAATTTAATACCATTTATATTTACATTGTTACAGAACATTTTCATTATTTTGACATTTTTTGACAACATTGTTGGTGATGTATCTATGACAACCTTCTCATCAAAATTCTTGTTGGTCTGCTATTTTTATTTCATAATTGTTATTCGAACTCTTTTATGGTAAAATTATTTACCGTTCCTCGTCCATATTTTCGAATATTGTAAATTTCGACCTCCAACCGTTCTGCGAGGTTTCTTTAGGAATCATCGCAGAGCAGTGGTCAGTCGAGCTCTGGCTTCCAAACAAGCCTCTTAAAGGTAGGTCTCCAGTAAACGTTGCCTCGAGAGCCCTTCTAGGGTTCTTCCTGCTGTGCCAGTCTCTATATAACTGGTGCGCCTGGAGCTGCCTGGCCCTTTGCCGCCGGAGCCCTCGACTGCTGCCGGCCTGGTGACGCCGGGGCAGTCCCGCTTTTCCGTTGCTGCCGCCGGTCCACCAGGGCCGCTCCTCTGTAGCTGCCGCCGGTCTACCAGGGCCGCTCCTCTGTAGCTGCCGCCGGTCCACCAGGGCCGTTCTTCGTGTAGCTGCCGCCGGTCCACCAGGGTCGTTCTTCTGTAGCTGACGCCGGTCCACCAGGGCCGCTCCTCCGTAGCTGCCGCCGGTCCACCAGGGCCGCTCCTCTGCAGCTGCCGCCGGTCCACCAGGGCCGCTCCTCTGCAGCTGCCGCCGGTCCACCAGGGCCGCTCCTCTGCAGCTGCCGCCGGTCCACCAGGGCCGCTCCTCTGCAGCTGCCGCCGGTCCACCAGGGCCGCTCGTCCGTTGCTGTCGCCGGTCCACCAGGGCCGCTCGTCCGTTGCTGTCGCCGGTCCACCAGGGCCGCTCGTCCGTTGCTGTCGCCGGTCCACCAGGGCCGCTCGTCCGTTGCTGTCGCCGGTCCACCAGGGCCGCTCGTCCGTTGCTGTCGCCGGTCCACCAGGGCCGCTCGTCTGTTGCTGTCGCCGGTCCGCCAGGGCCGCTCGTCTGTTGCTGTCGCCGGTCCGCCAGGGCCGCTTCTCCGTAACTGCCGCCGGTCCACCAGGGGCCGCCCTTCACCATCACCCATCAATCATTCATCTACATTATTCATTTTTATACTTCCATCTTGTCTTTTCTGTATACTTAATAAATACTGTCTCCCTCTAAAGTCTTTTCTTGTCGTTACACGACAACAAGGTGCCTTCGAGTTGCAGGTTTGAATTATCTATTCCGTGGTTTCAATACACACAGCGCTTTTATACAGCGCTCATCGGAAGTGTAGGTTGAGCGTGAACACTCGTGAACTACAATAGTGAAGGGAAGCTCGAGATTGGTGATTTCCAAGCAAGTTACAAACAGGCGGCCAACCTTGTAATCCATTGAGGTAGTTCCGAAAAGTTTTCCTGTTCAAACAGATGACATTTAGAGCTACAAAGTTACGTAGCGCTATTCGCCTCATTAACACCCTTTGCTAAGCCGTAGGTACCTACATCGCAAACAAAATTACTCCTATTTTTAATTAAAGTTTATACTAACAATAAAGTTGTAGAGATTGTTTAAATTTACCAGCTGAATTAAAAAAACACATTTGGCCATTGCCCGACAGCCTCCGTGACGTAGCGGTAGCGAACGCAGCCGCTGCGCAAGGAGGCGCGGGTTCGATCCCCGCGCACTGCTAATATTTGTATGCATGAATATAAATGTTTGCATTGGTCTGGTCGTGCCTCGGAAAGCACGTTAAGCCGTTGGTCCCGGTTGCCATACGAACATTCAGTGACAGTCGTTACGGGTTGTTGGAGCCCTAAAAAGTCCATCAATTGGTCTGACTGCATTGCTTCGATATCGCCTTCGGGTTGTGGAGGTCACACGGCAGTCACTTCACGGAAAATAACGAAGTTTAGCCAAACCAGCAGTTAGACCGGTAAAGCGGATCCCAGACTCCAAAGCTGAAAAAGCTTCGGATGTGACTGGGATGAACGCTGAGATGATGATGATGACATTTCTTGAGGTTCTAGGCTTTTTAACATCATGCGAGGAGCCGAAAATAGAGAGAAAAGAAGTCTGGAAGGTTACTAAGTGATAAAGAAGTAAAAGCAGGGTGGGCGGTGTAACAAGTAAAGTAAACGCGTACTAAACTAGTAATAGAATGAAATTCGTCACTTTCGTTCCTTACATTCATCGCTAATTGGGTTATGTGACGTGTCCACCGAACAGATGCCTTTGAGACACTAACGTTATTATACTAATGACGTCACGTCTTCTCAAGAACTAATTGGTAGACACGCATCAGGTGAGCACACGAAAATTGTATGCCAGACTTGTATAATTTCTGCTAACACTGTAAAGAAAGTTAAACTAATTTAAAGAGACTACTTGAGACATTTTCTTTGCCTCTAACAAACCAAGCGAAAAAGAACCTAAAGCGGTTGGCGGTTTTAAAATAAATTCCGAGTCTAATCATTAATTTCAATCGGGGCATCAAAGGCGCTTTTGAATTTCAAAATTTCAACAGAATAGAAGTCTATTTTATTTGATAGCAAGAGTAGAAATGAAAGAGTATTACTGTATTAAATAGATACAAAATTAATCAGATGCGAAAAAGATCTCCCGAGCAAATAAATAATGCCTATTACTTACGTGTATTTGGTGTGAACTTTAATACTTCGGTACCAAGTTAAATTACATTGTTAGACTATACCAATCTCACCAGTGCGATTAACAATTGTATTATTATTTTCCTTTATTGCTTTCAATGTAGACATAATTTATATTTTTTTATATTCAATTGTCCTGTCCGATCCATGAAGGTATTGTATTGTTAGGTATCGATAGCTGATTCTACTAATGGATACAATGCCGGACTAAACTTAAAAAAATAATCCCCCTAAAAAAATAAATATTATTTCGCAAAAAGAGGTAACTTAATACATGTGCGGTAAGCAACCCTTCCGCGGGCGGCGGGGGGCAGGGCACGCGGCACGTGGTCGCATCGCTATTCACTCATAATAATACCGGTGTTGTCACTTTTTTTAAAATTATCAAATTTCGGGGAAGTTGGAATTAATTCGCGGGAAAAAAGATTATTTCAAAATTCATTAGTATTGTTACTATGATGATTACGTAAAATTTTATATTATATTTGGTCAAGTGTTTACCTAACCTTTATTATCCTTATGGGTCGGACAGGGTTTTCTCTACATATTGTATATGTAAAAAGAAAATCATTTAAAAATATTAAATATAGTAGCCCATCGATATCGGGACCAGCCCCCTAATCGGCGAACACATTTTTCTCAAATAATTGCGACTAGTTGGGATTGTTTGGACCGAACGGACCATTGGGCGGTCTAAACGATCCCAACTGATCCCAACTAGTCGCAATCATTTGACAAAAATATGTTCGCCGATTAGGAGGCAGGTCCAAGCTCCGCAGGTCAGGGCTCCAGAGAGAGGAACCTCCTGACAATGCGAGACATGTGGAGGAGTACCGCTTTCTGAATCAAGCCTTAAGCTAACTGGTTATACCAACAATCATTGGACGCCGCTATGAGCGATCCAACATCATTATATCAGAACTTATTGGCAACAATAGTCCTGTCAGTGATGACAGGTTGATTAATATTTTACTGTAGTGTTATTCAAACTGAGCATCTATGCATTTTCATCAACGCATATCAATAGGAGATTTGTATATTAACTCCAAAGGTCAAACTATAGATAAAGTAGGTATATATTACAAAATTCAAGCAGTAAACCGCAAGCGGTAAAAGAGAATAAATGGAATGGAACTGAAGAATGTATAGAGATTAGAAACTTTGTCGCTGCCAAGTCCTTTCCAGGAGCTTAAAGATATCTTCCAACGCAGCAGTGAACAATTTGGGAGATATTACATCTCCTTGTTTCACTCCACGCTGCAGTTGAATCGATTTCAAGTCCTGATCCTGGAGACGGACTGACATGGTGGCGTTTCTGTACAAACACTTTATCACCTCAATGTATCGACAGTCAATTTGGCACCGCTGGAGAGACTGTAGTACCGCCCAAGCATCAACATCAACGGCGAGTACATCACTAATCTCTGTTTTGCAGACGATATCGTATATCGTCATTGCGGTGACCCTAGAAGACTTGGGCAAAATGCTCACTGACCTCCCTCAGCAGAGGTCCTCAATAATGGCCCTTATATGAAGGCTCAGAGTCACACAAAGGGTGATGGAACGAGCTATGCTCGGAGTTTCTTTGCACGATCGAATCAGAAATGAGGAGATCCGCAGAAGAACCAAACTCACCTACATAGCTCTTTGAGTCGCTAAAATTAAGTGGCAATGGGCGGGGTACATTGCTCGTAGAACCGATGGCCGTTGGGGCAGTAAGGTTCTGGAGTGACGGCCACGTACCGGAAGACCGAGCGTAGGGAGGCCCCCAACAAGGTAGACCGATGACCTGGTGAAGGTCGCGGGAAGCCGATGAATGTGGGCAGCACAAGACCGGTCATCGTGGAAAGCCTTGGGGGAGGCGTTTGTCCAGCAGTATACCTCTATAGGCTGAAGAAGAAGAAGAAACTTTGTCTAACATTTGAAAACTACGCAGCCGACCGTCACGCGACATGCAACACACAGACGAAAAATTTTGAGACTATGTAATAAAAGTTTCATTACAACAATTTCAAATTGATACCGTTATTTCACTGAAAAAGTGCTAGTACCAAATTTAGGTACCCGGCGTATACCACCAATTACAGTACGTTACGTCTGGTCAATAAACGATGCTAACTACAGGCTTCCAGGCTAGGTAAAGAAATGATCTTCGCGCATTACTGGTTGTGGTGGATGAGAGTTGCCGAAAATATAGTTAAAAGGCGTAAAATCGAATAAGCATAAATCTATATAGATGATGACCGCTAAATCATATTTCGTAAGAAGACCTCGTATGGTTGGCAATCTTTTTCTTTAACTATCAGCTATCCTTTTCACTTAAATTAAATTAATTAATTTCTCAGGGTAACTTACGGAAATATTTATTGCAATCCCGCCCGATGGGAAGCAGTGATGCAATAGTTGATGCTAAAGCGCGCAAGTTTATTAAGCCCATTCACTTAAAAATCTAAGTGAGTAGGAAGGAAGACAGCAGTTGAGCGAGGTGATGCAATGTTAAACCTAACAACGCGACCAACGATGCTGCGCGTGAGGGAGATTAATCTGAAGACCCTCCACGATCAAACTCCCAACACAATAACATTTGGCGCATCGTACCCGGCACACATCGCAACACAACTGCTGAAACCCGTCCTCCGTACGGCTTCACCAGACATCATGCCGGAAACGACGAATCGCTTGGCGACAACGTGGTAACATCTGCCGGCAGCCGATATTATGGCCTACCACCGAGAACTAACTCTTAATAGTACGGTACTACAACTTGTACCGGCACTAATAATAGAGGTAGGTATGATACCGATACTAGAGTAGTAGTATCGGTATCACACCAAGGCCAAAGGTACCGGTATTTTGTAATTCAGCAACATTAAATATAAATATATAGGCGTGTGGCTGGTTAATTTTGAATATTGTAATCTGTTTTGAACTAGTATCGATTGCCCGTAAATTACTCTACTATTTTTTGAAGTCGATTAATCGGTCGATATTCGTATAAATTATTGAGAGCGGGTAACACCCGAATGGAGTTTTGTTTAACATAGCGAGCGACCGTTAGCGCGGGCAGTCTTTGCTCAAGCTTTGATCGAGTGTGTTGGTCATACTCAAACCCAGTGGTTTGATCTGTTTTAATGGGATCAGAAGACACCTCAACTATCCGGAACTTCGGCCCGGCCTTCTGAGGTTTCCCCTATCAATATATCATGTTACAACAGAGATTGTAGCTATTTGAAGAAATTAATTTATTCATTCAAACGCAGAGATCTCTCATGGAAGCGTCAATGGACTCTTGATATTCCAACTCAAATAAATTGGACCCATCTATTAAGTCTCTGACATCTGTACATTGACCTACCATTCATCTTTTGGATAACACCGGATAAGGATTATATATCAAACTAGCTGCGCCACGCGGCTTTACCCGCATAAGTGTTGATCCCGTGGGAATATAAGTCCGCCATTGTGAAATGTTTTTCTTTATGCATAAAGTTTTTATAAATAAATAAATATCGGGATATGTGTTATTCTGATGCAATAAGCAGTATTAATGTATATTTTTCATGATTCAAAAGACGGATAGCGCCATCTTTTATCAATATTACGTTATTATTGTTTCCCTCAAGAATGCCACTTTTTTCGGGGTAAAAGGTACCCTATATTTATTTCTGTACACCTGATAACGTATAAGTAAAATTTTAGGATGATCCTTCGATCAAAAAGGGATGATCGCTTCACTGGTTTAGGCGTGAAATAGTATCAAACAAACTTACTTTTGTATCTATATTATAACTAGCTTTCCGCCCTTGGCTTCGCCCGCGTGGTATTCGGTTATATCGCGCTTTTTAGATTTCCCTCGGGACTATCAAATTCTTCAATAAAAGGTAGCCTATGTCCTTTCTCAGGGTCTAAAGATCGTCTGTGCCAAATTTCATCAAAATCGATTGAGAGGTTTAAGCGGGAAAGCGTAACAGACGGACAGACAGAGTTACTTCCGCATTTATGATATTACTAGCTTTCCGCCCGCGGCTCCGCCCGCGTGGAGTTCGGTTATATCGTGCTTTTTAGATTTCCCTCGGGAACATCGAATTTTTCCGGGATAAAAAGGTAGCCTATGTTCTTTCTCAGGATCTAAAGACTAGAAAGTCTTTAGATCCTGAGAAAGAACATAGGCTAAACCGATTTTGATGATATTTGGCACAGACGTGCCAAATATCATCAAAATCGGTTGAAAGGTTTAAGCGGAAAAGCGTAACAGACAGACAGATAGAGTTACTTTCGCATTTATAATATTAGTATGGATTATTAGTATGGATACGGCATGCGCCCCGCAGTTTCACTCACGTAAAATTTGATCTCGTGGGAATATCGGGTAAAAACGTAAAGTTTTTGGTACTCCTGATTATAAACCATATGTTTGCCAAATTTTATCCAAATCCGTTTAGAAGTTGTTGAGTGAAAGAGTAACAAAGATCCATACATACATTCTTCTGCGGAACCTCTCATTTCTGATTCGATAACGCAGTGAAACCCCAAGCATTGCCCTCTAAGAACGAGAGTAACCGACATAGCCCGACAAATCGCAACACTCAAGTGGCAGTGCGCCGGGCACATTGCCCGTAGGACCGATGCCCGATGGAGCCGACGGGTTCTTGAGTCGCGAGCACGCACCGGAAGACGCAATGAGGGTAGGCCCCCGATAAGCTGGAATGATGACTTGATGAAGGTCGCGGGAAACCGTTGGATGCGAGAGATGCAGGACCGGTCGTAGTGGAGATCCTTAGGGGAAGCCTATGTCCAGCATAGAATAGAATAGAATAGAATAGAATAGTTCTTTATTTGCATAGTAAGTAGGTACAAAATACAGATATTAAGTTTTCGAAAGGTCCATATACTGACTACCTTAACTAAGGCATGCAAACAAAATCCAAAATTAATAAATTTCCGATAATATTCTCATTCAACACATATTATAAACATACATTGTCAAATCAAATAAATAGAAATTAAATAAATATAAATTAACCATGTCAAACGAAATTAAAAACAATACAATTCATTAAGTCAAGTCAAAAAATAAAATAAAAACAATAAAAAAAATGTCCGGTTTATGGTCAATAGATATAGCACAGATCTACAAGTCAGTAATACAGGGATGTCACATTATCAATTTAACTTCTCATCTGATAAAAATTCGCTAACTGAGTAATAACATTTCTCTATCAGTAAAATCGTCAATTTCCTTTTGAATAATAAAAATGTCTCTGTTTTTATTGCCTCGGGTAGTTTGTTAAAGATAATCGGGCCCATACACATTACACTTTTCTTTAATAGGGCGGTATCGGAGCTACCAACAATGAGCAGATTTCTATACTGACTTCTGATTGGCCGGTTCCTATTTTCGGAGACTTTATTAAAAAGATGCATATTAGACTTTACAAAAACAGACAGTTCGAAAATATAAAGTGATGGAAATGTTAATATGTTTAGGGACCTAAATACAGGTGCGCAGCTATCTGTTACTATTAGATTGCACATTGCCCTTATGCAGCGTTTTTGAGCCTTGAACCACCCAGAATATTATGCCAAATCTCAAGACCGACGCGACCAAACCGTGGTATGCTATTAACCTTGTGGCCATATTTACTTTTCTAGACAAGTTAAAGAGTACATACGCAACTGTACTCAGTTTCTTGCATACTACTTCTGCTTGTGGCTTCCAAGTTAATTGGCTATCTATCATTATGCCAAGGAATTTTGCAACTAGTACTTGGTCAACTTTTTGTCCATTGAAGTGTAAATGCAAGTCTTCTGGTGGGATTCGCTGATAAAAATGCATTACATTAGTCTTTGGTATATTGATTACTAAATTATTTTGGTCGAGCCAGCGTATTATATTTATCAAAGTGTTATTTATGTCATTTTCATAGGTCCTTTTGTCGATACATTTAATCAAGGCAGTACTATCGTCAGCAAATAAGACCATTTGATGTCCAATGTGGCGAGGTAAATCATTAATATATAGCAAAAATAATATAGGGCCCAGCACACTGCCCTGTGGTACGCCATATTTAATAACTCTAGCCTTAGATAGATATTTTTCTTCACACTTGGTTTTTAGACATATCCTAGATATTTCTGTGTGCTGCTCACGATTTGTAAGGTATGATTTTAAGAGATTAAGTACATTTCCTCTGATGCCTATGATGTATAGTTTTTTTATAAGAATATCATGATCAACACAATCAAAAGCCCTTGACATGTCTGTAAAAATTGCACATACTGGTACTTTTTTATCTACATTTTGCAATATGACATTTAATAAATCATAGACGGCCGTATTTATGCCTTTATTTTTTCTAAACCCCTTTTGTTCCGCACTTAAAATATTATATTTGGATAAGAAATTATTTATTGATTCACAAATAATTTTTTCAATAACCTTGGAAAAAATGGGTATCAACGCAATCGGTCTATAATTTGCTAGATCTTCTTTATTATTATTTTTTAAAAGTGGCTTTACTATTACTGTTTTTAAACTATCCGGAAATACTCCAGTACTGATACATAAGTTGAAAATATGACACAAATGCAAAGCGATGTCGCCTGATATCAGTTTTATAATCTTTGTTGATATCCCATCATACCCAGTGCTACTTTTCTTTTTTAGTAATTGTATTGCTCTCATAATATCTTGTGGCACTACTGGGTGCATGAACATTGAGTTGGGATTATTTGTCAAATTCATAGTGTCCGGTAGTTTCGTCATATTATTCAGTGTTTTGTCAATAAAATAGTCATTAAATGCATTTGCAATGTCTGTTGGATTAGTAACGGTGGTATTTTGTACATTAATTTGAGAAATAGGCTCAGTGATTCGAACTTTATTATCTATAACCTGCCATGATGCTTTCGATTTATTGCTTGATGTGTTAATGAAGTAGTTGTTTTGTGCTCTTTGTGTTAATTTAATAATTTTCCGAAACCTGCGAGAGTGCAGCAGTGGACGTCTTGCGGCTGAAATAATGATGATGATACATATATTCCTCAATTTTTTTTGTAATATACTAGCTTTGCGCCCGTGGCTTCGCCTGCGTGGAATTCGTTTATATCGCGCTATTAAGATTTCCCTCCGGAATATCAAATTTTTCCGAGATAAAAGTACCCTATTTTATAATCCGGACTTCTAACTTCACGTCTGCAAAATTTCAAAGCCATCGGTTCAGGAGTTAGGGCGTGAAGCGGAACGAACAAACTCACTTTCCGATTTTTCTATTCAGACGCAAAATTTTATCCAAACCCGTTTAACCGTTTTAGCGTGAAAGCGTAACCAACAAACTTATGTACTTATCATCACCCTATAGCAGTCCACTGCTGGACATAGGCCTCTCCTATTTCACGCCATTCAACTCGATTTTTGGCAACTCTCATCCAGTTACTAAAAGTCATCCTGCGAAGTTCGTATTTATAGTAGATACCTACCTACATATTAAATGTTAGTTAGGATTATGATTTATCTTTTGCTGTGGGCGTGCGGATTATAATTTAAAGAGCATCAAAGGAAACTATATTAAACTACTGAAGCACTATCAAAACAGTCTTGTTTTCTGAATAACAAGGATGTTGTATATTTAGATCAACAAGATAATGATCAAGTTACGCAATGGCGTAATACACTGTTAATAGCAATGGATTTCATTTTGAAAATTCAACATAATTCATTGCTTTATTTATGTTTTGATCAGACATATTATTCTAAAATAATTAGCAATGGATTCTTCTTCTTCTTCCTCAGCCTATAGATGTCCACTGCTGGACAAAGGCCTCCCCCAAGGCTTTCCACGCTGACCGGTCTTGTGCTGCCCACATCCATCGGCTTCCCGCGACCTTCACCAGGTCATCGGTCCACCTTGTTGGGGGTCTCCCTACGCTGCGTCTTCCAGTACGTGGCCGCCACTCCAGAACCTTGCTGCCCCATCGGCCATCGGTTCTACGAGCAATATGCCCTGCCCACTGCCACTTAAGTTTAGCGACTCGCAGAGCTATGTCGGTGACTTTGGTTCTTCTGCGGATCTCCTCATTTCTGATTCGATCACGCAGAGAAACTCCTAGCATAGCTCTTTCCATTGCCCTTTGTGTGACTCTGAGCCTTCGTATGAGGCCCATTGTGAGCGACCACAATGCAATGGATTAGAAATAAATAAATATATACGGACAAATCACACAGATTGAGCTAGCCCCAAAGTAAGTTCGAGACTTGTGTTATGGGATACTAACTCAACGATATTATATTTTATAATAGATACATATATAGATACGTTGTTAACACCACTACGATCCGGACGAAGCGTTTTGCCTCCTCCTTTATACCGCGTACATCGAGGGACTGGAATAATTTGCCAGCGGCGGTGTTTCCGTCGGACTACAATTTGAGTGTCTTCAAGGCTAGAGTGAATAGACTCTTAATAAACTAGTGCGCTTTACCATCAACTATTACGTCACTGCTTACCATCAGGCAGGATTGCGGTCAAGCCCTAGATTATAATATATATATATAAAAAAAAGATAAACATCCAAGACCCAGGCCAATCAGGAAAAGATCGTTTTCCATCATGACCTGGCCGGGGATCGAACCCGGGGCCTCCACGTCGCAGGCAGGCGTGTTGACCGCAGCGCCACGGAGGACGACAATATGTTTCAAGATGCTTCAAAATGATTCAAATGTGTTACGAAATTAGGGTACAGTTTCGGCTTCAAACTTCGTCCGAATGAAACTTTTTGATTCCTCTACACCGACATCGTCACCTGCCCACGCCATTACTTAATTTTTTCTATGTTCTTTGTGACTTTTTTTATTTTGCACAGCTTATAACAGCCCAAGCGTAATATAAAATAATTTATAGTCTTCTAAAAGAAAAGGGTTATCAAATAGAAAAAAATAGCATCGATCACAGCAACATGGTGGCCTAGTGGTTAAAACACCAGCCTATCAAGTATGAGTGTGCGGGTTCGATTCCAGGTCAGGCAATCAATGTAATTTTTCTAAGTTATATGTACTTTCGAAGTATATCTTGGACACCAAAGACTGATTAAAAGGTGAAGGAAAACATTTGAGGAAACCTGGACTTTAAGTCTGAAATCTTCAAACCGCATTGAGCAAGCATGAGAGAAGACCTGTGCCCAGCAGTGGGACGATAAAAAGGTTGATGATGATGATGATAATGACACAAACAAACTCTTCAACTTTTATTATTACTACTGTAGATATACATAGATAAAACCTTAAATGTACTTTAGAAGTTGTAAGAACTAACATCGTTTGGGATACCCATTTAGAAGTTAAGGCTAACTAATATTATCTGGTAAGCGTTTTGCTAACTTTCATCCCTTATGGTTTACCGACACCTATTAGCCGTACGTGATGTATGGCTAATAAGTGTTCTCTTGAAAGGACAACCCTTTACTTTCATTTTAGTTATCAAAGAATAATATAAGAAAAGGTCCATAATATACCAACCAGGACACTACCACGCGGGCCCAGTGCGGTTCGGTCACGTTACATGTCTTCGAAGTTTTCGGTTCTGGGACATTCCAGTTTCCTCAAAATCTTTTTCTTCACCGTTTGAAGAGCAAAAAAGGTCCGTTCTAAGTAATTATACCTACCTTTTTTTCATAAAAACGTCATTAGGGACTATTTTCTCAAAAAAAGGTAGGTATCATTATTTTATGTTTCTTTTTAAAAATACGTAAGATTTACTAAGCTGTGGCTTATCTTGGGCTCATGAGATACAGTTTTATTTTATTTATTTATTCATTTATCCATTTATTTCAGGCATCAAGGCCCATATAAACATATAAAATACTATATTAACATAAAAACTTAAAATACCATAAACATTAACTAAAACTATTGTACATGGATCATCGGCGTCGTGTTTCGCTGACTGGTGTCACGCAGCCGGCCACGAAGCCGGCGGTACACAACACCCTTCGGCCATAGCTCTTCTATAGTTCTATCAAGAACTTGTCGAGATCATGCGTTGGAACACGTACCACGAACGACTTGAAGTACGTGCTGTGGCGCGGCTCCAACACCTCGACCCTCACAGTGCATTTAGACTTGACGCGCAGATACTCTACTATCTCCTCAGCCTTCGTGGAGTGATGCAGTCTGGACACGTAGGTATAGCATCGTCATCGGTACTGCTGGACGCAGCAGCATGTTAGGTCCTGCCAGCGCAGTACCGCACTGGTTCCGACAAGGAGGTTTCTTCTTCTTCTTCTCTACCTTGATGAAACCATCCTTATCGCACCTGTCCTTCTCTGGACCCAGTTTATTCGAAACCAGGTTTGGTTTCGACCGGCTCTGTATACCCCCTATCGTTTTTTCCGCTCATTTTACCTGCGAGTTTTGTGGTTCAACAGGCTTTTTAGCGACTGTTATTGCAGTATAGGCTCGTTTGGGGGTCGACGAAACTACACACGTCGTTGTCTCCACCGGTGTCGAGGCAGGACGGCGGCGGCACGCGTTGCAACGCATGCATTCTCGGCAGCTGGTAACGCATTCGAGCCCGCCGACTCGAAACTGCAGATGGAGGCGTTTTGTGCACCACGACGGGTGTTAACATTTGCGGCGTCATCGGTCGGTGACCTACTTGCAGAAATTGCATTGCGCAACAACTCTACTTCTTTCTGCCCGTAGAGCGCCGATAGTTTTGTTAGACACCTCCAGCTGATGCTGCATCTCGGCCTGGCTTTGCTTTAGAAGTGTAATATCCTTTAGCAGCCTGGTGACGTATACATGGTCGAACGTGACGGGAGACAGCTTGTACAGATCCTTCGCCACGAAATCAGGTCCGTCGTCCGGGTCTGTCTCCTTCAACAGCGTAACGATGTCCTGGAGACCCTTCAACGAGATGGCATCTGGCTGACTTTGCCGAGCGTTGTGAACAGCAGCAACTTAGCACTGCTAATCTCATCCTCCTTGAAAGATGACTTACAGATCTGCAAGATGCTGACCTCGTCCATATAGCCATTGGCATGTTTGATAAATGCCAGCACTTTGTTGGCTATAAGCACTTGAGCACTCATAGCGGAAACCGGGCAGCGGCTAGAGCCGCGCGAGTCGCGAATATAATATTCATATAAAGCAGCGCAAAACGCGACCGTACTCGACAGCGAGTAGACACCGCGAGTAGTAAACTAGACTACTAATATAATATAAGGACATTATTAAAATAACACTAGCAAGCTGGGTTAAAGTGCTCTGTCGTAAACATGTACCAATAAACATAAACATTTTATAGACATATGAAAATAAACTTTAAATCTAGATGATAATATTTATCTTCTAATTAAACTACTCTCATCTAAAGATTATAATGACCCCTAATAGCAATTTCAACCCTTTCGCTACTTTATTCCAATTACACGTTTCAATATTAACACGTATTTACGCTATTAAATAGCATTTACATTTTAGGGTTCACGTTTAGGACCCTTTTACCCACCAACAGATAGGTTCGGTATACAAAGGGTGGCTCAAATTATAATCAATTTGATTTTATGTCATTAAATACTGACTTGCAGATATGTTGGTTTAACTTGGGATTTGAATAATTGGTAGGCAGCTCTTGCCTCCTAACTTCAGATATTATTTCGACGAAACTTGTTTTAAGGAGCACTACTGAACAACACGTGATTAATGATACTGTTCACGCAACTCTCGTGTCGATGGGATTTATCTCAAGCTAACAATGATTAATATCTTGCGCCATCCCTGAAAGCTCTGAATTAAATCTAATTAGAGGTTTTGAAACATGAACAATGAAGTCAATTATGAGATTATTGTAGTACCTACCCCATTATATTCAAAAACACAATATTAAACCACAATTTTCCCAATTTGACCTATATCCTTGTCTGTACTTTCAGTTGTTGTTTTCTATATTAAATAACGACTTATTTAGTCTGCGGATAACTTCTGAAGTACTCTCAAGTGGCTGTGACCGAATGTAATCCGTGTATCACCAAAACGGGTCTCTAAGCGAGAATAAAAGTAAGGAAGAGAGTCAAGTATCGCTGCTAATTATCGTGGAGGACTGCTGAAGTTATTTTCCTTCTATCTCGAATTACTGATTATCTGACAAGATCTAGTGATTTTATAAACCACACAAAGAACTTTAGCTTTCGTTTTGTTCATTTATACTAAAATATAAAACTGAAGAGTTTGTTTGTTTGAACGCGCTAATCTCAGGAACTACTGGTCCGTTTCGAAAAATTCTTTCTTGGATTAGATAGCCCATTAACCCAGGAAGGCTTTAGTCTATATAACATCTTCCTCAGCCTATAAATGTCCACTGCTGGACAAAGGCCTCCCCCAAGGCTTTCCACGATGACCGGTCTTGTGCTGCCCCCATCCATCGGCTTCCCGCGACCTTCACCAGGTCATCGGTCCATCTTGTTGGGGGCCTCCCTACGCTGCGTCTTCCAGTACGTGGCCGCCACTCCAGAACCTTACTGCCCCATCGGCCATCGGTTCTACGAGCAATGTGCCCTGCCCACTGCCCACTGCCACTTTAGTTTAGCGACTCGCAGAGCTATGTCGGTGACTTTGGTTCTTCTGCGGATCTCCTTATTTCTGATTCGATCACGCAGAGAAACTCCTAGCATAGCTCTTTCCATTGCCCTTTGTGTGACTCTGAGCCTTCGTATGAGGCCCATTGTGAGCGACCACGTTTCAGTTCCGTAAGTCATCACTGGCAACACACACTGGTCAAAGACTTTAGTCTTGAGACACTGTGGTATCTTGGACGACGAGAAGATGACATATAGAGACATATAACATCACGCTGCGGCTAATAGGTGCGGAACATGACTAACTTCACGCCTACGAAGTCGCTGGCGGTCGCTAGTAAGGTATACGTAAGTGGTAAAAAATGTAATCGTCACATATAATATTACTCGCGTATTAATTCCAATCTTAGAACGTTAAATGTTATTGCAAATAGTTTATAAATACATATACATATGACGTATTATGCAATCATAATAATGCATATAACAATAGCAGTCGTCACAACGGTACGTATTATCAAAATCATTTTCGTATGAAAATTAGTTAAGCTAGTTTGTTTTGAAAACAAATTAGCAAACCAGTCACAAATTTCTCGAGGCTGTGTATGGAGCAGAATATTTAGAGCGCTGTAAGCCATTATTATATGGAATTTATATTGTTTTAGAGATTTTTCATTTCTTAAAGAGTAAAAAACTGAAGCCCAAATAATTTTTTTTTGTAATCCCCAGATATTACATTTAAAGAATTTATGTATGCATTAAAATTCTTTAAGACTTAACCTCCACGTATCAACGTGTTCCCCAGTTATAAATTCAGAAAGCCAATATTTGGCTGGGTTTTAGAGAACTGGTTCTACTCAGTTAATGACTTTTTGAATAATAAATTTTGACATTACATTGAACAAATATGTACTTGGCCACTTCGACATTGTAAAGTAATTTTAATATACAGAGTATCTACACCAGCAACGACCTTAATGTACCATATGCTTAGATATAAATATGTATTCACGCCAATGCCATGCCAACCTTTTATCGTCCCACTGCTGGGCACAGGTCTCCTCTCATACAGAGAAGGATTGAGCGTAATCACCACGCTTGCTCAATACAGGTTGGCGATTTCAGACTTAATGTCCAGGTTTCCTCAAGATGTTTTCCTTCACCTTCAGTCATTGGTGTCCAAGATATACTTAGAAAGTACATATAACTTTAGAAAAGTTACATTCGTACTTGCCGACCTGGAATCGAACCCTCGCACTCATTCTTGAGAGGCTGGTGTTTTAACCACTAGGCCACCACGACTAAATATGTATTACTAGCTTTCCGCCCGCGGCTTCGCCCGCGTGGAGTTCGGTTATATCGCGTTTTTAGATTTCCCTCGGGAACATCAATTTTTTCCGGGATAACAGGTAGCCTATGTTCTTTCTCAGGGTCTATAGATTGTCTGTGCCAAATTTCATCAAAATCGGTTCAGAGGTTTAAGCGGGAAAGCGTAACAGACAGACAGACAGACAGACAGACAGACAGACAGAGTTACTTTCGCATTTATAATATTAGTATGGATTATATTATTATTATTACTTGTTACGTGATAAAAGTACTTAGTGTACAGTGCCTACTGAAACTGAACACTTCCAATAAGTATATTCTCAGGCAACTTACCTCATTTGGGCCGATTGGTGAACGCTTTAGAAGTTTCTGCCTCTTTCGCTCCGTTGTTGTTAACTTTGATATTAAACAAGTACTTAATATTGACAGCGCTATACTCGGCACTAGTTTTAATATTACACTATAAATCCACATTATTGCTGTAACTAATTGTACGTTTCTTGACATTTCTAAAACATAAACGGTCCGATTGTCCGGCAGGGAGAGATCCTCTGCGAATTGTGAATTGTTCTGCGCTGTCACTTCACTGGGCACTATATTCATCGCGAAATAAATCGGAAGACACAGGAAAGGGCATATCACATAAGCGCTTACGATAGCGAGAGTTGTATTTTTCTTATTACACCAGGTGCTATTCCGCTGAGGAAACGCGATCGCGACGTATCTCCAGACAGCCAGAGTCACCGCCAACCAGATGGAAATGGTGTGAAACGTTTGACTGAATATTGAATGAAAGTAAACAAAAACCGCCCAAGCGTAAGTGTTCTTGTTAACTTGAGGTCCTATTTTGATGTTCATATGTAGCGCATAGGGAATGTATTCTAGCATGACGAGCAGGTCCGCTACAGCGAGCCCAGTAAGGATGGAGTTGGTGGAACTGGTCATCTCGCGGCGGCTGAGCACCGCGATGTTGATGGAGTTGGTGGCCGAGCCGACAATGCATATCACCAGCGCGATGTAGCCGTGCAGGCGGCTGTACGCCTTGTTGAAGTTGGTAGCGCCAGGCACGCAGTACGCGTCGGTCGCGTTCGACATGCTCGCGGTGCACTCGCGGCCTGCACCGGCTGGTCATCGGCACTGCAGGCTGTGCCCTCGCCGCGAACTACTCCAACTACCTCGTTACAGACTTCGTCGTCATAACCTGAAACAAAAGACGCCCAACTTTAACAAAGGCGATATAACTCTATTGTACGAAATATTAATTAGAAGATTTGGTGAATAACTAAATTCAACAAGAAATTAGGAGTCGTCACATGTACTACATATATGAAAAGCCATTGTACTTGAGACAATTTTCCCAGAGTTGGTAAATAATAAACAATAGCGTCAAGGTCATGGCCAAGCTCGATACTTGGAGACCGAATATTGTTCATATGTAATATTGCAGGTCCATCACCTATCATGTGCGTCACACGTGTGTGTTCTAACGCCAATTGTAATAAAAATATTTATGCTGTAAGTAACGGCGTAAACACTATAGGACCTACATAAACCAGCTCAGCACACATTCATTTTAAATGTACTGCTACAGTTCGCAAATACTTTTGAAAGTTTTATGTTTCAGACTGGTCGTAACAAATTGTCTATATATTTGATTGCAAATTATTAGGTACTTTAAACCTTTTATTCACATACACAGTACAACTCACAATACCTACAAGCCTGCTATTGGTGCCAATTAAAAATTGATCTGTTTAGGAAACAGCGAAACAATTCAGTTAATTTATTTATATGGTTAAATATTATAATCTAGCCAAGATTGCTTAATAAAAGCACTGATTAATTATTTTGCAAAGAACTTATTGATATTCATTGAACACTTCATTTGGAAAAAGCAATTTACCTAGCAATTATAGCGGATCAAGTAGGTAGGTAACTTACGCAGAAGCTGTTGTTACGGCCAATATTTTTACCTTAATATCTGGTTAATAATCGCTCACGTCCCATGTTATCCCTCTCATACGAGGTCCTGAGAGGTATTGAAATACATTTAGATGTGATTTACATAATTTTTGGTCCCAGACCGCAGAAACTCGAATAATACATCAATCTGGCGACGAAACCCTAATGCATTATTCAACAATGGATGTCTAATAATGTTCTTTGTTGTGGCCTGGCCCAGAGATTTGTGCAACTGTCTGTCGAAGTGATGTGATCTGACTACACTAATATTATCGTGAAATCAAAATACCTACCATTATAATTATATCAGATGAAATATGTTGTAAATAAATCCTTAGTTACTAATATTATAAATGGGAAAGTGAGTTTGTTTGTTCCGCTTTCACACTGTAACTACTGAACCGATTGCTTTGAATTTTTGCATACGTAAAGTTAGAAGTCCGGATTAAATAATAGGCTACTTTTTTTCCGGGAAAAATTTGATATTCCCGAGGGAAATCTAAAAAGCGCGATATAACCGAACTCAACGCGGGCGAAGCCGCGGACAGAAAGCTTGTAAATAATAAATGTTAAAAATGTCGAATGACTTTATGCCAAACAGCCAAGAACCCACGAAAAGAGAATACAACTCGTTTATATATATAATTGTATTTAAGTGAATAAGTGGCATAAAAGTTTAAAGATTTTCATAGTAACTCCAGCAGAATTCCAGTAATCAGCAAAGTATGCATGCAATCTCAGTCATGCCGCTAAAATGCACTTTAAACTTACGTGACAGTCAACGATCGAGCTCAAAATAGAATCTCTAGCAAGCGTAAAATCCTTTACGAATACCTAAATCTCCTTTTTATATAACAAGAAATGTTCGCTGCTGCAGGTACAATAAACTTTCATATAGTGACAAGAAGCCCTGGGCGACATATTCTAGAATCCACTTTACTTCTACTGAACGGCTTGAGTACACGCTACGCCCTTTCACTCATACTAGATATATGTCATTTTTATGTGAGAAGGGTACTTTACTACTTATTAACATTTTTTTTAAGTAATTATAAACTAGTGCTTGACTGCAATCCCGCCTGATGGTAAGCAGTGATGCAATCGTTGATGGTAAAGCGCACTAGTTTATTAAGCCTATTCACTTAAAAAACTAAGGAATAGTAAGGATGACGGCAACATTTGCAGGTTAGTGATTTTCATATAGATGTTCTACTAAATCACTTATTAATTTTCAGGAATGACGTTATCTGTCTAATAACATTTTCCATGATAAGAATAGTATCCACTAGATTTTTTTTATATACATATACGGACAAATCACACAGATTGAGCTAGCCCCAAAGTAAGTTCGAGACTTGTGTTATGGAATACTAACTCAACGATACTATATTTATAATAGATAAATATTTAAATAAACTTCCAAGATCCAGGCCTAAAAATAATAATATATAATATATAACACTAATATTTAATTGAAAGTTGAGGAAATACCTACCATGCCGCGCAATGTAAAAAGGCAACAATAAAAGTTATGAAAAAATGTATCCATGCAAATCATCCTCATCATCGTCAATCTTTTTTTTTGTATTGTCCCACTGTTGGGCACAGGTCTCCTCTCGTACAGAGAAGGATTCCAAAACCAGCTTTTTATTAGGAAAGTTTTTGTAACGTTATAATACGTGTTTGTGTAATTGTGTAATGGAGTAGATAACCTAATATTTAATTTTAAACTGAAGTATGGCGCCGTCCACTTCACTCCACTCAAAAAATATTGTTTCACTTCCAAACTTCTGACAATCAGCACGCCCAGATACTTGAGACGATTCCTCACCACCTTTATTAATTAATTGTCTTTTATAATTGAAATAATATTATTCTTAAACTACCACAGTCGATAAGTACTTCAGTACTAAAGGCACTATCTGTAGAGCAACTTAAATTTTAATAAAGTTCCTTTGCCAATACAATACAGACTAGTATTCAATTTAACTTAACTTAAGCTCTAGTTTTTTTTTAATTATTAATTTGTTAATATTTATACTTATATCCTTCTCTGTATGAGAGAAGACCTGTGCCCAGCAGTGGGACGATAAAAGGTTGATGATGATACTTATATTATTAGATTTTATACTGTAAGATTCCTTCTCTGTATGAGAGGAGACCTGTGCCCAGCAGTGGGACGATAAAAAGGTTGATGATGATGATGATAATACTGTAAGATTTTATACTGTGTGTGTACTGTGTTTATTAAGTATAATGTTTATCAGTGTAAAGAGTACGATGGGGCTGACAATATTGTATCCCCAAAAAGCCCCAAAATAAAACCAGATTTAAAAAAAACAGGCTAGTATTCAATAAATATCGAGCAAATAGTATTGATATTATATTTATTACTAATCTTTTTGCTTCATTCAGTATAATAAAGCAAAATATTAGGACATCATCAAAAAGACGTAATAATCCTATAGCCTAATTGCGTAACACGCTTTCAATCACAATCCATCAGAGTATTTTGAAGGATATTACAAATCCATTACATTGAATAATGTTGGATTTAGGCGTCTTATTTATGAATTTCACTGTATTGTATTTTAGAGAAATTGCATCAGTTAAAATAGGTTAGTGTATAGAACTGCTCAAAATAAGTTATTTCCCGTCTAATTACTAATTCAAAAATTGAATTGTTTTTTTTTTTTATAATTCTGTGGTAGCTAGGTCCGAACAGGTAGAGTATTCACCTCGGATATAAAGGTGTCTTCGTCTTAGACCAGCTTGAATCCTCCCTTCACTCAGAAGCAGCAGAGATTCAAGTCGGTACGTCGTTGCTTTGCTCTTGAGTTAACTCAGAGCCCCTTCGCTGCGCTTGGGCGCCTTATAATCCTTCGTAACGTTTGTAATAACAGCCGTGAAAAAAGGCACTGCCATATCCCCGTAGTGTATAATCTAGTATAAGATAAGCACCCGAAAAATAAAATGTTAAGGTATATAAATATAGAAACTAAACTTATACATACTTGGAGCAACTATTATCTTCTTATTACCAATTTGGGCTGTTTTAAAAGAACCCTTATACGCAGACCATATTTAATAACCTACCGACCTTGCAAACTTATCAAAATGTTCAAAAAACAAAAGACGGCGGCGGCTTTAACATAATTTAATAAGAGATTATTATCGGCAAAGTAAGTATCGACTGTGCCTTCGAACAAACAAAGCAATTTTAATTAACATCATACTTTGAACAGAAAATTTTGTAAGAACAGGAACTGTCTAAAATCTCTCTTCACTGGCAAGAAGTTTTTGGAAGATTGGACAGCGGTAGCTCTCATTGAAAAGTAATGGTACTAAACTTCTCGTGGAAACCAAGAGGAAATCAAGAAATATTAATATTTTCAGCGGTAATAAACGTCACAGCTTTGTGGAAGATGTCACTAGTTTTACCTAACTATTTAGTTTATGGACTTCTCGGTGGTAGGCAACAACATCAGCCACCGGCATAAGTTACCACCCACCAGACAAAGTCTTGCCGCCAAGCGATTCGTCGTGTTCCGGCATGATGTCTGGTGAAGCCGTACGGAGGACGGGTCTGAGCAGTTGTGTTGCGATGTGTACCGGGTACGATGTGTCTAATGTTGTTGTGTCGGGAGTATGGTCGTGGAGGGTCTCCAGATCATCGTCTGGCGCAGCATCGTTGGTTGTGTTGTTGGGTTAAACATTGCATCACCTCGCTCAACTGCCGTCTTCCTTCCTATTCACTCAGTTTTTTTTGAGTGAATAGGCTTAATAACCTAGTGCGTTTTACCATCAACGATTGCATCGCTGCTTACCATCAGGCGGGATTGCAGTCAAGCACTAGTTTATAAATAATAATTAAAAAAAACTTAGATAATACATTTCAACTTGGCCCATCAACCTACGGATAAGCATGTAACTTGTAAATAATAAGCCAGCTCAATGTTGAGCTGGTTAAATTGATGAGCTGACAGCAAACAAATCTGGAAAAGGGTGGGATCATGATCAGTTAGATAATTACAGTCTTTATTTAAGGTTTGTATTCTATAATTTCGAATAAATTATTGCCGTCTGTTTTGAATCATGATTCTTTCTAGATCTGTATCGCCCTATAGGCCTAAATGTTCCGTGATCGTTTTATAATTAGGGGTATCGGTAAACCCAAACCATTCGTTTATTTACAAAAATATTGTTCCTTAAGCTCTTTAGCTTAGTAAAAGCGTATTTATTTTGGCTACGATTTGAACGATTGATAAATAAAGTAAGAAACTCCATTAAGTCGGTATGTGGACTACATACACATCTAATATTAGTAGATATGCTATCAAAAAAACTATACCCCAGCACTGTCCACTCCAAGTGGCAGAAAAACAACTCGCGTTGTTTCTTCGCATCTAATTACGTACGGAATGTAAAAACACTTCGAAATCACACTCTTTGCACGAATCTGTCAGTCAGCCATCACAAAACACTTTTAAATAAACTATTGGTTCAGTATTTCAAGCCGTTAACAGACATCTAGTATGAGTAATGCGTAAAAGCGGATAACTACGTGAACTTACATAGCGGTCAACCCATCAATCATTGGTTTTAAAATGAATTATTTAAACTGTTTGATATTCAGATGGAATTGTTTTCGGTGTTTTCATTTGTTTGTGTATATAATATGTTATTGACATTTATATTGTTACTAGCTTTCCGCCCGCGGCTTCGCCCGCGTGGAGTTCGGTTATATCGCGCTTTTTAGATTTCCTTCTGGAACATCTAGTTTTTCCGGGATAAAAGGTAGCCTATGTTATTTCTCAGGATCTAAGTATTGTCTGTGCCAATTTTCATCAAAATTGGTTGAGAGGTTTAAGCGGGAAAGCGTAACAGACAGACAGACAGACAGACAGAGTTACTTTCGCATTTATAATATTAGTATGGATTTTCTAAAAAGCCACTCAGGAAAGATGATTGTAGATGATCATAAATATTTCTTCACACATTTCAAATTGTGTTATTTCACAGTGTGAAAATATTTAAATACTTTACACTAACTAACACGTGCCGACACCATGAGATATAAAAGAAGCTTTTTCTTGAAAACACAATCACTGATTAAATTACTATCGCAATAAATTCTGATTGCCCTCACTAAACTCACACGCTCGAGCAAATGCTTCAGGCAAAACAATTAACTGCGTTTAATGATTTTACTTTGAGTTCAACACATTAACGTCTACGTGTATTGTGTAACTACTACGTTGTCTTTGTCTCGATCTGATTTACGAGGACTATTGTCTTATTTTCGCTTCGCAATGATGTAAAGAAGCTAAGTATGTATTAAGAATTACGATCGATGATTATTGACGTTAATTGTCCATCCAATTACGAGGAAAACTGTCTTGTTAAAGAAACTTCTAAAATTTAATTGATAACTACTTTATTGTTACTAGAAAACTAATAGGGTATTTGATTAAAAAATATTAATTAGTCTGTCAGTCAGATTTCCAAAAAATACTAGACACGTATTTTTGCTTTTTATTTATTATATTATACTTAAACAAAAAATGAAGACCACACAGAGCGTTGAAAACTCGTGTGACGTCACAGCACGCTACACTTTTTAGCGAGCAGTGACGTCACCAGCCACCACTCCTGATCTTTGATGCCTTTTATATTTGTCAATTTTTATTTGTTTGATAAAACAAAATATACGTATCCGATATTTTTCTATAATCTGAATGACGGACTAAATAAAATCAAATCATTTTTTTTACGCAGGAAACATCCCTATTCTCGTAATTTAAAACATTGAAAATCTAGTCATAGTCTCATCTCGGCGACAAACTAATGGCATAAACTTGTCACAATGTAAGAAAATTAGAAGTATTTTATTGACAGATAGTAACTGTGAACGTTCTTAACCTTAGATCGTGAGATCTTCTGGTATATCCATTTCCTACATATAAATTTTTATTTCGAAATATAGAAAACAATTTTATCATTTCCTTACGTCATGAAGCGTGTTAAGTGATCGTGACAACATGCAAAGGTAGAGAAACTCAAGTGGATCGATCTTCCGCCGAAACCTTCTTTGAATTAGATTGGTTTGACATATCTTCCGGATGAATAAGTTTTTCAAGCATTTTTTTACGTGTCGAATACCGCTTATTCAATTGTTAGGCGATCCTACTTATTTCTTATTATGAAGTTCCTTGGTTTTGAGATTTCGGTCAAGTACAGGCTTCATCCCATTCTACTTACCATCGCTTTTTCACCGCTTAAACCAAATGTATGTAGGTCAACCGTTGCTACACATAAGCCACTAACACAAAATTATAACACCGTTTTGTAATAATTACGGTTTAATACATCAGCTACTATAACCACAAATTATCCGATACAATTAATTATTTGTAATTTTTGATCTAATGACATGAGTAATTTTTGTGTAAAATGTGGAATTACTACATACCTAGGTACTAGCCTAACCTGTGATAATTATAGGCGTGTTGTATTTTTTATTTTATTAAACAAGATGCATTTAATCACCAACTTCTTAGCTTCTCCTTATGCAAATAGGTTCTTTGCGTTATGGACAGTACGATTTACGCACATTATAGTTTTTAATGGCTGCTAATGCTAAAATAGTCTAACAGAAAATGCTAATTGAAGAATTTCGCAGTAGTAGTTCGGAATCTGGATTTGTGCCAATGGGCTCACCATCTAATGCACCGGTTTACACATAGGCGAAATGTGGATGTACGTATAAAATATATATTGGTACACCTCTGGCTAAATAAATTAACAAAATAAACGCTGTCCCCGAGAAAATCACAAACTTAATAAAGGTAATCTACAAGAATTACTCTTGTACAGTGACACACGAGGGCTTCGTGTCTGGAGACATACCGATGCATGCAGGAGTACGACAGGGGTGCCTTCTTTCACTTTTCTCTCCTTTTTCCTCTCACTCCTTTCTCTTTCTTGCTGTTTTGGATGGCATCATGAGCAACTTGGTAAACATCAAGCGCCGCGGCGTAGAGTGGGGAATATCAAACGTTTTGAAAGATCTGGATAACGCCAATGACCTATGCCTGCTGAGTCACACACGAGCCGACATACAAAAAAAAAACGGGACTAAATTAAACACCCGGAAGACTCGGGAAATGATTTGCGGGGCGTCAAGTTCATTGCCGTTGCTCATCGGCATAGAAGTTGTGAAAAGAGTCCACAAATTCACGTACCTCGGTAGTGTTGTGTCCGAAACTGTAGGGACCGAAGGGGACATCGCTTCAAGGATCGCCAAGGCAAGAGCAACCTTCGCATAGCTCCGCCCCGTGTGGCAATCGCGGGAACTGACCAGAAGAGTAAAGATCAAAATATTCCGGTTCAATGGTAAAACCGTATTACTGTATGAGTGTGAGACGTAAAAGGTAACAAAATACATCTCGCGTAAATTCCAGATCGTTGTCAACCCTTGTCTTCGCCTTATACTCGGTATTTATTGGCCCGAGAAAATCTCACAAAGGCAAGCCCTAGACTGGAATCCCTAAGGATAGCGTAAACGTGGTCGCCCTAAACAAACCTCATAATCGCAGAAGGGAAGAACGCGAAGAACATTCAGAAGACCTGGAGCGAAATAAAATGCAAGACCGTACGAGATGGCGGCGCATTGTGGACGCCCTCTGCCCCATCAACATAGTCACACAGAAACTTAAGTAATGTTAGTCAAGTCTGTCTAAACCATGGCAGTATACACGTCAAGTTTCAAGATACATTAAAGAAAGTTATCGATCCTTTAAACACTTAAATGCTAAAGCCAAACAAGAAGTAACTTGCTCCGGTTTACTAAGTCTGATCAACAGTACCTATCGATTTAAAACCGGTCGAACTTTCCACATAAAATTGTTCTAGAATCGTCGGAAGCTGAAAAGTGTATCCGCATTATAAAGTTAGGTGGAACTCCGCCGTGTAAGCACAAGTTGCGGAATTTTACAGCGGCGAACCATGCTAATGTGGCACACACTACTTTCGACCGGCGGACTTTATATGAGAAATTTACATATTATTGAAAAGCACCTTCATGACGTTACCTGCATAATACATAGTCTGCTGCAGTGGCATCATTACGTTTTAGTGTTTTTCTGGAAAGTTTAGCATCAGTTAGAGGTTACGTCATAAATCAGGTAATAAAAATGTGAAATATTCCTTTCCTTTTCACTGATCTTTGTCAAAATGCATCTAATTGACAGAGCTGCAATTTACCTAAAACCCACATGACGACAAAAATTTTCGGACTGATCTTTATCAAAATGCATCTAATTGAGAGAGCTGCTTACTTAAAATCCACATGACGATAAAATTGTGATTCTCGAGCTTATTTTTGGTGCTCTCAGTATTTCGACAGTAGTTGCCAAAAACAACAAAACAAACTGCAAACGAACTTCATCACTGCAGTGTCCGCAGTCGCATTTGTAAGGTTAGCTTTATCCGTGACACTCGTAGTTGCCACAGAATAATTTGCAGTGGCGTCTAGTTTTAACAATAAATCATCCATGGCTGAACATAGCTCGTGCTCTGTTTGTTATTCAAGCCATTAGCTTCAATAGGTGTCATTTACGGAACAAATAGAGGGTTATAGCTATTAATTATCGACATTTTGTGACATTCGACGCCGTTTTATTAGCCTAAGTATTAAACGGGTGGTGACTTGTTTGGGAGATAGTCGGATAAGTGGATTATATTGGAATAGATAACTACAAGTACCTTTTATCAATCTACGCAATCCTAGTTACATTTCCACTAAGTATATTACACAAGGACCAATTATAATTAAAATAATAATGGTATTCTATTGTCACATTTTCTTTTCGATACATTTCGATGGCCCCACAGAATAAACGTGCAAGAGCTCTTGCACAAATTTTATTTCTTGCATTTTTCGTTTCATTGACCTATGCAGCACCTTCTAAGTTTTTTTTATATTTTTTTACTCAAAATACGCCTATTATATCATTTGATTTGTTTATTCCAGGGAAAAATCATGGAATTATATCACAAGTTTAAAAGGATATGTTATTTTTAAACGCTTTTGGGGTCCCCGAGTTCATACGAATAAACGTGTTAAAACAAGCAAACATAGTTGCACTTCTTCGAGTTTGTATAATAGCAGCTTACACGTTTTTTCATGTTGATAAAGCATACAATGCTTATTTTTAATGTGTCAATGAAAATTTTAAAATATTTTTTATTTATAATTTTATAATTATTGCATTGCCTCCTACGGTATTTAATCGGATTGTTTATTTTACACGAATAACCGTATAATGAAAGTTTATTGTGATCTAGTCATAGAAATTCACAAGAATAAAAAAAATTAATGGTTTTTCTTATATTGTCGGAATCGGTTTAAACTAAAATATATATATCTAATGTAATAACATGTTTTTATGTTTAATCCAAACTAATATTATAAATGCGAAAGTAACTCTGTCTGTCTGTCAGTCTGTCTGTTATTCTTTCCCGCTTAAACCTCTCAACCGATTTTGATGAAATTTGGCGCAGACAATCTTTAGACCCTGAGAAAGAACATAGGCTACCTTTTATCCCGGAAAAAATGATGATCCCGAGGGAAACCAAAAAAGCGCGATATAACCGAACTCCACGCGGGGGAAGCCGCGGGCGGAAAGCTAGTTTGGTATAATTTATTTAACCCTATAAGTATACTACCAAACAGCAACAGTTACTTATTCAAGTTTAATCGTTTTTATTTTTTCCTGAAAAGTTGTCGTTTTTGAGTTACACGTTTATTCTGTGGAGCCATCGATTTGTTGTTGATGTTTTAATAAAATTTGCATTAGTCTATTAATTGATAAATTAATTTCCTTTATTTAATATTCCTTTATTGTTTACATAAACTAAAAAAACATCAGGAATATTTTTATTATAAAAAAAAGTCTGCGACGAACTCCATGGCTGCTATTTAGTATAGAAAAAGTCGAAAATCAAATTTTTGAACATTTTATTGTTCGACACTTGAATGATATCCTTTAATGGAACCTATTACGAATTCCCAATACGGGCGCTAATCTCCGAATACTTGGCCGCTATTCAAATTACGGTCAATTTGCTCAGCGGGATAAGGCAATAGAACGAGGTATCTCAAGTACGATTTAGATAATATAGGTTGGAGTGTTACGTATTTATAGGGGTATTCTTGGGATAACTTGCTTATTGGGAAATTATAACTAATAATAGAAAGCCTGTCATAAAATGTAATGGCTGGCGGAGAATTGCTCAGGGTCGAGCTTGTTGGCGTGCTATGGAGGAGGCCTATGTCCAGCAGTAGACGAGTAGAGGCTGATGATGATGAATATAAAGCCATTATTATGGCGAAGTGGTTATTTAAGCTAGCAGATTTTCAAATAGTTTCAATGCTATTTATTACTATTCAGCGGTAAATCATAAAGCTTATAAACAGAGAACTCCTATCTCTCTTCATACATTCTAGTGAAATTGCAATGCTGCCACATATTCATCGCAAGCTCAATAATGACTCTTTGAATTTAGCTATTGAGAAATTCAGTTGGAGAGATCAGACATGAGACGTCGCGTCTCCTCGAACAAATATGTTATGCACTACTTACTCGACATAGTCTATGGAACAAAGTAATAGTTGCTTTGTTATTTAATAATTACTAATACTAATCGAGTTTTTTTAATAATACTTATCGAATTATGCATTTGAAAAAACTATTGGGAAGATAAGTACTCACAGTAAGAAGAAGGCTTTACGCAGATTTTGTTTTTAAATAAGGAGATAAATCTTCGCTTGTTAGCGGCTTTTTAAAACTTTAGAGATTACTGTGCATACTTGGTTTTTATTCCTATGATGGTTATAATAAGAATATAAATCTAATATAATAGAAGAGTGTAACTAATCTCTATTTTTTCAAATTTCTGATTTTCTCTTACATGAATATAATATTCATAGGTATTTTCCTTGTGTAGTGCACATTCTATAAATATAATAATAAAGAGTACCTAATGTTATTTTACCAGCCTCTCAAGTATGAGGGCGCGGGTTCGATTCCAGGTCAGGCAAGTACCAATGTCACTTTTCTAAAGTTATATGTACTTTCTAAGTATATCTTGGACACCAATGACCGAAGGTGAAGGAAAACATCTTGAGGAAACCTGGACTTTAAGTCTGAAATCGCCAACCCGCATTGAGCAAGCGTGGTGATTACGCTCAATCCTTCTCTGTATGAGAGGAGACCTGTGCCCAGCAGTGGGACGATAAAAAGGTTGATGATGATGAATGTTATTTTATTATAAAGTTTAAATTACCTGTCTTATTCGCCAGGTATTTTTACCTACCAACCACCTACCATTCCTAATGACCAATACCCATTTCGTCTGAAATTAATTGCAGTCAATCATTTGACTAGAATTAATATTAATTAGATACGATACTAATACCTACTAATGTAACGTCAGATTAGATCAGTTGGTCATGTTCGCTTTTTGATATAAAAGCCACGAAAGAAAAAAAAAATTAATTAAAAATTAAAATAATAAATTTAATTTTTTTATTTTAATTAATTTAATTAAATTATGAAATTTCCAAGTACCTATGACCTATGTACTGGCCGCCATATGACGATGTTATAGTAATAATTCGTTTTACAAAATTGTAAAATATAAGAAACACCGAGGTGTAACCGGGATAACAAGCACCAGGAACATAAAAAGACATACCATTGTTCAAACAATGTCCTCGTTAGCCGCGAGATACACGATATGCTGGCAAAGCACACTTATCCTGAATCTTATCCCTAAATGCATATTTCTTGGCAAAAACAAAAGCACAAAGGTAGAAAATCTTTTATTCATTGATGATATTCAGATTTGTTTTGTTTTTACAATTCAATTACTGTTCCGAACCGTTTAGTCTTATTTTGTTTGCACTTTCCTGCGTCACTTGTTATCAATATTTATAATCCAATGTTTGTAAGGTGGCTTAAAAATCAGTTGGTATCAGCTGACACAAAATATTATCTTAGTACAATGAAGGGTATGATTAATGCTTCTATGTAGGGTTGTAACGGAGCTTCGCCTCCGCTTCCGTTACTGCGGAAGTTCCGCAAGAAATCGTATCTTCGCTTCCGCCTCCGCCTCCGCACAATTTTTGCGGAGTTATAACGGAGGTTTATTTACGTACCGGCCGCGTTTGAGCGCGAAATGGTCAAGAATCAACTAGTGCGTGGCGGGAATGCGGCAAACACAATTTGCTTCTCCTTAATTTCCATTACAAGAAGGTAATATTTTTTTTACCAAGTATACTACTATTAATGTACGTATTTGAAATAAATTTTGGTTTTAATTAACCACAAATTTCATTTTTTTTCAATATGTACTTTCACCTCCGCCTCCGCCTCCGTTAACCTCCGCATCCGCGGAGCTGAGACTCGTCGCCTCCGCATCCGCCTCCACCTCCGCTAACAAGCCTCCGTTACAACCCTACTTCTATGTATGCACGCATTTGCTCTCAATGTTTTAGTGGCCTTGGAGGAGGTTGAAAACATTTTTTGTAGATAGATATCATAAATTTAAATGCTGTGATATAGTTAGCAATGGGTTATGAAATGTACTGAGCCCTTGATTTTTTTCAAATATTTGCTTCACAAAGACTAGGTTACTGTTTTCTACTTGAAAATATTTCCAGATTCATGTTTTCAAATTAGGCTGAGAATCAAATTACAAAAGACAGTTCCTTTAAAACGAAAAATAATATTTACCGTATGTCATCTAGCGATACCATTATGATAATGGCCGCCATATGACTCATCATCATCATCATTATCAGCCCCTACTCGTCCACTGCTGGACATAGGCCTCCTTCATGGCACGTCAACAAGCTCGATCCTGAGCAGTTCTCCGCCAGCCACTACCAGCCACCTTTTTGATGTCGATCCTTTTTAAATTGTGAAATGTTACTAACATAGTTTTAAGTACTACTAACATTATTGAGTCATGGTTACTTGAATAAAGAGTTTATTATTATCATTATACCAACAAAGCTAATAAAGGACGCCGTCAGTGGGGACTGGTCATCTCTTAGCTGCCATGGCGTATTTTAATTTCTGAATTGTTTTTTGTGTGTTTTCTATGGACGCTCTCAGCGTACAATATGTTTCTGCATCGTTCTCACACGGTTGATTTCAACATGAATGATGTAATCAAATATTTGTAACAATAGCTTGAAAATTTAAAAGAGTGTCCATGGAGTTTCTTGCCCGTT
This sequence comes from Sesamia nonagrioides, assembly GCA_017933935.1. Taxonomy (NCBI): domain Eukaryota; kingdom Metazoa; phylum Arthropoda; class Insecta; order Lepidoptera; family Noctuidae; genus Sesamia; species Sesamia nonagrioides. The sequence continues at coordinate 153,216 of JADWQK010002442.1, forward strand.
CTTCTCCATAGGTACCTACTCTTTGGAATGGGCGACTAGCTTCATCTTATTGACTGACCGACCTTCTGACAATTCAAAAGTGCCTGTAACTGGTGTATTTGAAATAAATGATTTGATTTGATTTGATTTGAAAGAAATTATTAAAATTAACAAAAAACTTAGTACTTGAATAAAAACTTCAAGCATAAAGGGCCTAACAGATTACATATTTTTGCAGTGCTGTGTTAAAAAATAATTAGGTATTTATATGAACTCGTGTAACCTCTCATTAAGATAAATCTGGAAAATAACTTCTTCTGGAGGAGAATGGAGGTTCTACGGGAAATAAATTGCTCTTTTATTGTTCAATATTACTATTGATTATGCGGTAGATAATATTTAAAATGAACGTTTCATATTACAATTAGGAAACTGACAATCCAGTTGATAATACTAATGTATAAATAATGTACCTAATCAATTAATCCTACCTATATTATTTATTAACCGATAAATTAATCGGCGTTTCACCGGTAGTACACAGAGTTCCGACGGCATATCGGGATGACACAGGTGTAGGCTCGGCATGATACCGTCGCGGTTCTATATTTTTTTTCTGTTTTAGAATGTTCCCCCATACTAGAAATTACTCCTGTATCGTAGGTGTGTTTAGAAACATTTAAAGTCACATACACAAACAGAACCACTACCAGAACAACTACTTGTAGGTCATACAAATGTATGCTACGGGCGGGAATCGATACCGCGACGCTGCAAAATAAGGTCTAGTATTCTTAGATCTTATATACAATATGTAAAGAAAACCCTGTCCGACCCAAAAAGATAATAAAGGTTAGGTAAACACATGACCAAATATAATATAAAATTTTACGTAATCATCATAGTAACAATAATAATGAATTTTGAAATAATCCTTTTTTCCCGGGAATTAATTCCAATTTCCCCGAAATTTGGTAATTTAAAAAAAAGTTACAACACCGGTATTATTATAAGCGAATAGCGACGCGACCACGTCACAGGTGCCGCGTGCCCTGCCCCCCGCCGCCCGCGGAAGGGGTTGCTTATCGCACATGTATTAAGTTACCTCTTTTTGCGAAATGATATTTATTTTTTTAGGGGGATTTTTTTTTAAGTTTAGCCTGTCTTTGTGGGCATTATTAGAATCAGTTATCGATACCTAATAATACCTTCACGGATAGTACAGGGTTTTCTTTACATATTGTATATGACGGGGAATACCGTCAGGAAGGCAGCGCCGAAGTTCCGGATAGTTGAGGTGTCTTCTCACTCGCATGAGCATCCATCGTGGGCGGTATTTCTAGAAAACGTTGAACAATAACTATAGTGTGATGTTCGATTCTTATTATTTTAACTGTACAGACACTTAGATCACTTTAATATTATTGGATTACAATGATAATCTCAGATTAAAACAGATAAGAGCCACTGGGTTTGAGTATGACCAACATACTCGACCGAAACTTGAGCACAGACTGCCCGCGCTAACAAATCAAAGCAAATCAAATCAAAATTGTTTATTTCAAAATAACCATCACTTGGTACTTTTGAATAGTCAATGTCGTTGAGTCCAAGAAAAGTGAAGCTAAATTGCATGTTCCAAAGCGTAGATCTCTATGGAGAAGAACGTGCAAGAAACTCCATGGACACTCTTTTAAAAACGTAATATATGGGTTACATTTCTTCGTTACATCATGTGAGCACAATGTATAATTAAGTATAAAAATTAATTAAAAGGTAGAAAATGAACTAAAGATAGAAAATGAATTAACGGTCAATCGCTATGTCAAACGCAACTCCAGTCGGTGTTACCATTCGTTACCCGCCCTTAATAAAAAAATCATAATTTATCCGAATATCGATCCCTTAATCGACTTCAAAAAATAGTAGAGTAATTTACGGACAATTGATACTGACATATAACAGATAACAATATTCAAAATTAACCTGTCACCCGCCATTATATACATATGTAATCATAGAGGATAAATCTCATATCACGGGTGTCATTCGATGCCGTGCCGTTACCAAGTCGCGCCCCAACAGCATCATTCCCCATACGGTAAAAATGATGACAATAATACACAAAATGATTAGACTATATAATTTTCATTACTTCTGAAAGCAAATGTTTAATATTGAAAGACTTTAATTATATTGCATTACACGATAATTTTATGAATATGAGCGTAATTTCACTGAAAATTCACTAAGTAACACCTGAGTTAAATTATTTATATAATTGTTAATGTAAGTGTACACTACAGCATTTAATTATAATAGAATATTGTCCATTTGCCGAATTTTATTAAAGCGCACTTCGAACGCGACCCTCGATATTTTATTATAATCTGATTTTAAAAATCAACGAGCCTATTGCTGTAAAATTTGATCGAACAAAGGCACGATCGGTACCTGTAAGAAAATTGGATCAAATTTTGTAAAATTAATATTTCAGATGAGCACATTGAGGTACTAGAAGGTCTCTCTAAAATAGAATACTTAAGTATTACAAAAGATATCGCTGTGCCAACTGAACTGCGAAAAGATAAAATTTTACACATCTTAGACATTATCGAAAGATCAAATTGAATATCGTTGAAGTATTTTTTCTTCGTAAATCAAAAAATCTGATGTCAAATCCAAGGCAATGTCGGAACATTCATTACCTTGGATTTGACACCCAGCTTATCTCGAACGTCTTATTCATTTAATCTTTTTTTTTACTTTTTTTTCAGACCATAGGGAAGTTTTTATAACACCATAATACAGTTTTGTTTTGGTTGTCAATAAATAAAAGGAAACTTATCGATTTTGTAATGACTTTAACTTTCTGACGCCCTCCAGTAACTAAGCTAGAGTTACCAGCTCAGTCCGATTAGGCTAGGTAGGAACTACGCCCGAGCCGAATTAGTCGCAGTGTCTCTACTGCCGAGTAGCGCAAGCACTGCCGACCATGTGAGCGGGAGCTGCCGACAAGCGCTAAATCCAAGGGGTGTTAAAATGTCGAATAGCCAAGTGACCCCAAAATAAAAATTATTCAAAGTCCACAAACAATTTTTGGAGCGCAAAATGATATTTTCGATTTATTTATTAAAACTTTATGCACAAACATTGCACAATGGCGGACTTATTGCCTTAGAAAATTTCTTCCAGTCTACCTTAAGGTGATGGAGAGACAAAAAATGGTAGGTGCAAATAAATTAAAGTTAAAAGAGAAAAGAAAAATAATAATCCATACTAATATTATAAATGCGAAAGTAACTCTGTCTGTCTGTTACGCTTTCCCGCTTAAACCTCTTAACCAATTTTGATGAAATTTGGCACAGACAATCTTTGGACCCTGAGAAAGGACATAGCCACATAGGCTACCTTTTATTGAAAAATTTGATATTCCCGAGGGAAATCTAAAAAGCGCGATATAACCGAACTCCACGCGGGCGAAGCCGAGGGCAGAAAGCTAGTACATAAATACAAAAAAAAAATTGGTTGGAAAGTTATGACAATAATTAAGCAACAGTATTTAATCATAAATCATATTGCCATTACCACCAAGCTCTAAAGATCCACTATGTTTTGTTAACTGTGAGTAAAACAATATTTATTCTACTCCTATTTCCAAATAAGTAAGTACAAACCCACTTAATGTCGGCAAAATAATACTGACGATATTTACTTTGTAAACTTAATTAAATGTGGGCTGTTGCGAAACTGATACTAAAATTTTATGTGATGGAAAATTCTGTATAATGCACTCTATGAATAAATATAATAAATATAAATAATCACTAATGGCTTCACAATATATACCTGTGTATATCCGAATGATAGTCATTCGCTATACTAGTGGTAGGCATTTTGGCCTCAGGTAGAACAATTGTTAGCGATCCATCTATAGAATAAGAATACAATTTTCTTAAGACAGTAAATGTATACAACGGAATGTTCATCGTTCAGTAAAATTATATCAATACATAAATAAGCTCTAAAAAGCATCGGCATCAAAAGGTAATAAATAAATAAATATATACGGACAAATCACACAGCGAGCCCCAAAGTAAGTTCGAGACTTGTGTTATGGGATACTAACTCAACGATAATACTATAACGGTAATGGATAATAAAGACCTGTTCGCGACCTTAAATGTCGCTAAGATTAACTTTTCTTGTGGCCCATAACTTTTACTTTTTATGTTAGGAAACTCACTGATTTTTTATGTAATCCATACTAATATTATAAATGCGAAAGTTACTCTGTCTGTCTGTCTGTTTGTCTGTCTGTCTGTTACGCTTTCCCGCTTAAACCTCTCAACCGATTTTGATGAAATTTGGCACAACCATTCTTTAGACCCTGAGAAAGAACATAGGCTACCTTTTATCCCGGAAAAAAATTGATGTTCCCGAGGGAAATCTAAAAAGCGCGATATAACCGAACTCCACGCGAGCGAAGCCGTGGGCGGAAAGCTAGTAGAAAATATATTAAAGTGTATTTTTAGAAATACATATTTAATGACTAATTGTAAGAGTACGGGAAGACCAAAGAAACAACAGTCCGGCTTTGTGCAGGAGATATGGCTAGAAAGGCTTTGATTGGACAAGATAACTTGTTGAGAAGTAAGTAATGAAGAAAAATAAATATTACCTCGAGTCCAAATAAATTAGCATGAGGACAAGAGCTGTATGATGATGACATATTTCATGACGATGATAAATGTCGATTTAAAAAATAAATATTATTATCGCTAGCTGGATCGGCAAACAGGAATTAGAAATAACATGATGAGCATAACATCTAACTCATCTGGTTTAAATAAAAAGGGTGTTTTATATAACAAAACAACAAACTATTTATCAATCAGTACTATCTTAGAATAAATAATTTAATCTAGAGCTTTGATTACTGTAGGTATATAAAAATTGTAGAATTACATTAAGGCACGGACAGACCAGAACTCCGATGTAACAACAATTGGACAACCGACACTTCAAGGATGTAGGAAACCATAATTAGATCACGTGAAGGGTCGCGACCCTTTGCACAACTATTCAGGAACGATTACGTATACTAGGCAGTGACGTGTCACGGAAGGAAATAGCGCTGCCCAGTAATATGTATAGTTTAACTAACTTCGTCGATTCCGGAAATTCCCTAGAGGATTTAACACGAATGGAACAAAATTGAAAAACTTGGAGCTAACTAGGGCATCATACGTCATCCAGAATAAGGCTATTGTGATTGATGAAAAGCCATTGTTAGCGTGGCCGTAGGTCCAACTCATTTGACATAATACTTTTATTTACTGTCTTCTAGTAGAGGAATACTGAGCGACCTACAAACGTGCTTCCGCCTCCTATACGCATATTTTTAGAAGAGGTAGTGGAAGCTTTATTTAACATCGTTTTATTGCATATCTTTCTTTGACTACAAACGCAAATACAGCTGGTGAATACTTAAATGTATATACATACGTTTCGCGCCTTGTTGACTAGCATATATTTTTACTATGAGATGAGCTATTTCCATAATTACTTTGTACCACGTCCGCGGCGACAACGGCATAAGTTTCGATCCCGGTATTCTCATCACCATCATCTCAGCGTTTATCCGGGTTGCATCCGCGGCTTTCGCGTTGGAGGCCGGGATCCGCTTTCCTGCACATTCTCCTTAATTTCGCTTGATCTTTAGCATCCTAGGGTGAGAGAATGTTGGCACTCATGTCATCTCTTAGAACGTCAAGCCAGCACTTCTTTGCTGTACCCCGCTTGTACCGGTCCGGCGGAGGCGCCATGATAAGACATTTGTTGCCCAAGTTACGTGCCGGTTTTCGTAAGACGTGGTCGTACCAGCGTAGGCGACCCTCCTGCAGTATGTCTGCTATGACAAGGACACGAAGACTGCCCCGGATGCGGGAGTTCCTGATGCGGACGTTCCGCGTAACTTCACACATCCACCGCAGCATATTCAACTCCGTGACATGCAACTCCTGCTTGTGTCGCTCAAGAACAGGCCACGCCTCACCGCCTGCAATACAGAAGGACAGGTCTAATGATGGTCTTATAGACCTGTCCCTTAAGCTTAACTGGCCTTCTCATGGTTACGTTAATCTTGATTATTAACCATGTGTGTACCATATTTCATCCAAATCCATTTAATACTCTTTGAGAGAATGATTTACAAACATCGATCCATCTATCCGTCACGTTCCTTCATAGCATTTTCGTTATAAGTAGAAAATGTGGAGGCCTTTCTTACAGACAAAAACAAACAACTACGTCTGTTTTTTATTACACGTTACCTATATATAAAGAGAAAAGCATGCCCGCAATTTGGCCTCCGGCGTACCACGGCATGTTACATAGAAAAACACGACAGCTTGCAACGAAAACAAAACTCATAATGTGGCCGTACAGAATATGTTTTTTTTTCGGATGAAATTGGTCGAATATGAGCATGAAAACCAAAAGTACAGCTTAATAAAAACAAAGTCACAGAAATCGAGATACATTTCAGAGAAAACGAAAAATGACAAAATTTGTTCAAACAAAAGTTCGTTTGATAAGCAGAGCCGATGTTTTATTATTGTGGCAATCTCAAGTACTTTCGTGAATAACAGAAATAGGTTCCGAAATTCAATTTCATTCTCATTTCATGATAACTTTGACCACTTTTCATTGTGGCAATGTTGTTTTCACCGCGGAAACCCATCTCAAAAATTCTCCCTGAATGTAAAATATACAGCATAGTAAGCACCTATATGACATTGTCATTATAGTCGTAGCCATTACCGAGAATGTATTTTTAATGTTCAGTCAGCTATAATGAGGTCCTGTCTGTTAACAACGTTAATGTAAAATAAAATCATAACATTTTCGTTTATAAACGTGAGTTTGCAGCTAACACCTGAGATACGTTTTACGATTGTAGACCACCTACATTATTTGTATCTCCTTCCTCTTAGTATTTCATCCAAAGGTTGTCTGTAAAAGATCGCTCTTAGCGACAAGACCGCCCATTGTGTCAAGGCTTTATAAAATTTTTATATTTATGTTCTGTAGTTATTATAGTGTACATAATAAAGAGCACTCTATCCTATTCGATTCTACGCTTATAACACCGTAAAACTAATTAAGCAATTTTTGTTTATAAACACCCGTCTAAATATTTTAGAGACTTGAGGAAGTAAAACAAATATAATGGAAGTCAGCTGTTTGATGATATTATTATTGTTTGTGTTTTGCGATGATTATCAAAGGCCTCTGAACGCATTAGCACAAAATAACCAATAATTAATTATGCGAAGGTTAGTCGTGGGCACGAAGTGACTGTCATCTTTGGCTACGGACAGAATGCGGAATAATTATTAAGCGAATTTATACTATGTCAAGTTTTAATCATATAAAACATTGATTAAATATTTATTATGGAATATTATCCATATTATTCATGTTCCTTGAATGTTACCTACGAAAATTAAAAAGAATAACACCTTAACTCATGTGAATACAGTACTATTCACTTAATAAAAATGAAGATAAAATTTATTAAAAAAAAACATAGATCACAATGAATGTATATAAAGTCTCAGTTTGTATAGCAATAAAAAAGTTTTTAATAATAACTATCGTAAAAGCTAAGTTATTGCACTGTACATAATATAAATCTATAAAGTCACGATTTAAAACTAACGTTGGGACCACCTGAACTATGTTCACTCAATAAGTCACTAGTAAAAATAATACCTTCAGATTATCTTCTCCTGTGTAGCTACCATGAGTTTACATTACGATTTGCCCGCTTCAAGGTTGTAAGAACTCTCCACCAATGAGAGCGCCAAACGCGCTCGATATCGACGATAGAGTCTCGTAATGAAAACTCATGGTCGCTACACTGTTTCATTCATCCATCTCCCGGTAAAAACTTACATAGATGAAGTGACCTTGAAGTAAGCTGTCCTAAGTGTTGTTCAGGAACAATATCAGCTCACTTCTTCAACTAAGTTTTCATAGTAATTTATAATTTATTTCATACTAGCTTTCCTCCCGCGGCTTCGCCCGCGTGGAGTTCGTCTTCCCTCGGGATTTCCCTAGGGAATATCATTTTTTTTTCGCGATAAAAGGTAGCCTATGTCCTTTCTCAGGGTCTAAAGATTGTCTGTGCCAAATTTCATCAAAATCCGTTGAGAGGTTTAAGCGGGAAAGCGTAACAGACAGACAGACAGAGTTACTTTCGCATCTATACTAATATATAAAGCTGAAGAGTTTCTTTGTTTGTTTGTGCGCGCTAATCTCTGGGACTACTCGTCCGATTTGAAAAATTATATATAATAGATTTGAAAAGTCCATTAATCCAGGAAGGCTTTAGGCTATATAACATCACGCTGCGAATAATCGGAGCGAAGCATAACTAACTCCACGCGAACGAAGTCGCTGGCGGCAGCTAGTTTATAATATAAGTATGGATTGAAATACGAGGCCACTTCTACACACTATACTTAATGAAGATTACATAATCTGTAGATTATGAATCATGCGGTATAGAACTCTGGTATATTCTGTCAAAATTGTAAAGAAAGGCTTAACTTATAATTGTTATAAAACACTAGCGGCCGCCAGCGACTTCGTTCCCGTAGAGTTAAATATGCTCCGCTCCTATTGGTCGCAGCGTGGCATTTTATATATCCTAAAGCCTTCCTGGATTAATGGGCTATCCAACGCAAAAAGAATTTTTCAAATCGGACCAGTAGTTCCTGAGATTAGCGCGCACAAACAAACAAACAAACAAACTCTTCAGCTTTATATATTAGTATAGATTAATAAATAGTAAGTAAAGTTTGTAATTTATTCTTTTCATTAGTTACCTATTGCCAGTGGTCCGAATCGCAACCTCGTGCTCGAAGAGCTTTTTTTTGTTTTATTGTTTCCTCTGTTGTGCAATTAAGTAACTACGCAAATTAACACTGCCCCCGGGAACTGGGTGGTAGTTAAAAGTTGGTTGGTTTTTTGTATGATCACAAACAAAAAACCAAATAGACATAGTGGCGACTCGATGTGGCAAGACTCGAAGCAAAGTGAATAAATCTGTGATCTATAGTAACATCCCTCAATAATTCAAAGTGCAATATCGCAACCGCATGACCTTAATTAAATAGGCAATTAACAATCTTAATTACTTCGAGAGCATTTAATAAGCAGTTTCCAATTCGATATAACCTATCTGAGCCACGGTTGTTAATGAAACTAATATGGCGATATTGATAATCCTTTATTATTTGGTCCAATACCCTAGTTATTGACAGAAATGGACGGTTTATGATTATTTTTTCTTATAAAATACTAGCTTTCCGCCCGCGGCTTCGCCCGCGTGGAGTTCGGTTATATCGCGCTTTTTAGATTTCCCTCGGGAACATCAATTTTTTCCGGGATAAAAGGTAGCCTATGTTCTTTCTCAAGGTCTAAAGATTGTCTATGCCAAATTTCATCAAAATCGGTTGAGAGGTTTAAGCGTGAAAGCGTAACAGACAGACAGACCGTCAGACAGACAGACAGACAGACAGACCGACGGACAGACAGAGTTACTTTCGCATTTATAATATTAAAATATTATATATAGTATGGATGCCCTCACTAGAAAATACTCTTGTATCGTGCGTGTATGACTGAGCAATCGACTGCAACGCTGCATGTCGCGGGTTCGATTCCCGCATGGAACAAATATTTGTATGGCCTACAATTCGCTGTTAGGGGTCTGGCTGTTGGTGTATGTGACTTTTATATTTTTGTAGTCACGTCAGTAGTGTCACTAGGAATTTCGCCTATACACATATACAGGCGAAATGCCTAGTGAGGGGCAACGTTTTTATATAAAACAACTATGGGAATTAAATCCATAATACGCGTACCAGTTGATCGCGCAGCCACTTTTTTTTTTACGAGTGGAATTGCATTACGTACCGTACCCGCCGCTAGCTAGGCGACAGGTGCGTGGGGCTCGCCCAGCCGGAGCCGGGAACACCCACTAAAACCACTCGGTTCCCCTCGAGCCCTGCGTTAAGAGTGACACGGGATCGGCCCGAAGATCTAACTCCGTGCCACTCTCAGGGCGATCGCCAGAGCCACTACGCCAACTATGTTGGTCATCTCCCAAGTGTGTTGGTAACTTGTCTGGTGAAATTATTGTCATTATAATTTACTATCTACTGTATAAAACTATATTTTTTCTCTCGGTGATAGGCCATAATATCGGCTGCCTGCAGAAGATGCCACTCACCAGACAAAGTCTTGCCGCCAAGCGATTCGTCGTGTTCTGGCATGATGTCTGGTGGAGCCGTACGGAGGACGGGACTGAGCAGTTGTGTTGCGATGTGTGCCGGGTACGATGCACTAAATGTTGTTGCGTCAGGAGTCTGGTCGTGGAGGGTTTCCAGATCAATCTCTCTTTGACGCAGCATCGTCGGTCGTGTTGTTGGGTTTAACATTGCATCACCTCGCTCAACTGCCGTCTTCCTTCCTATTCACTAAGTTTTTTAAGTGAATAAGCCTAATAAACTAGCGCGCTTTACCATCAACGAATGCATCACTGCTTAGCGTCAGGCGGGATTGCAGTCCAGCGCTAGTTTATAATTATTAAAAATATATGTCTTGGTATAGTTATAAAATGCGTCATTTTATGTCATTGATAAATGGGGAGAGGCATAATAAATTACGCTTTCTAGTAAAGGTGCGCCAGTTTCCATTGTATTTTGGTAACATGTCATGGGTGACGGAATCGTAGCGCCATCGCATGATCGCACCTTTTTACGACTTTTTACCTCTAAGTGCATGAATGGCACTAAAGCTGTAGTCTAATTATTAAATACTTATTTTGATTAAAAAGTATTTTTAGTAAATATACTAAATTAACAAAATTAGAGAATAAGTATTTCTCGTCATCATCATCACCTCAGCGTTAATCCTAGTCGCATCCGAAGCTTCTTCAGCTTTTGGAGTCTGGGGTCCGATTTACCAGTCTAACTGCTGATTTTGGCTAAACTTCCTAAACTTCGCTACTTTCCGTGAAGCGACTGACGTCTGACCTCCACAATCCAAAGGCGAAATCGAAGCATTGCAGTTAGAGCAATTGTTGAACTTTTGAGGGCTCCAACAATCCGTAACGACTGCCATTAGATGTTCGCGTGGCAACCGGTACCAACGTTTTAATGTGCTTTCCGAGGCACGACCAGACCAGTGCAAATATTCATATTCATGCATACAAATATTTGCACTGCGCCCCTCCTTGCGCAGCGGCCGTGTTCACAACCGCTACACCACGGAAGCTGTCAGAGAATAAGAGAATAATTATTTATGTTTTCCCAAATCAAAATCCAATCTTCCTGTAGAGAAAAAGAAGAAAATTGTCTATTCTTACACATACGCGTTAAAAGTTGTTTATTGTTTGTAATAATTTATTTTAAATACGGCCAATAAAAAAAGATTATTTACATAATATACAGTAAAGATACGTCACTATGTCAAACACCAGACCGTATCAGACTATAGGAAGTGTAAATAAATGTAATACCTAAGTACGTGATACATATCACAATGCCTTTATTGACGGTTCTTACCAAATCTAATCTAATATCGGATCAGTAGATATTGTGCCGCAGAAAAGACCCTTTTTACCAAATAGGAGAAAAAATCTACGTGATTCTTATTACGTTTAGGTAGACTCGAGTTTCGTTGAAACGAAGTACAAATTAGTTATTATTATGGTAATGTTATACTGTGGCGGGTAGGGAGGTTCAATAAGTCGATGAGTACCTCTATCTTGATCATATTCCAGACAAAATAAAACAAAGAGGTTGCAAGACGACTGATAACACCTGAACAGCTATTGGAGTCTAAAAGACCTGATAAAGGCGATCTTTAACTCTCTTCGATCGTCTTTACTTCAAGTGAAGACTTATCGGCATGTATTTTCCTATCCTATGCTCATGTATGGTTCTTAAACATAGTCTTTGACAATTCAGCAGAAGTCATTTCCTAGAGCATGATAGAATGGATGGTATTCTGCGTTAAACTTGAACCGGGTCAAGAATACAACAATCCCTTCCATTACTAAAATAACTGATTTCACTAGGAAAGCTGCCACGGTTAAATGTAATTGAGCTGAACAAATTTCTGCCGAATGTCAGAGGATGAATGGGCCAAACGTACGCCCCAATGTGTCCCGCATAACGGCAAACGACATCTCGGCGGACTCAGACGGAGATGACTTGATGAAACGACTGCTTTAGGTCCTTGGCAGCCTGGACAGAGAGATGTGGAAAGAAAGTAAGGAGGCTTTTACCCGGAAAATCAATGTATAATAAAAAAACGTGAATTCTAAAGATGAAAAATAGCTGTATTTTTCAAATAACATGATTAACCGTAACCAACTAATTATATTAAGTCCCTGTGTGATCAATTAACGTTTTTTAACCAATGATCATAATTGTTCCTAAACACGCATTTGAAAAATTATTTAACAAAACGTAGAGAGCGACCTATTGTATCTATTATGGTTTGGATACATAATTGTGAGAAAATAATAATAAGCCATTAATGGCTTTAGTAATTACACAGCTATAAAGTATAGTGCCCACTCCATAATAGCATGGGCCCACCACCAAGTTCCAAGAACGTCAATTACATGACTTACATAATGATTTAATAAGTGTTCCTAATAACATACTTCAATCTCACGTTTAATATCAATTATTAATTAATAAATAATTTACTTACAATAATAATTATTGAAAAAGTCCAAAAAACAACCTAAACCACATAAATGAAACAAAACTACACGTAAGTATTCAACAAGTTGTTTATAATAAATCTGTTATAGTACTAAACCGACTTACCGAGTGTTGTACTCGATAATACACGATTTCATGGTTATTTATTCATTCACAAAATATTGGACGCGTGTACGAGAGCGTCTGCGAGTGCGTCGCGTCTGAAAATGTAAACCACTGACAGGGTATCCGCGCGGTGCGTGTGGCGGCTGCGGGCTCGAAAGTCGCACTGATGGGCGCCCGCTGTCCAAGCAGCCGCGCGAGGAGTCGCGACAATCATCCCAGTCACCAACCTCCTTTATCACATATCACTATGACATGGACACAATCACACAATAGGGATATATCCAAGGTATGAAAATCAAAAAGATAATTAGTCCGCCTTATAGATAACTAGCTTTCCGCCCGCGGCTACGCCCGCGTGGAGTTCGGTTATATCGCGCTTTTTAGATTTCCCTCGGGAACATCAAATTTTTCCGGGATAAAAGGTAGCCTATGTTCTTTCTCAGGGTCTAAAGATTGTCTGTGCCAATTTTCATCAAAATCGGTTGAGAGGTTTAAGCGGGAAAGCGTAACAGACAGACAGACAGACAGACAGATGGACAGACAGATAGAGTTACTTTCGCATTTATAGTATCGTTAAGTTAGTATCCCATAACACAAGTCTCGAGCTTACTTTGGGGCTAGCTCAATCTGTGTGATTTGTCCGTACATATTTATTATTTATTTATTTTTTTATTTATAATACTAGCTTTCCGCCCGCGGCTTCGCCCGCGTGGAGTTCGGTTATATCGCGCTTTTTATATTTCCCTCAGGAACATCACATTTTTCCGGGATAAAAGGTAGCCTAAGTTCTTTCTCAGGGTCTAAAGATTGTCTGTGCCAAATTTCATCAAAATCGGTTGAGAGGTTTAAGCGTGAAAGCGTAACAGACAGACAGACAGAGTTACTTTCGCATTTATAATATTAGTATGGATTAGTATGGATAAAAAAAATTAAGACCCGAAATTTTTATTTTGTCGAAATTACCAAAATCTACTGAGGTATAGCATATTAAAGTTACGGAGTGGGGGCTAATTACGTGGCGTGACGTTATGCGACATTTCAAATCAATATATTTTCCTAAGTATTAGAATGAAAAAAAAAAGTAAACACGAGTTCAATACTTTTTATAAATCTATCTGATGGACATTAAATTATTTTTAGGATACAATCCAATTATTGCTTCTGCAACTTATTTTACACAGCAAATCCTTCGTCATCGACACTGATAAACACTTTTTTTTATTACATCAAGATGCACTTCAAACTAATTATGTATCGACATAATTAACACTTATCCTCGACCTGGACTATAGGAAGCACTTATCTTAAAAGGTAAGATTGACAAGTGTACATAAAAACCGTATGACGAACATAATTAGTGACGCTGAACGTTATAAAATGAATAACATCTATTCAAAACAATTGTATCGGATACCTGTAAGGAAATGCGTGCGAATGTATAAATGTAACTGGCTATTTCTATTACTTGATGTTAGCAATTAAAAAAAAAATGTCGTTCTGTTAATCCCTACCTACTACCTGTATTTATGTTTTAGGCACATAGTGCAATTACATTAAACAAACTTTTTGCATGAAACCTTAATCAAATTGTGGATCTTTTATTGCCCGTGGGAAATAATCCAGTAATAAAAGTTTATTTCACACGTATATGCATGACCTCCGCGGGAACGATATGAATAAACAACGGAATAAATTTAAACATCACATGGTGATAGTAAAAAAAAAGAAAAGTACGCTCAATGAAGGGATCCCTAGTTACCATGAATTTATGTAAAGAACAAACTTTATGTAATTTCTTAATATGCTCCCATATATCAATATATGTTACAATTTTCATTTTTATCCTAACAGCAAAGGTTTTATCAAGAAAAAATTATAATAAAAATAACTACAAATACAGTCTCTTTACTTATGCTATGACTACCTTCTAGCCCATTTTTTTTATACAACGTGTAACAAAAAGGGTATATACATACCTAGGGCATGGCATCTTTAGATGATATCAAATGATATCGGAAGGGTTTTAACTCAAAATAAAATACTCAAAAAATTGGTACCAAATTTTCGGTTTCGTGTGTTTCTTAAAATCAATTCATAACAAACGTGGCAGCACACTACATAAGTTAATAATTACTCCTTGCCCGTCACGTTACTTGCCAATATCCGATAAATGTCTTCAATATCTCTGTGCGACTAGTATGATAGTAGCCTATCACAGGCGGTGTTTTTCCTCATAACTTCCTAATATAAAGAGATAGGATTAAAAAACCCTTCCAATATCATTTGATATCATGTAAAGATGCCATGCCTTTGTTATGTATATACCCTTTATGTTACACGTTGTATATATTATAAACTAGCGCTTGACCGCAATCCTGCCTGATGGTAAGCAGTGACGCAATCGTTGATAGTAAAGCGCACTAGTTTATTAAGAGCCTATTCACTCTAGCCTTGAAGACACTCAAATTGTAGTCCGACGGAAACACCGCCGCTGGCAAATTGATCCAGTCCCTCGATGTACGCGGTATAAAGGAGGAGGCGAAACGCTTCGTCCGGATCGTAGTGGTGTTAACAACATAAGGGTGGAAACCAGCCGTACGACGGGTCGTCCGATGGTGGAACGGAGATGGGGGAATTAAATCATGCAATTCCCTCGCACACTCCCCAAAATGCATCCTATAGAACACCGAAAGGCTGGCTACTCTACGCCTGTGCTCTAGGCTTTGGAGACCATCTCGAGTTAAATCAGGGTCACCAATCAGCCTCTCCACTGAATCCAAAGTGGCCAGGTGACACTTAGCGGCACCATGCCAAATATGGCTGCAGTACTCCACACACGAACGGACCTGTGATTTGGACAGCATTAGAAGCTGCCTTGGTGTGAAGTAATGCCGGACCTTTGCGATAACGCCAAGTTTCCTGGCAGCCACCTTGGCCTTAGACCCAATGAACCGCCCAAAGTTTAGGTTCAAGGAAATCTCAACTTCCAAAAGCTGAAGGCGGTCGGTACACTCCAAGGATACGTTTCGAAAAATAGGAGCCAAGGTGAACGGGCTCCTTTTGATTTTTTACGAGTACGGGAACGTCTCATATTGTTATTTTATTGATTACTAGCTTTCCGACCGCGGCTTCGCCCGTGTGGAGTTCGGTTATATCGCGCTTTTTAGATTTCCCTCGGGAACATCAAATTTTTCCGGAATAAAAGGTACCCTATATTCTTTCTTAGGGTCTAAAAATTGTCTGTGCCAAATTTCATCAAAATCGGTTGAGAGGTTTAGGCGGGAAAGCGTAACAGACAGACAGACAGAGCTACTTTCGCATTTATAATATCAACTAGCTTTCCGCTCGCGGCTTCGCCCGCGTAGAGTACGGTTATATCGCGCTTTTTAGATTTCCCTCGGGAACATCAATTTTTTCCGGGATAAAAGGTAGCCTATGTTCTTTCTCAGGGTCTAAAGATTGTCTGTGCCAAATTTCATCAAAATCGGTTGAGAGGTTTAAACGGGAAAGCGTAACAGACAGACAGACAGACAGACAGATTTACTTTCGCATTTATAATATTAGTATTGTTGAGCGTGTTCTTCCTTTACTTGAGGTTATTAAATAAAATGTGACTTTACTATAATAAATGCTTATAATTCTGGTTCCACAATATTTTACTATAATAGCTATATACTGTATACGTGTAGAGGCAGGGCGGTGTATTGTAAGCGACTGGCGAGCCGTACGCTCGCGTCCCCTTATTTCGCTAAAGATGCGACTCAGCACATTGCGGTTACCAAGCCGCTACATCACACCCCCCCCTTTCTCAAATTTTTTACAAAAAAATTTTTCTCTATTCTATTCTAATATATAGTTACATGGTATGTCTTAATCACAATGTTGCTTATCATAACATTCTGTACTAGTCAGCATTCCAACAGTCGAATGCTGCCTATTGTTTTGCTTCTAAATATAACTCGTACACACCTTATTTTCTAACACCTTAAAACTTAACAACGTTCTACATACTTAAATTAATTTGTCAAGTGAGCAAAAATCGCACCGGTTGCCTAATCACTCGACCACAGCGCGTGGTTTTAGGCATAGGCGGAAGCGTTTCTTGCCCACTTGGTTCTATATCTGATTCACACTGATTATTATTAGTACTACTATTTTCTGATGGCATTTCTTCCCTTAAAATGTACGCTGGCTTTAATCTGTCTATGGAAACAGTTGATTGGCGATCACCCATTTGTATGTAAAATGTTTTCTCATCTCTACTGATTACCTCATAAGGGCCGCTATATGATGGGGTTAATGGGCTTTTTACCATATCGTTTCTTACGAAAACATGAGAACACGTATTCAAGTCTTTGTGAATGAATATTTTTCGCGAATCGCTGTTTTCCCTTGACTGAGGCCGCATACTTTTTATGACGTTTCGAAGTCTGCTTACAAACGTAGGTAAGTGATCTACTTTGGCCTTTTCGGTTTCGCAATAAAAATCGCCGGGTAATCGTAATGTTTGTCCTAATACTAATTCTGCCGAACTCACGGTTTCGTCACTTTTGCAAGCCGCACGAAGTCCCAACAATACCGTTGGTAATTCATCGTCCCATGAGCTATTATCTTGTAGCCTAGCCTTAATTGCAACCTTAAGTGAACGATGCATCCTCTCGACCATCCCATTCGCCTGTGGGTGGTATGCTGTCGTACGGGTCTTTTTTATACCTAAACTGCTTAGCAAACTTTTGAAAACTTCGCTCTCAAACTGCCTTCCCTGATCACTTGTTATTGTTAGGGGGCACCCGAACCTGCATATCCACCCTTCGTATATGGCTTTAGCAACTGTGTCCGCGGTAATATCTGTAACTGGAATTGCTTCGGGCCATCGCGTGAACCTGTCTATCATAGTAACGCAATACCGATAGCCTTCTTGTGACGTTGCTAAAGGACCGACTATGTCGACGTTTATGTGGTGGAATCTCTCTGTCAACGGAAAACTACCTAATTTGGAAACTGTATGCCGCTGTACTTTACTTTTTGACAATGAATGCAAGACCTAGCCCATCTGGTCACGTCTTTGTTCATTTCTGGCCAAAAGAAACGCTTTGTTACCATCTTACGTGAGGCCCTTATCCCGGGGTGACTTATGTTATGTATGGAATCAAAAGCTAATTTACGAAATTGCTGTGGGAGATATGGTCTTACCTGATTATCTGAAACGTCACAATAAATCATATTGTTACACAGCGGTGAATGCATTTGTTTTAATACAATGTTACCTCGTGGTTCTGCTAACATACGCGACATTTGAGCGTCGGTTTCCTGCGCCCGCGCGATTTCGTGGAAGTCTATAGGCGTCGGGCATACGACGGTTTCTACCCGTGATAGCGCGTCAGCAACCGGATTCTCGTTACCGTTGACGTATTGTATGTCGCTCGTAAATTCGCTGATATACAATAGCTGCCTTGTGCGCTGTGGGGTCTCTCGATCGGTACCTATTTTGGAAAAAGCATAAGTTAGTGGCTTGTGGTCTGTAAAAATAGTAATTTCTCGACCTTCAATCATGTTTCTAAAATGTACGATAGCTAAGTAAACTGCTAATAGCTCTCTGTCGTAGGTGCTGTATTTTTGCTGGGCTTGTGATAGTCTCTTTGAAAAATAACCTAATGGCTTTGTCCTTCCGGCGACTCCCTGTTGCAGCACTGCCCCCCCGCACGTATTAGATGCGTCACACATTAGGGACAACCTACCTTTGTCTTCCGGGTATGCCAGTGTAATGGCGCTTTGTAGGCTTGCCTTACACTGCTCAAACGCCGCCGTGGCCTTTTCGTCCCATGTTATTTTAGACTTATCCTTTTTCTTGGCCCCATGCAAAAACTTATTTAACTCGGACTGATGTTCTGCAGCTTGTTTTATGTGTAGCCTATAAAAATTTACCATTCCGAGGAATCGTCGCAACTGTTCGACGGTTTCCGGCCGCGGATAGCTTTGTATGGCGTCAACCTTATCTTTCAAGGGCTTAATTCCTTCTGAGCTGACGCTGTAACCTAAAAATTCTATCTGATGCTTACCAAAACAACATTTTGACAGGTTAATAGTTAATCCGAACTGTTCGAATCTGCTAAAAACGAGTCTTAGGTGTTTACGAAGCAACTCTTCGTTAGTACTTGCGATGATGACATCATCTATGTAACAGAATAGGTACGAACAGTCTCCTTTCTGTTCTCCATTTAAGTACTCTAAACCCTGTAAGACTGTATTGTTCATAAACCTCTGAAATGTTTGCGCTGCATTGCGCATACCGAACGTCATCCTAGGAAATTCGAACAGTCCAAAAGGGGTAATGATTGCTGTTTTTTCTACGTCCTGTGGCGCAACACAGATATTATGATAGGCTCTATTTATATCTAAACGGGCAAATATTTTCTTACCTGCTAGTCCGTAAGTGAAGTCCTGTAGTCTTGGGATCGGGTACCTGTCCGGCTTCGTGATCGCATTGAGTGCACGATAGTCGCCACAGGGTCTGATCTGGCCATCCTTCTTGGGCACGACGTGCAGCGCGCTCGCCCATTGGCTCTTCGATGGCCTACATATACCTAAATTTTGCATTAACCTAAATTCCTCCTGAACTATTTTGTATCTATGTGGTGGCAACGGCCTAGCGCGGGTAAATACGGGTGGGCCTGTAGTCTCTATATGGTGATAAGTATTATGACTAGGTGGTTCTACGTACGAAACTGGCTTAGTTATTTCTGTAAATTCTTTGAGCAAATCCTTGTAAGGGTTATCTTGCTGTATGATAGATATAGATAATTCGGAACATTTTACTACGGTTGCTTCTTTACTTAATTTGGTGAGACCGTCAATCAACCTCTTATTATGTAAGTCTACAACTAATTGGTGTGCCTTCAAAAAATCTGCTCCTATAATTGGCTGCTTTACATCGCATACTATAAATGACCACTTATAACTTCTACGTAAACCTAAGTTTAAGTCTAAAGTCACTACACCATAGGTTTTAATTTCTGAGTTATTTGCAGCGTAAAGTTTATAGTTACACTCTTGCCTTTGCTTTGTTTTCACTTTACTTACAGGTATCACTGACACATTAGCACCCGTGTCCACAAGATACACAATTCCCGTTTTAAAGTCTTTCACACAAAGTCGGTGGTTTCCCGCGGCACAATCGTCCACCGTTGCTGACTGCACCGCGTCTAGTTTCCCGGCTTCTGCTCCTTCTTGGCCCAAGTACACGGTGACTCGCACGTCCGCGCGTTGTTCCTGTAGCGGTAATGATGTCTGCATAGCCAGTCGGGAGACTCTGGTGTGCGCCGCGTCCGGCTTTTAGGTCTCGAACGCTGTTGCCATTGTCCACCTCCCGTGCTTCTATTTCGCCTCCTGATCTCATTTATTTCCCCACGTAGTTCCTTTACTTGAGGTTATTAAATAAAATGTGACTTTACTATAATAAATGCTTATAATTCTGGTTCCACAATATTTTACTATAATAGCTATATACTGTATACGTGTAGAGGCAGGGCGGTGTATTGTAAGTAGAGTTGTTCAAAACGACTATAAAAAAATAGCACGCTATAGACTATAAACTATTAATTTATAGCGCGCTATTAAATGCGCTATGTTATAGCGCGCTATAAATAAGAAAGCACGTGGACGTCCAGCAGGCGCGATAATTCTTGCAACACGCTACATTTCATAGCGTGTTACTTTACATAGCGTTCTTCGATACATAGACCGCATGCTATAACGGAACGCTAAAAAGAGCAATATAGAAAGATATCAATGAACTCTCTTTCATACTTTTCAGGCTTAGAACTGTCTATAATTGGTAAAGGTTATTCTAACATTAATTTTAATAAATCGTAAATCAAATATAGGCGTATTTAAAAGTTCATTGATTGTATATATACAAAAAACAACTATTTACATTATACACAGATATATACAGTAGTTCTTCTTTAATTTATATTTTATTTACATTTAAAAACATTAGTTGAACTACTTTTGTAGTAGACAACCGTGTTCCTCGATTACTGATAATATATCCTGATTTCGAAAAAATAAATTTAAAGGACAACTGTCAGTGACAATAATTACAAATAGCAGTCTTGCTGCCGTCTGCAGATTTTTCAAAAAAAGTTCCAGATTGGCAAACCACCACCTTTGCGATTAGACATTTTTACATAGAGTACACACTAAATAATATCCACTAGTTCGTTTTGCAACAGAATTATATATTAATATTTACACACACTAATAATACCTTTGCAGCCACTAAATAATCGTCACTAGTTCGTTTTTCAACAGAACTTTATACTAATATTTACACTAACAATTAAGATCGCGCGCGATGAAAATAGCGTGCTCCGACAACAAACATACATTTATAGTCCACAGCGCTCACGCGATTACTGACTGCCCGTATAGCGCATAGCGCCATTCTATAGCACGCTATTTTTTCATAGCGCATAGCGCAGATAGCGCGCAGCGCCCGCGGAGAGCAGGCGCGCGCTGTGCGAGTCGTTAGATCAATTTCATTCATAGCGTAAATAGCGTTATAGCGTCATAGCGTCATAGCGTCTTAACGTCCACCTACATAGCGTGCGCTATGCGCTATGAAAAAATAGCGTGCTATAGAATGGCGCTATGCGCTATATTAACCACCTCTAATTGTAAGCGACTGGCGAGCCGTACGCTCGCGTCCCCTTATTTCGCTAAAGATGCGACTCAGCACATTGCGGTTACCAAGCCGCTACAGTATGGATAGTATGGATAATGGATATGGATTTATTAACATAGAAAATTATTTTTTTAACTGTACCAACGAAAAGGTACTGTAATCGCCGTTATATGTATAAAATCCCAAAAAATAATTAACTTTAAAATAATTATTAGGCCCCTGTTTAAGTACAGAGATAAACTGACAAAATGATAATTGTATGTATTTAGTAGAAGCGCACAGATTTAGCAAGATAAAGATTAAACTAGATCAAGCAAATATTGCCCCTGGTGTAACAAGAAATACCATAATGTTATTTCAATTAACTTTACATTATTCTTATGGCTGCTGACCTAGTTTCGTTGTCCAATAACCCCTAATTTCACTTACCTTCTTGCTATATTTTTGGCAATGCAACCTCTTTTTTCGATGTCATTTTTATTTTTTAAACTAAGATTTGTTACTTAACTAAATGACTAGCTTTTTTTTTTGTATAGTGGCACTAGTTATGACTTTGTGCCAATTTCAAGTAAATTAAAAATCTTCAAAAGTTCTTTTTTATTTCTCTTTTGCTGGCTTTGTACGGTTTGTGCATTTAGCCAATGTCACGTAATGAATTATTCATGTCGAAAAAGACGGCCGCGCGAACCGAACACGGAGGAAGTTTTGGTGCAAAGCCATGATGTGGCCACTATGCATATTGTAGCATAGTGTCACTGTTCTTTATGAATTATTCACTTAATGCACTTTTTACTACATAAATCACGCGTTTTTATTTAGTAAACGACACTATAAATAATTTAAAAGTCCAATGAAAAATGAGCGTGGCACTCATCTTAGCTTCCCGCCAAAACCCATGACTAGCTTTAATCTGGAATTTACCATCCATGTTCTAAAGTCTGTTTTGAATTTGGAACACCGCTTAATTCCTAGTACATGTTTTGCTCGTTGTCTATGAAGCAAGCCTGACTGATAAAAAGCCCCTCATCACTGAGATTGGATGTCCATGCTTTGAAAAGGCCTTTTAACTCTGTGGTAGGAAATCTCTGCTTAGGTAAATAAACGGACCGTCCGTGGCAGAGGGAATTTCATTTTCGGTTTCAGGAAAAAAAGCTCACTTTACCCTATTTTGCAATCAAAGATATATTCCGGTAGCCGCGATTTCTACCGCTACACTTATGAAGTATAATAAAAATAGTTATTTATTGATGATATATGTACAGAACAGCTGTGTTTACAGCAAAAAGGTCACCACTACACGGTGTCTAAATTTTTAATTCAAAGTGCTCAATATATTTTGACACGGGAAGCCGATGGATGCACAAGACCGGTGATTGTAGAAGGTCTTGGGGGAGGCCTTTGTCCAGCAGTCTGCCTCTATAGGCTGAAGAAGAAGAAGAATAAGAAGAATATATTTCGACATGATATGAGAGTATTACTGTCAAAGGAAAATGTCAGTACCTACTACGCATGATCATGATCTTATCTTTCCTAGTGTCAAAATACACTGGTTATAGAAACGTAATAGTCGTGTCAGTTATATTACATCAACAACTCAACATAATTATATATAATCTGACGCAACACCACACACTGAGACAAAACATCGTAATTATCTGCTAAAAATAATTTCAAGAAATTGTCTTTCATTTCGTGCCAAGACACTAATAATGTTTGGATCCGCTGCTTTCTTATTTTTTCTTTAATGAAATACAGCTGTTTTACGTAAACGTTTTTTATCGATTAAATCTAACAATTTATAATCTTTTACGGATGAAAAAAAAAAATGTATACTAGTAAGAGATAGTTTCGACTTCAGAATCTACTTATGTTTTATAATAAAACAGATCGCCGAACACTATATTTATCAGGTCAGATTAACATTTTAATTCTCATTAAAATATATATATATATATATATATATATATTTCGTTTAAGTGACTCATACATCTGTGAACCTGAGACATGCACGCGGTTTATTGACGATAACATTAAGTCCCTGAATATAATGCACCTCAATATACGTAGTGTAAACTGTAACTTTGATAGTTTTCTGGTATTTCTGGTTAGGGTTAAACTTTCTTGTGATATTTTGATTTTATCGGAGTGCTGGCTGAGGGGGTCAAAAGTTCCACCTCTCGAGGGGTATGTCTCTTGCCAAACGAATAAACTTATTAACCAAAACGATGGTGTTATAATGTATATAAAATCGGAGCTCTCTCATATTGTCTCCGAACCTTATATGCATGATGCTAGCTGCTTGACCTGCTATATACAATCCCACAATATTTTACTTCTGGCACTATATCGTTCTCCTTCTGCTCGAAATCTTGACAATTTCCTTGACAGCTTAGAAACCATACTTACTGAATTTTCTGATAAAAGAGATTTAGTGATTATGGGCGACCTAAATATTGACATAACTCCGAATGCTATCTCCCAACAGGCAAATCAGTACCTTAATCTCCTTGCATCACATGGCCTTCTTCCTACACATGTACTCCCCACCCGTTTTAACTCTTGTATTGATCACATTATGCTGAGATCTGACTGTAAAAATACGACCCTAATCTTTGATACTTACATTACTGATCACAGACCCACTTTTATAAATATTCAACATATGAAATCACATCCTTCCCCAAAACAATATCGCAAGGTTGTTGATTATACAGCTGTAATAAATGACATCTCATCGAGGGACCTCAGTGAGATAATGATTATCCAGGATGCAAACAATGCTGCTGAGTCCCTGGTCTCTCTCCTCCGCACTGTCATCTCTAATCACTCTAAATCTGTGTATGTATCCTCCAAACGCAGAATTCTCAAACCCTGGATCACAAATGGTCTGCTTCGCTGTATTCGAAATAGGGATAATATGGCTAAAAAGCTAAAGGCAGACCCTGAAAACTACATTCTCTCGGTTACATATAAACGCTACCGTAATTATTGCAACAAACTGCTCAAAAATTTAAAACATGCATATGAAAGAGACGAGTTTGAAGTGGCGAAAAGCAACCCCAAAGCGACATGGAAAGTCATTAAAAATATAACCGGATCTAGTCAAAGTTCAAAATCTCCTAATATATTATTAAAGTTGTTTTCGAATGAAAAGATTTCAGCAAATAAAGTCAATGAATTTTTTGCGGATTGCGGCAAGAACTTGGCTGAAAAATTCTTATCATCTACGGCTACTCCTGAATACTCTCTCGATGCCTGTCCTTCGAACTCGCTAGTACTACTTCACACAGATGAAGCGGAGGTCGCAAATCTCATTGTTGGATTACGCTCGGATGCTGCTGTGGGTTGGGACGGTATATCTTCGAGACTGCTAAAATCATGTCTGCCTGCGCTTGTCCCAGTCATTACTCATATCTGTAATCGCTCTATTTCGACAGGTTGTTTTCCTAGGGTCTTCAAAAGAGCTGTTGTTCACCCAATTTTCAAGAGTGGTGACAGGCACAGTGTAGATAATTATAGGCCGATCTCGATCCTGCCTGCCATCTCTAAGGTACTAGAAAAAATCCTTAATAAAAGGTTAGTTAGCTTTCTCGAGTCACACAAATTATTAAGCAACAATCAGTACGGTTTTAGAGGTGGCAGATCGACCGAAAATGCTGTTGCTGCCTTGGTAGATCATGTAGTATCTAAACTAGACAGTAAAATGAAATGTTTGGCCATCTTCCTTGATCTTTCCAAGGCATTTGACACTGTGTCTGTTCCGCACCTGTTATCTAAACTAGAAGCTACCGGTATTCGCGGCCATTCCCTGAAAATCTTCCAGGATTACTTACATGATAGGACCCAGTGCGTTAAAATTAACGATGTTGTTAGTGACACCAAATTGCTGACCTATGGCGTTCCCCAGGGCTCGATTTTAGGACCTACCCTATTTCTAATTTATATTAATAATTTATGTAAGATGTCTCTAACAAACTGTTCGATTTTTACTTACGCAGATGATACGGCACTACTACTTCATGGTAGTAATTGGTCAGAGACTATAAAATACGCGGAACACGCCTTAAACTCAGTGATGAAATGGTTGTCGAATAACATCTTGACCTTGAATCTTAAAAAAACTGTATACTTACCTTTTTCCTTGCAATCTTCCAAACTCCCACCACCTGACACAATGGTGCTTAGAGCTCATACTTGCACACTTGGTCTGTCCTCTTCACAGTGTGGTTGTCCTCAACTTACAAGATCTGAGTCTGTCAAGTATCTCGGAGTCTATGTGGATAGTTCCTTGAGCTGGAAACCTCAAATTAGTGCTCTTATACCACGAGTCCGAAAATGTATATTTATTTTTAAAAAATTAAGGCACTCTGCAGGAGTAGAAACTTTAAAAACCGTTTATTATGCTTTATGCCAAAGTTTAATAAATTATTGCATAACTGTTTGGGGTGGAACCACCAAGACAACCCTGCTCCCTCTGGAACGAGCACAGAGAGCTGTCCTCAAAGTTATGACCTCGAAACCGTTTAGATACCCCACCATGTCACTTTACAATGAATGTAGGGTCCTCACGGTGAGGCAGCTCTTTGTTCTTGGCACAATTCTACGTAAGCATCCCTCGGTGGTATATAACCCAAATGCAACCCGAAAGCGCAGACACTATGAAGTATGCTCCACTCATGGATGTAGAACTGCCCTTGCTCACCGTCATTATGAAGTGCTGTCAAACCATATTTATAATAAAATAAATAAAGTCTGCGACATTGCACCTATGTGCCGATACAAATGTAAGACCGAGGTGACGAAGTGGTTAACTAATCAAAATTATGATAGTACTGAAGATTTACTGCAGATATCACACGCATAACTATATAATTACACACTATATAGTATTTAATATTATATTGTGTTTGACTAACATCTATAGCGAGGACCCTGGCACCCTAAACACAAGTTAAATCTTAAATTGGGTGCCAGAGTTCATCCAAAACACTTGCGTTCTTATTAGTTTGTGATTAATATTTTGTGTTGTTATGTTCAAACCAATGGTAATAAACATTTTTTTTTTTTTTTTTTTTATATATATTTATGTTAATCTGTATTCTGCTTCTGTACCTGCATTTGCTAATTAGCGTATCATTCAACTAGTTAAGCGTGACAGACTCTGGCGCTACGCCCAGAAAATATTATAAAAGAACCACAAAGCGTCACGAAAGAATGACTCGCAATTTTTTTCTAAATACGCTTATTTAATAAGGCAGAAAAATATTGTACTTAAGCAAATATAAATGGTTACATAAATAAAGCGTGCCTTACAAATTCTTCCAAAAACGTGCTTACAATAAAATGTTTCCTTTCGAATAATATGTTCGTTTCTGTAAGAAAATTGCTATAGATTTTAGCTGTTTTAGACGATTACCTACGAAAGAAGAAACTTCAAAGAACATGTTTATGTTTATATTTATAGAAACTTATAAATGTATTTATATAACTAAAATATGATTCCATCGTTAGTGTTAATCGCCTATTATGAGGCGTTACCTACAAAATATAGCTTACACACAAAACATATCATAGACAAAATCATGCCATTTTTAACCGAAAAATAATAGTGCAAAAAAAAAATAGTACTAAAATAATTTATTGTCACAAGGAAACATACATTAGTAGTACTAATGGTTAACCCGGTGCTACATACGCTACAGAAGACAGTGCTCAACTGAAAGGTTATATAAAATGGGGATTATACAACTGTGGACTTACCAACTCATTGTTTGTGTTATTATTCAGAATTACTTTTTCTTTAAACCAGAAGGATTTTGGTATATACCAAAACCCTCATATGAGTTTCTTAAACTCTCCCACATTTCACCCACTAAGTTTCAACATCCTCAACATCGGCCGCCGGCGTAAGTTACCACCCACCAGACAAAGTCATGCCGTCAAGCGATTCATCGTGTTCCGGCATGATGTCTGGTGAAGCCGTACGGAGGACGGGTCTGAGCAGTTGTGTTGCCATGTACATGCCGGGTACGATGCGCGAAATGTTGTTGTGTCGGGAGTTTGGTTGTGGAGGGCCTCCAGGTCAATATCCCTCTGGCGCAGCATCGTTGGTCGTGTTGTTGGGTTTAACATTGCATCACCGCGCTCAACTGCCGGCTTCTTTCCTATTTACTCAGTTTTTTTGAGTGAGTAGGCTTAATAAACTAGCGCGCTTTACTATCAACGATTTCATCACTGCTTACCATCAGGCGGGATTGCAGTCAAGCGCTAGTTTGTAATTTATGTTTAAAAAAACATGCAATGTTCTAAGGGGTGAGCCAACTGCCATTACATAATCAGCTTATAATGTTCCCATGTTGGGACACAGGCCTCCTCTCGGGAAGTGGGCCGGAATCTACCACGCTGGCCCAGTGCGGGCTGTTAGATACTGCTAGATGTCACATGTCTTCGAAGTTTTTGGCTCTAGGTATCCCGGTAGCCTCACGATATTTTCATTTACCGTACTGGCATAAACCAGACGCAAATCCAGACTCCATGTTGCTACTAGAAAATTCCAGATAGCTAGAAGATTAGAAATAGCGCTTATGACCTAGTGGTCATACGCACTATTTCTAATCTTAGACTAGTTCCTTAATGAGGCAGTCAATATACTAACAGGGTTAACGATTTTTTGAGTATTAAACAGTTGCGAACTGTCTGTGTTTGTCTGAGATAACGGCCGTGAGTCACGAGCTGTTGTTCGTAGGTTTGAACTCAGACTTTCAGCTTGTTCCGGAATTGGTATTTTAAGAGGAACCGGGACCACCTCTATGTGCGGGTAGTTTTAGTGAGGTGAAAATCCCACACTCTCTAAAAGTGTTTGAACGCAGAAAACTGACTTTGTGCAATGACCACAGCTCAAAACAGCCAAGGAAAATATTTTTTTTTTATTAGTTGTAAACTAGTGCTTGACTGCAATCCCGCCTGATAGTAAGCAGTGATGCAATCGTTGATAGTAAAACGCACTAGCTTATTAAGCCTATTCGCTCAAAAAAAAAAAAACGAAGTGAATAGGAAGGAAGACGGCAGTTGAGCGAGGTGATTCAATGTTTAACCCAACAACACGACCAACGATGCTGCGCCAGAGGATGATCTGGAGACCCTCCACGACCAAACTCCCGACACAACAACATTAGCATTATATCGCGAGGAATGCGGCATGTCCTAGAACAAAAAGTTCAAACACATGTGATTTCTACCTATCCCCACCAAAATAGGTTAGTAGATGTCACATGCCTTCGAAATTACGTAAAATTTCGCGAATTTTTTCGTGGGCCAACGTGCTAGACCGTAGCCCACTCTCTCTATCGCAGAGGAAGCTTGTATCAAGCATCATTACACATTATATACATTAACTACCTGTCCAAAAAAGCATATCTAATTCAGGTCCTAGTTATATAATAAATTAGTTTCCGTGCGACCTTCAAACATTTCACAGGTAAGGTAAGTACTAGAAAGTGTTGTCGGTGTAAAAACTTCTATTACCAGAAGCCAAGGTTAAACATTTACTTCAGAATTTCAGCTTAATCATTTTTTGTATTCGAGCAAAAAACAAAGAAATTGCACGTAGAAACTACTTAGTTACTAATTTAAAATTAACTCTATTAGCTTTTCACATTAAAACAGCTGAAAGGATTAGTTTCACATTTGGATCACGAATATAATGTACTTGGCCTGGGCTAAAAAAATAAAAATATTATTCCGGTTGTACATCCTCGTGTGATGACATCCAACTTCCACACGAGTAAAACCGTGGGCAAAAGCAAGTAGTTAATAAATCGACAAACAGTCTATTTTTTATATTAAACTAGCGGACGCCAGCGACTTCGTTCGCGTGGAGTTAGTTATGCTCCGCTCCTATTGGTCGCAGCATTATAGCCTTAAGGCGATTAGTAACGACGATGACCTTGCGCATCTGGGCGGGGCTAGGCAGAAATCCCCGCGCACCCCGCATCATATTTACGTGCACGTTCCCTACTCGCTTGCTTCGAGCGCGGACGTCTCGCAACAAACGTAGAATGCCATACCATGTCTATAAAGTATACTATTCTGTCTAAAAAGTACCTAATATAGAATTAAGTGGTATCAAAACTCATGCCCTAAAGTGAAACATATTAGGTAATTACTTTTATTATGTTGTTTTCGATACTGCGTTGCAGGGATTAATATAAATAAAAAAGGGAAAACAAATATTAATTTATAAAAATGATTAATGCAAAATGGGAACCGGTTTATTCTTTTTTATTTATAGTTATTATTTAGCATTTAGCGTTTTTGGTATAATTCCCATTGATACTTACCAGGACTTAAAAAAAAAAATCCCGGAAACTCCATCATCTAAATAAAACTCACAGGTGAGACTAAAATAGGTGCATATTATTTAGAATACATATTGTTTAAAAATTTTGCTGACCAAATTTTAGGTAATGAACACCTGAGACTAATGAACTTAAAGAATGAAAAAAAGAACTTGTTTTAATTTACCTACTAGAAAAAAAAAATTGGGGAAATTTAATCAAGTTTCATATGGATTAAATTACAAGTATCAATTATATATTTTTTTAGGGAAGGAAAATATTATTGTTTTGTACTTAGCAAAAATGTGAGGATTTTTTTTTTTTTTGAGGTGTTCTTAATTTTTATTGGAGGAATGAACAGGGTGTGGCCTTAGAAATAGGGCATGCAATTAGCGTAGTTTTTGTTTTACCGGTAAAAAAACGGTAATTGAAATATTTTTACCGGTAAACCGGTAAAAAACGGTAAATTTATATTTTTTTTCAAAAATATTAATTATGTGATTGGGTAGTCTTAAAGCAGAAAATAAATAAGTACACAAGGTACAATGGTAGTGAACATGTTACATATTGCTTAAAATGAGCATATAAACACAATTTTTAAAACCATGACCTTTCCTTTGGCGCAGTCAAGCGTAAATGTAGCACCTTTAGATTAATTTAGACAATTTTCATTTTCAAAACGCAGCCAGCCAACAAATGCTGGTAAATCTACATCAAGCCCGTGGAGAACCCGGAAATAACCTCAATGTAGCTTGCTAAACCTCCATGCGATCTTCAGTGTTAAGTAGGTATATTGGCTTGTACCAGTTCTTTTTAGCCAAGGCAAGGAGAGCGGAGTGATTCCCTTGTCAACCGCGACCACATCTCGATGCATTCCCACGTCGGTTTTTAGGAAATATTCCCTGAGACTGCATATCTCGCGATTGTGGAGGGTCTTACCATTTAAAAAGCTTCAACTTTCTCTTTTTCGCGGGGTATACACTAATACAGCCTCATAACCGATGTCAGTGGGTGATGCAATTGAATTGTAGTCAGCAACGTACGGACCCTCCTATCCAGGGTGTCGACATCGGTCCGTGTCCATTTTAGTATGCTGAAAGAGTACATAAAATCGGGATGATCCAACCGTTGAAGGCTCGTACCTTATTTCCGCTTAATAGAAGACTATTTATTACTTTTTTTCAGCGACGCGAAGATGAATATGAGATGCAAAACGTTTCTTCAGCGATTGTTTCATACCAGTAACATTGATACGTTGGGTATCAATGTTACTGGTATAAAGCATTCGACATACCCAATATTTATAGGTTTCAGATGCAGAGAGCGCTCTAAGGTTTACGGAACGTGAGTTGGGTTCCCATGGATGCCGCAATCTTTCCTCGCTTTACATGCATGACCACACATTTATCCACACAAAATTCCATCCTGATAACGCTACTGAAAGTTTCAGTAATTTTCATTAGCTCCTTCAGTTGAAATTTGTGGGGAGCAATGAATTTAAGTCACTCATGTAAAGGAAGTGCGATATAACCTGACCACCTCTCCTCAGCCGATAGTCTAGACGTGTATTCTCCAGCAGTGTACTTAGAGGATTCAAGGCTAAGCAAAATCAAAGTTGACTCAAAGTATCGCCCTTGAATAGACCTGGCTCGGATCGCTATTCCTATGAATATCTCGATATCCAGGATAGCGAAGGACCGTCCTCCATTAGCCATACACGTCATCAAGATGGTGTGCAGAGTTGCATCAACTTTATAGAACTCCATCACCCGCATGAGCCTTGTATGTGGCACCAAGTCATAACAGGCCTTATTATATAATAATAATTATTATTATTCATTTATTTCTCCTCACAATGTTTTGTTTATAGCTAAAACCGTACAATTACTCAGTCTAGTATTTGTTACATATGTGAGGAGCTGGTGTCCGTGAAAGGCAATATCAAAAAAAAATCTATTCAACATGTCGATAGATCCTTTTGGGAACGACGAACTTGTTGGATAATGGCCATGTTATTAAGGATTAGCTCCTTAGTACCACGGGGTACCGCTCCTACATCCATTTTGAGAGGCAGACATGATGAGTTGCTGTCAATATGTTTGTTAATTTTAACTTTAAAATTGGATGTAAGAACTTTAAAGATGGTCGGTAAACAAGTGATCGGCCAATAATTTTTGGGTTCCGCAGTGCTACCTGATTTACGGAGCAGGTGGGTTACTCTAGTTGTTAGGAACTGAGGTGGCGAACCAGACTCAAGCGAGCGTGCAACATTGAAAACCATTTGATCCAAAAAAGCGACAGGCACCAAACAGATACTGCGCCAGAATGAACACATGGCATCGTAATCCAGTAGGTAAGTGTCAGCCACCTTGGTCTGGTCGATAAACCCACCATTCATTGTTTTAGAAAGTGCGATTCTGGGTGTACCGTACATTTTCTGCTTCAGGAAGTCGATGTGCTCCCTGACACGGGTCGTATAATCCTG
Source organism: Sesamia nonagrioides (assembly GCA_017933935.1). Lineage (NCBI taxonomy): Eukaryota > Metazoa > Arthropoda > Insecta > Lepidoptera > Noctuidae > Sesamia > Sesamia nonagrioides. The sequence continues at coordinate 185,622 of JADWQK010002442.1, forward strand.
TAGGTTGGTATTTGTACCTGAAAATACCCGCCTTACAAAGCGTATCACTCTAGGACGAGTATCATATTCCCTGAAGCAGATTAGTTTACCGATAAGTGCTCTGGCCCCACCAATACGCTATTCAATCCTGCACTGCCAAGCTAGTAAGACTGGTTACGTTCGTCTAGCTCTGGAGTCATTGGAAAATTTGACATGAGTTCGATAGTCGTTGTACAGTACAGTTATATTTACCGGTTTTATATTTTTTTACCGGTAATTTTATAGTTACGAAAAAAGGCGAAAGGAGAAAAGGCGGTAAAAATGAAAACCGGTAAACCGGTATTGCATGCCCTACTTAAAAATAACTTTAACCCGAAGGAATCTAGAAGCGCGATATAACACCGAATCATACTAATATTATAGGTAAATGGGAAAATGTCATACTAATATTATAAATGGGAAAGTGAGTTTGTTTGTTTGTTTGTTCTGCTTTCACACTGTAACTACTGAACCGATTGCTTTAAAATTTTGTAGACGTAATCTTAGAAATCCGGATTAAATGATAGGATACTTCTTATCCCGGAAAAATTTGGTGTTCCCGAAGGGAATCTGAAAAGCACGATATAATCGAACTCCACGCGGGCGAAGCCGCGGGCGGAAAGCTAGTATCAAAATAAAACATCATATAAAATCTCGTAAAGCGTCCCAGCGCGGGAATAAATGCAAACATTCAATAATTATGCACAAAATCACTAAAAATACTTCGTTGCACTCAAAGTACTTAGTGTTACAGCTTGCGCTTCCCGCTCATCTATGAAGCTATACCTACTTAGTTTCATATTTATATTGATCGTAGTTGCGTAATTATTTATGTTAATTTAAATTTATTATGATTACTTTAAATTACTTGGGAGGATTTTAAAACCTTAGTTTATTCTAAAACCACACTTGGAAGTACGCTTCCGGTCTTTCGGCCATTAATTTATTAATTTTAGAATTATTGATGCAACTTCCGATTACCGCCAACTTTAATTATAAAATCCTATCGAGCATTAGTCTTCCCGCCCATCGGATATTTATTTATTGAATCAAGCATTGTTCAAATAAATAAATATAAACAACTTTCGATATTTTAGGTTAATCCAAATATCTGTACATAATTATTGACAATTACTAGCGTTACTATTAACTTTTTCTTAATTTTATTCAATACCTGATAATTTCCGTTTCCGTTGTCTATTAGTGTTGTGACTATTCGTTAGTGTTTTGACTCAATGGTGTATAAAAGCTACTGATGTCTGTACTGTTGATCATTAATTAAACAGACTTGTACTGGATCATACTACGTCGTTATTGTTTTCCACGCTTCTGAAGCATGTCTTTACATTAGTATACAAGGGTGCGCGGAGCAAAAAGTGACACAGCCTCCTCTCACGAGCGCTGGCGCGAGACTGCCGGCCACCCGCGCCCGCGTCCCGCATAGAGCCCCTCTGCACCTCGTAAGGCGGAAACTCGTACGGACACTCATTTTTATTACTTATCTTATTAAATATTTCATCAATTTTAAAATAGAACTATGATTCTATAGTTCTTACAGGTACACGTTACTGCGAGTAAGAATATTTTAAAAAGTCTAAGCGCTTTAAGAGAAATATCGATTTAAAAGTTAAAAAACGCCGTGTAGAAATTATTTTTTTTCGACGTAAATATAGGCCGTATAGAAAATAATAAACAATGAATATGTTGTGCTTGAATCTATGATTATAATATATTTTTTTTTCAAAATTTTTGATCCAGGCATTCTGGAGTAATAAACTTTGAAAGATGAGCGTTTTTGGCCGCTCGAGGGTATCTATCACCTTAACGCGATCAAAAGATACCGCAGTTTATACTGACACCTTAGACGAATTTCCGTCACACGCTAGGGAATCAAAACCTACAAGGTACTTCCCGTGAACTCAGAATCTTGAAATTTGGCACGAAGCAACGTTATAACAGACAGATAAAGGAAAAATTGCGAAAATGATAAATTTGAAGTTACATAAAATATTAAAATATTATTTTTGCTTACATGACATAAAATATTTTTTTAATAATTATAAACTTACTACCTACCCTTTTTCACATGAACGCGTAGAGATATTAAAGTTGAAATTCACATCAAACACTTCTTAAATCTAATTACCTCTAAAATGTGAAAAATTCTAAATCAACGCAAAAATTCAAAATGCTGAGGTACCTACCTATAATCATACCGCATATTTTGAAATTCGCAACTACTCGCAACGGAATCAAAACATAGACTACTTCCCGCTGACATTGAATATAGAATTTTAGTACGAACAATAGCTTAAGGTAACCTAACAGAAAAATCCGAAACCTTTTAAAATTTTTAGGCACAGTAACTAGTTAAACCAAAACAAAGACCAACACAATCGTCATTCAATCTAAATATTTTGGTGAATGTAGTTCTGTATAATATAACTTAAATGCGTCCTAATTGCTGTGTTATACTTAGTACTTATAAATTTATTCAAAGACATTAATTGTAATTTCCTATTGTTGTCAATGATTATCAGACAGCTTGCTTCCTACTGGCGAAGCGGGAAGGGGGGGAGTAAGTAGTAACGAACGAACCGGAACGTGCAAGAACTAGCCGCCCGCTGGCGCGAAGGCAGGCGGTTAGTCAAGGGAGGGGGTATCGCGGCACAGCGAGCGGCAGCCGTGCGCCATACGCACTAGCGCTTAGATGCTGTTCGCACGTGTACCGAAATTAGTAAAATTTGTGACAATTTCTCATTGATTTTGTTTACTTCTACTTTGTTTATCAATAAACCGCTTTTTTATAAGTTATAAACTAGCGCTTGACCGCAATCCCGCCTGATGATAAGCAGTGATGCGATCGTTGATGATAAAGCGCGCTAGTTTATTAAGAGCCTATTCACTCTAGCCTTGAAGACACTCAAATTGTAATGTGACGGAAACACCATCGCTGGCAAATTGTTTCAGTCCCTCGATGTAGGCGGTATAAAAGAGGAAGCGAAACGCTTCGTCCGGATCGCAGTGGTGTCAACAACGTAAGGGTGGAAACTCGCCGTACGACGGGTCGTCCGATGGTGGAACGGATGGCAACGGATGGTGGATAGGGGAATTAAATCATGCAATTCCCTTGCACACTCACCAGAATGCATCCTATAGAAGACCGAAAGGCTGGCTACTCTACGCCTGTGCTCCAGGCTTTGGAGACCGCTACTTTTGTACGGCGGAACCCTCGGTGTGCGAGTCCGACTCGCACTTGGCCGGTTTTTTTTTTAGTTTTTATGGTTAGTACTACGGAAAACTTCGTGCACGAGACCAACTCAAACTTGGCCGGCTTTTACATGGTTGCGCAAACAACTTTTCGAAAATGCGAAGCAATGAATTAGTATTCTTTAATATTCTTTAGAAATTAGTATTCTTTTCTCGGATGCATTCGCACTTAGGTTAAGTAGATTTAGGAGTTATCATGTAATCTTAACTATAATAAATGATGATGATTATAGTTTCCATTTGCACCCTCCGTCGTGGCAGAAAATGTAATTGGCGCAGCCGCTAGGATACTCGCGGGCCGGTTCGAGAGCGCATTAAAATGATCTAATATCGATATTTGTGATCGCGAGCTACCCGGGTCGCTATCAAGCACTGTACCTACGAGTATCCAGAACCTATGTGAAGCCACAGTAGAGGACATCCATACATCGATAGCGCAACTGGAATCAAAAATCATCCGACGTCCAAAAGAAGAAAGAAAGAAAATACATCAATATAAGACAAGAATATAATTATAATAATTTACTACATAAGTAATAAGTATTATGCAGAATAACTACCCCGCCGGCGCATGACCATCGTACGGCGCAGCATCGAAGAAATCTTCCTCCTCCAGAGCCACCAGAAGCATCTGCTGTTATCACCATCCGTTGCATCCGGTGCATCCGTTGGTTATACCGATGAATATGAACGAGGCCCACGGCATAGGTGGAGAAAAAGGTAGCTCAGGAAAAGATGCAGATGCCCATCCCCGACGTCCATGAGGTAACCATGCTCGGGCAGGAAGCCACCCAGGAAGGCCTCAACTGGCTGATAGTCCATCGCACGCAACCACGCTTCAACATCGTAATGGGTGACGCCACCGATCCCCAGGATATTGATGATGAGTTCCTCCCCTCGAATCAGGCAGTAAAAGTACCCGGCAGGATACACCACCTCACACTCTTCGCAAAGCTTGAACTCCAGGGATAACGAAAAAATGGAAGACTGACGGAACACCAAGGCAGTAAGTAGTAAACTACTGAGGAACGAACGACGGAATAAACTTATATCGAAGAAAGATCGAATATCTACACTATAAGCATCGATACAACGAAGAAAACCATGTTTTCTAATTTAACCATGTTTATGTAATTCCTTGAACCTTTCTTCAAGTGTTGCTATATTGTCCTTCATTTTACCTATATTATATTTAATAAGTCAAGATTTTTCATCCACGAGAAAGTAGGAAGAAATCTGTCTCTTTCAGACAGATAAATAGGACTAAGGAAGTAGATTCCAAAAGGTTAATAGATTCAGATAACTTAGGATTAGATTTATTATTCGATAGCGACAAAATGGCATTGGACCCCGATACTATCTATAAAGCTTTGCGTGCAGTCAATTCAGTGCAAACAATTAATTCCAATGGCATAGCAGACAATTGGCAAGGTATTCGTGATGGCTTAATAAATAATTTCTCTGATCAAAGGCACGCGACCGCCCTTTACAATGGTATGTCTTGGCTGACACAAGGAAATTGCACACCGCAAGAATATTACGACAAATGCCAGAGCCTATTTAGCATTATAATGACTTATGTGTCATTGCACGAAAATTTAACCACTACCATAGAAGCAAAGCGCTACCTTTATAAAAAGTTAACTTTAACGTTAAAGGTCTTAAAGAACCTTTAGGGTCCCGTATCCGATGTATGAGACCCGAAACGATTAAAAAGGCTCTTGAATTTGTTTTTCTTTTTTTAAAATTAAATATTATGTACCTACAGCAACGTAACAAGCAGCAAACCTTTCGAATGCCACCTGCGGTCCCTATGACCACACCGAAGGCTAAGGACTCACGAAGCGGTTCTCACCCGCGCCCGCCGCGGTGACGGAATGGAGTTTTATTTTCAAAACTCACGAGACCGGAGTTTTGTGCAGTTACGCAGCCGTCGTGGTAACGATTATATTGCTCGTAAACTTGGCGGCTGATTATCGCAAGACGGGCGGTTGCAAGATGGGCGGTTAAACGATCAGTTGAGTTCCAGACTACAACCAGTTTCTTGTACCAAAGTAATTAGAAGATCGACTTCAATATCGCAATCCATTTTGTTGACAAACGCGTCACTAGCAGTCACTACGCTACGAGTAATAAGAAGTCTGCCGCTGCCGACGCGGTCACCCGCCAACCAATCGCAGAACGCGCGGGAGCAAACCGCCGCGGCTGCAGGACCGCGACCCGCGCCCGCCTTTACAAGATGACCGCCGGTGCAGCGGGATCCGCAAACAACCGCGCACACCGCGGGCGTAAAACGCGTCGTGAAATGTGCTTTAATAATAATAATAATAATAATAATCATTTATTTCAGGTAAGATACCCATAGTTTCACAAAAGTAAATATAAACACACAGCAGACATGAAACACAAAGTAATAAAATAAAATTATACTAAAGAAATTTCATTAAATATACAATATACAATAACTTATAGTTGACATCGCATCAGATGGTAGAAAATGTCAAGAATTATGATATGTCAGATCGAATCATTAAAAAACAAAATGTAAAATTTAAAAATGAAATAAAATGCCAAAAAATAAAATAAAATAAAATGTCAAAATTAAAAATAAAATAAAATGTCAAATTTAAACTAGGAATACAATATATACGCCTTTGTCCAGTGCTCCATAAAAATGCAGTCTGAGTCCAACCTCTCAGCAATGAGCTGCAGGTAACTGTTGGAGCTGTCGCGCACCCGACGCATCAGGGACGCAGTTCTTTTGCGCATTATCGCCGCGAATCCGTCCACACGTGCATCAGCAAACATTCCCGATGCGCTACAGTAGCGCGGCAGTCCCATCAGCACCCTGAACGAGTTGTTATACAGGATTCGCAGGGTATCCCAAGACTTTTTCGTATGTTTGACCCAAAGGCTGCATGTATAAAATGACTGGCAATAACTTTTAAAAAGCGTCGTTTTCACCTGCCTAGTGCAACGCGCAAACCTACGGGCCAGCATGTTTGCTCTGATGGATAATACCCTGCGTTCCCTTTCCATATCTTGGTCATCCGCAAGAGACTCGGTGACCCAGTGGCCCAGATACTTGAAGCAGGCTACTCGCTTTAACTCGCTGTCGTTCAGGAAAATCGGTGGAATTTTTTACAATTATTTATCTGCATTCTACAGAAGCTGCGGGCCCGCGGCGGATGCGGGTGAAAACCGCTCCGTGAGTTCTTAGCTGAAAGCGTTAAGTTTCCCTAGCGCAGGTCCCAGCTGGCGTAAACCTATGCCTATACATCAGCAGCAGGGGAGGTCGTCGTTCCAGCATAACCAGGTAGGTCATCGTGCCCCTAATCAATTTACCGTCGAATCATAACCCGCAAAGAAACGTATTTAAATTGCCAAATAGTAACTCTCCAGCGCAGTATACCGGTGCCAACCAGTCCTGTATTAGACCTGAGGCAGTTGAACGATATTCATCACATACACCTTGACTTGATTGGTATTTACGTCAATCGGACGTTTCCACATAAAACTGTAACCACCCCTCTCTGCTGACACGACGCCTCGTGTCGCCGATAACCTTCTCTCGTCACTCTGACGCCGCAGCCCATTTTACTCAATTTTTCAATATATTATTAAAAAGTAATTAATAAATCAAAAATAAAATTCGACACTTCGGTAATAGCATCGCCGCTCAAGTTCAGTCATAAAGTCCTAGCCTAAATTAATAATTAGTTATTGTAAGTTCAGAATAAAACTCAATTAATATACCTGCTTACAGTCCAGACAGCGATGCTTCGATTGCTCAGCAAATTAATACACTATAATTGCATTATTCACGAGCGCATTACTCGCGTTACCGATTATACGGGCATTGTAGAAGTCGAAAACCCGACGGAATACGGTATAAATTTTACGTTTGACCATCCTTTATACGCCAAGATACCTAATATCGAGTGCACTAGCACCGAACAAGACCTTAAGCGCGTTAAAGAGGTTCTATCTCGCTTGTGTACAGATCATGTCGAGGAAACGACTAACTTAGAGACTTCGTGTGCCCGATAATTAGACTAATTTAGAGACTTTTTTTTATATAAATTACAAACTAACGCTTGACTGCAATCCCGCCTGATGGGAAGCAGTGATGCAATCGTTGATGGTAAAGCGCGCTAGTTTATTAAGCCTACTCACTCAAAAGAACTGAGTAAATAGGAAGGAAGACGGCAGTTGAGCGCGGTGATGCAATGTTAAACCCAACAACACGACCAACGATGCTGCGCCAGAGGGATATTGATCTGGAGGCCCTCCACAACCAAACTCCCGACACAACAACATTTCACGCATCGTACCCGGCACGTACATCGCCACACAACTGCTCAGACCCGTCCTCCGTACGGCTTCACCAGACATCATGCCGGAACACGATGAATCGCTTGGCGACATGACTTTGTCTGGTGGGTGGTAACTTACGCCGGCGGCTGTTGTTGTGACTTCTTTTATATTGAAGAAGAACCCTTCTCTTTTAAAGACAAGATTAAACATTATATAAGAACGGTAGATGGAATACCCATCTACACGAAAAGCCAAAATGCTGGATCAGAATATCATAAGACCATCCGCTTCTACCTGGAGCCCCTATTTGAGTTGTCCCAAAGACGGCTGTAGCCTCAGGGAGACAGAAATGGAGGCTAGTAGTTGACTTTCGAAAGCCAAACGAAAAGACCGTTGACGTTAAATTAGGCAGTTACTAAAATTAGGCCTCAGTTAAAAACGCTAGAATCAATCAATTGAAACCCAGGCTCAGATATTCTGATATCATTATATAATATAATATAATATAATATAATATAATATAATATAATATAATATAATATAATATAATATAATATAATATAATATAATATAATATAATATAATATATATTAATTATTAATATTCTTCTTATTTCCTTTTAAGTCTGCTTAAAAGAATATTATACAACTATAAAATCATGTCGTCAGGTAAAAGGATGGTTAGACTCGATAAAACCTACATAAATGGAGAAATTTCGAGAGATACATAACATAATATACGATAGCAGTGTCGTCCTAACCTCGAACGCATTCGCACTTAGGTTAAGTAGATTTAGGAGTTATCATGTAATCTTAACTATAATAAATGTAGTATTGTAACGCTTTAAAAAAAAGAAAGGGGGGTGTCTTCTCCACCCCACCCGGCAGTTACAGTAAATTTAATTATGTAAATAAATACTTGGTAGCTAGGAGCACTAAATAAAACAATAAATGGTTACAATTATAAATTTATTTTTATAATTACCCTGTGTCATAAATATATGACAAAACAAACTCCTAACTTACCTAGCCGATTTCCTGACTCACTCCGTCTCGGGTCGGAGTGGGGCAGGGAATCCACATGAGACAATTCAGCGAGCTCAGGGTCGCTTGATGAGGATTCGTGAGGTGAACCGTTGTGATCACGGCTCAGTCGTTACCAAAGTATCTCAGGTTATGCACACAATATCAAGCCAATAGCCCACTTAAATGCAACCTGTCGGAAACCCACTCTCAATCACTAGATACATCAAAACACAGAAACAAGGACAGGGAGTCCACGCTTCTAACTAACACTTCTAGATTACTCCTAGATTACGTTACTGGATTACTCTTCTAAATTACGATAGCTCTCCTGCCTAACGCCTCTGGATTACGGTACAAAGACCCTTGGCTTCACTAACTGACGGGTGTCAGATTAATGCACGGTTGAACGCGGCCTGCGGGAATAGGTATCTCGGGAACACCATGGGCAAAATAATCATGACAGCTTATACCTGTCTAGTCGTCGTCGAAAGAAAACTTGATGTGCCGTACCATCAGGGTTCAGCCACATCCACTCCAACAAGCCTGATCCAATGGGAATCAAGGCCACCAAAGATAAATTAACGCGACGCCTCCCAAAACGGGTTCCCACCCTAGGCCCGCCAATAAAGCCAAATCTAGAACAACATTTAACCTAATTTAGTACTACAGAATCACGGAGACACGTGGAGAAAATATTCCGGGTACAGGAATGAATACTCACAGAGAGATGAGCCAGACTTCATGTGCACCGCCCCATGGGGCTTATTGCACCAAACGCCGGCCTTGGGTAACGGCTATTTCCACAAAAGACCTCGCGACACCACGCAAGCTTCGGTCGTACTTCCTTCTGGAAATTTCTCTCTGTTCCGACCGACCACTCCCAATTGTCTTTTCCTGAACCATAGACTCGTGCGTTCCGCGACTTGTATTTTATTTCTGACTCATGATTTAATATCTTTATTTTAAGTCCTTCTTTTCTATTATTTAACCCGGTCGTTCTTTATTTAAATTTATTTATTATATTAACGACCGTCCTTTCGGGCAACGCCATCTCTCGGCTCGATGTAAAATATGTGACCCGAGTTCAGCCCTAGTCCACGAGATGTCGCCTGCTGCTACATTTTGCTACGTGACAGTATAAGTGATTATAATTTCCATTTGCACTCTCCGTCGTGGCAGAAAATGTAATTCGCAGAACAACAAAAAATAAAACACTGCGTCAACCGTGCCATCAATTAGCTGACGTGACGGTTTAAAGATAATGAAGCCGATTCAATATAAATTAGTCTCGGATATGCTACAGGACAACATCCACAGGCTTGAAAACCAATTATCAAGTCTGAGCAAAGAAAACAAAATATTTCATTGAGGGAGGATACGTAAATGAGTAATGTTTGCGACCTTGGTGAATAACAAGGTTCATCGAACTATAGCGTCTGAAGTTGTTTAACTTCAGTTGCTATAGTTATTTAGTAGCGTGTATAAAGAAACTTTAGCGTATGAAGTTGTTTAACTTCAGGCGCTATAGTTATTAAGAAGCGTGTAAAAAGAAACTATAGCGTCTGAAGTTTTTTATATTCAAGCGCTATAGTTATTAAGAAGCGTGTAAAAAGAAACTATAGCGTCTGAAGTTGTTTAACTTCAGGCGCAAAAAGAAATTATAGCGTCTGAAGTTGTTTAACTTCAGGCGCTATAGTTATTAAGAAAAGTTTATAAAGAAACTATAGCGTCTGAAGTTAAACAACTTCAGACGCTATAGTTATTAAGAAACGTGTATAAACTATATCGTCTGAAGTTGTTTAACTTCAGGCGCAATAAGAAATTATAGCGTCTGAAGTTGTTTAACTTCAGGCGCTATAGTTATTAAGAAAAGTGTATAAAGAAACTATAGCGTCTGAAGTTAAACAACTACAGACGCTATAGTTATTAAGAAACGTGTATAAAGAAACTATTGCGTCTGAAGTTGTTTAACTATAGGCATTATAGTTATTAAGAACCGTGTATAAAGAAACTTTAGCGTCTGAAGTGATTTAACTTCTGGCGCTATAGTTTTATGTGCACATTCTGAATATTGGATAAATCTCTTAACACAAGATGCTAAATATCCCGCGAAATGGAGGAGACTGAGCAGGAAAGCGGACCCCGGGCTTCAAAGCGAAAGCCGCAGATGCAACAGGGACTAAACGCGGAGATGATCATGATGATTCTGAATATTGGGTCTAGATCCAATCCAATCCAATCTGGAATGCAATATGGTCCAGTATTATGGAATTCCCATTACGAGGGTTTTACTAAGTGATTACAGAATGATTAAAAGAGGTCCACCTGTACTTTGGAGATCATTTAGCTAAACAACAAACCACCTATATCGAAAAGTTGAAACAGTAAGGAAACACTAGCTAGTCGAAGGACAAAACTGGACTTTTTATCTTTCACAAGATATTGAGTGATCACTAGACTGTAATGAACTTTTGGGCACACTCTGGATTATAATTTCAAGTTGGATCCCTAGATCTAACACTTTTAATCTATTTTACACTCTAGGCTCAAAAAAAACCCTGGGTTTTTACGTCGCTGTACCAAGAATTTATAGGCGTAATATGTCTAATAGGATGACTAAAACTACAGATTTGAATAACAATTTATCTCTCGTTAAATATAAGAAACGTCTTAAAAAATATTTCAATGGGAAGTGTTTATTTTATTTATTTTATTGTTCTTTGTTCTCATATATTATCTCACAATTTCTTGGTTTAAATTACCATGATATTTTTTTATTATTTTTGTTATTGAGTATTATGTGATTTGTTTGCATTATTGACTCTTTTATTGTAAATGCTGTGGTGATTTAGAAAGTAGGTATAACTACTTAAAACTTCTTCTTCGTCAGCCTATAGATGTCCACGGCTGAAAAAGGCCTCCCCATAGGCTTTCCATGATGACCGGTCTTATGCTGCCCGCATCCATCGGCTTCCCGCGATTGAGTGGATTAAAACTTCATCGTTCATTAATATGTTAAAGCTTAGTGTATATCTTTTGGTGAAGATTCTAAAATAAATATATGGACCAATCTCATAGAGATGCGCGTGAAATATGACACCGTTGCGCGTCAACCGGATTCCGAGCCGCCATAGAGTTTGAATCGGGCGGTACAGTCAGGCTTGTTTGTTCTGACACACCACGTAATTTTACCAGTTATAATTATTTCATAAGATGAGACCTGTTGTAATTTGTATATACAATACAACTTAAGATATTAGTCAATTTATATACTATATGTCGCGTATGCTCCGCTCTTATTGGTCGCAGCGTGTGTTATAGGTATAGTAGTCAGCCTACAGCCTTCCTGAATTAATGGGCTATCCAACGCAAAAAGATTTTTTTTTATTTTTTAGGTGTTTTATAGTAGCTTTTTCGTGCGGTTTTGCCCGCACGTTTAACTAGGATACAAAGTATCCTATGTTCTACCTGAGTATCAGTAACTCGATCGAAGTGTACAATATGTATATTGTGAAAGTAACGCTGGCAGAATGGCTTATGCATTTCACTGTTGGACATAGTCCTCTCCCAGGCAGTAAACAGGGGTGGGTTTTAATGAGTAAAAGTCAGAAAAAAAGGCTATAAAATCCTGTCCTCCTTTTCCTCACCCGCCACCCCACTTATGTTGCATTTTGCCGGTCCTTCTACCTTGGAAGTGTTCATATAGCTCTCGACTGGTCGGCCATCAGTCCTTTGCGGTTTTTTGGCAATTTTTTTTTTATGGCTTTGGGCGCAACTGCCGTAATGACGTATTTGGTTTTACGTATGTGCAGGAAGCGGGAAGCAAATGAGTGAAGTATGCATTGTCTATAAAGTCGTGAAAATAAATGAGTGCGATGTGGTCGTGCATATAGCAACCCTGTTGACTTGTCTAAAATCATTTTGATACTTGCACATTATTTTGTACTAGAAGCAAAACTGGTTTCATTGAAAACACAAATGTATGGTCTCTGGCGTTTAATTAAAATGAGTAAACCAGAAAAAAAAATTATAATATATAAGTAGGTTTAAAGAAACTTTATTTCTCAAAAAGAACATAATACAGTTCACTTACATGTGATTTAACATTTAATGTACAAATTGTTTCGTCTAGTGACGAAGCATGCATATACACAAAGTAAAAACCAAAGTGTGGGTAGTTACACAGTACATTTACAAACAAGTTGATACGGCTGGCCAATTAGAAACCATGGTATATAATTATTATTATATTTTTAACGTGTTTCTACCAATGAAAAGTATTCCAAAACATAATAGTTGCAGAATATTTGAAATCAGATGATGAAATCAGATGATGAAAGCAGCTTTCATCATCTGATTTCAAATATTCTTCGTTAAAAAGTATTTTCATTATCAGCTGTGTCACTAACAACGTCTTCACTACCTGTTGTCATCAGCCTGCTATCTTCACTTAAGCGAATAACTAACTCATACATATCTTGATAAAGGGTTTATTCTCACATTTTCCTGAAAGATTAAAAATAATAATATGTAATTTCTATCAGAAGAGGGATAGCACTAACTTTTAATTTTGAACATAATATAATTCATTTTTAAAATCAGCGGTAAATTAAATCACCTAAATTATCAAAACTGCTACACTATGGTCTACTTATATTTCCAATGTAACCTACAAATGCGCATTGTAAACAATCCTCATTTTAGTCTTAAAATCGTTTATTTATTTGAAACTTCTAGTAGATAAAAACAAACAGTAACATGATTACATACCTGTTTTAGTAACTGTTCAAGCATAAATATCATCGATATTTGATAAAAAATATTCAGATACTAATAAACATTGATGATAAACTTTAAAAATAATTTCCCGAGCTCCACTGCGATTTGCTTTTCTCATATTTAACACATTTATTCGATGGTTTGTTTATTTAAACGATAGAATTGAAAATTAATACAAATTTCAATAAATAAAAAGTCACAAAACAAATCGATGACTGCTGATGACATCCGATGTATGTACTTGTGCTTACTAAGATTTAGTGTTGCCCTACTTTAAACGTTTTTAGTTTCTGAAACATCCATTTTCACGACTTTATAGACTAGATATACTTATGTGCAGTCAAGGGTGGTAAGTTCAGTGGTAGAATGGGGATTTTGACTTGCACGCATATCTACGCTCGACGCATAACTATATATCTACGCCTATTTACGCTCGCGGCTTTCGAAGCAGTCTGGTAACTAACATTGTGACACGACAATAGGGATGTATCCAAGGTATGAATATCAAAAAAAAAAAATAGTCCGTCTTATAGATAATAAAAAAAATTAAGACCCGTATTTTCTATTATGTCAGAATTACCAAAAACTACTGAGATATAGCGTATTAAACTTATGAGGTGGGGGCTAATTACGTCACGCCGTGCTATATTTTGTAGCACAGCGTGATGTCATGCGGCATTTCAAATCGATATATCTTCCTAAGTATTTGAATGAAAGAATAAAGAAAAAATACGTGTTCAAAATTTTTTATAAATCTATCTGATGTGTCAATAAACACTTTTTTAGGATACAACCCAATTTTATATTAAGGTTTACTTCCTCAATAAAAACTTCGCTAGCAATAATAAAATTCGAAACTGAAGCTATAAGTGATAATGCAATTTAGCAATTTCGGCTCTTATTGTTCTTTTTGTTTTCCTGTCAGATCACAATTATTAATTTATTGATTGTTGTTGTACGGACGACAGCAGATAAAGCTACCCGAAACTGTCAAATATTCCATTCCCCCAATTTAACATTGAGCCTTTAGCGATAAAGTGGAAAATATAATTAAAAAAATGTAGTAGCTTGATGTGCTGTTGTCTGTACATTGACGGTATCGGGTAGACAAGGTAAAAATATTAGTAGTATAATATTATATTTTTTATTCATATTTAGTGTGACCTCTAGTATTTTATTATCTTTGTAGTCAAGAAGACGTCCACGCACGGAGGCCTCAAAATTATTGCAAATATCTGTGCCACGTAAATTATCCCACAACGGTAGGCAACGGGACTTGAGCTGTTCTCTAAAAGAGGGAGATGTTCTAGAGCCTAGAACATCTCGCACTTACTCACAGAATAAAACAACAAGCTTCAGGTGTTGATGAAGCATTTTTGTAGCACTTTCCAGCATGTTTGCCGACGTGGAGGTTGATAGATTTTCGGCCATCATCCACAAGAGATTCTCAGTTTGGCTCCGCCGTGTCACACCAGTCCTAACAACATTCTTAGATCGTTAGCTAATTGGTGGGACTGTGTTCTTTGGACAGTGAATACGACTACCAGTAGTCATGTACATAGATATTTCCCAGGATCAGCGTACCGAGATAGGCGTTGGCATTTTACTTTACAAACTTTTCTCAGCAGTACTAGAAGACATCGTGAAAAGTTATGATTGGCACTATGACGCTGTTAGCATCGTTGGTGCCTACCTGTCATTTATTTTATTCAATTTTGCAGATGATCTAATGTAAAAACTAGTAAATGATAAACATCTTTAGAGCAAGATGAATATGACCGAGATGAAAATAATGGAAGCATCGACTGTTGCACTGCGTGTCGCGGCTCCCATTCCCGCACGGAACAAATATTTGAACGGCTTACCGGTAATTTTTCCGGATCCGGCTGATTTTGTATGTGAGTTTTAATGTTTGTAAACGCACCCAGATTATAGCAGTAATTCCTAGTGTGGGGTGAAGTTTTTTTTTTTTCGAAGGAAGTGGTCTTGATTTTCTTAGAGTAGAAATTTTAAATGATTGATGAAGTGAAAGACGGTGGACCTATGTATCTTGGTAATATTATATCTTCTGAACAAAGACATCAAAAAAAATTTTGCGTGGGTGGATCATAGTAAAGAATCTTGATGCTATTCTCAGATCAGCCAAAAACACAAAATGTCTGAAGTCCATATAACCAGTGTGTTCTGCTTTACAAGACGTAAGGTGCTCAGATGTTGACGCTCACACAGGAGGCTGTGTATAAGCTGAGAGTTGCACGTGTACAGAGAGGCAAACTTAGAGGGTTTCTTCGCTTGACATGAGCCAAATAGATCGAGATAATAACGTCGGTATACGAAGACGTAAGGTCTTCTATATCGTTATAAAATCGGTATCGGTGGAATCATAAATGTATAATAAAACTAGCTGACCCGGCGAACTTCGTTCCGCCTTAAAGGCAATATCACATGAGTACTTTTTAAATCAGGATATTTTTTGGGAGCACAATCCTGGCTACAATACTCGCAAACAACATCCATTGGCCCAATGCGAACGTCATTGCGCTATATTATATGTGTATTGAAACGCTGCCCGATTCAAATCAGTATTTGATGAATTTCTTCTTGTGCTTCGTAATGCTCTGGTGAGTGAGAAGCACGAAGTCGAGCCATACTAAGGCTGCGCTCTTCAAGTGCAATTTCTTGCTCTTCTTCAGTTCTTTTTTTTTTTTTTTGTTAGGATGGGAAATCATCAAATGACTTCTTCCGCTCTGGGCGGAGCGGAAGGGCGTGTCAGACTTTTATTGACTAAAACCCACCCGTGTTACTTCACTTGCCTGTGCAACGCCCAGTGCCATGGTTTCTTTTTTAACCAACCCGCAACCCTGTGGAACAGTCCTCGTGGCCCCGCCAAGGTGTGCTGACATCTCTTTGAGGCGCGTGTGAAACAACGCGCCGTCAACCCGGGCCTGGTTCTTACCAGAAGGCGAGCTGCCTATCGCTCGCCGCCCGCAAGCCCGCGCCTACGGTGGTCAGGAGTCCGATGTTGCCACCCGACCAGGGCGCTTCCTGCGGCGGTTTGAGGCGTGAGGGTAGTGGGATTTCCGCTCCCTCACGCGCTCCGCCTCCTCCTTTGCCAGCATCACTGCTTCACAGAAGGAGGTAAAAGCTTGCCATGCACTATTGTTCCGGACTATGGCCTGGACCAGGGTCGGACGCGAGAGATGAGATCGCCGCCGATAGCCGCCACGAGGACACGGCTGTGCTCTACCCAAGCCGGGCAGACCTCCACCATATGCTCCACCGTGTCCTCAGGGCGATGCACAGAGTGGTCACCCTGGCGTTTCCTCCCGCCTTATACGGAACAGGAACCTCCCGATTCAGCCGTGTCCGGTGAGGCCCTACGTCAGTCGGAAGGTGAGGACGCCGTGGCGCCTCTCTAGCTACTCCTCAAAGAGAGGACTTACCGCCGCTATTGTGGCGTGTTCAGTGCTGGATTGCGACAATCACACTTTCCATGTCGCCATGAGGTCCCGCCGGAGCTCTGTCCGCTGTACTGCGATTTTTCGCGGCAACGGAGTTATGCCTCCTCTCGTCACTCCCACATGTGTTCAAGGGATAGGGTTTCTCCACAATTTAATGGATGTTATTGCCTATACATATAAACGTTTCTTTTTAATTACTCTATCTATTAAAAGAAACCTCATCAAAATCTGTTTCGTCGCTTTAAAGATTTAATCATACAAAGGGACATAGGGAAAGAGAAGGTAACTTTGTTTTATAGTATGTAGTGAAGTGGTAAATGGCACAGCAATACAATATTAGAATTTTTGAAGTTGAAGTTTGCTTTGGGGCTTTTATTAAATAAATTAAACCGGCAGAGAGCATTTATATACCTTGCTTAAAAGAATGCATCAACATTCAACCGGTAAGATTTTTTTTTAATATGCTGAGTAGTGCAGCAGTGTGTTTGTACCATTTTTAACAAATGAACCGCTAACTGTATATTTTGACTGAGTTGTTTTGTTATTCCATGTCAGTTGCGTTTTGTTATACCATGTCTTATGTCACGTCACACGGGAACGACGGGAACAACGGGAACGGGATAAAAAGTATCCTATGTGATATGTCCTTCTCCCAGTTCTTATCTACCTCCCTACCAATTTTGAGTCATACTGGTTAAGCAGTTCTTGAGTTATAAATAGAGTAACTAACACGACTTTCATTTATATACATAGACTTCATTCAAATCGGACCAGCCCTTTAGGAGGAATTCAGTGACGTACACAGGTACAGCAGATTTAGGAATATACCCATGGAAAGCATTGTCATCTACATTTGTAACAAAGATATCATACCTCTCTCTACCCCTAGAGCTCTTGTTTCAGTCTCTTAAGGTTAAATAAAAATCTTAAATATTTATTTATTTCTAATTATTTGTTTCTCTTTTAGTTCAGAAGTACAATTGTAGTAAATAAAAAAAAAATTAAATATTTTTGTTTATTTTTTCCCCTTTTAGTTCTTATAAAGAAAATTGTACAATTTTCTTTTTAGGTAATTACAAAAATTAAAAAAAAAAACTATAAACTTGTCTAAAACAAAAAAAAAAAGACTTGTGATTGCCCGGGATTGAACCGAGGAACACCAGCCATCGCGAGTAGACCATACCAGTATCGACTACGCCACAGGGGCTATGTCAAGCCGTGCGAAATTAGCGCCCATATTATGCGGGAAATATTGCGAAAGAGAAAACTCGAAAACATGCGCTTACCCAGAGATAAGACCCATCTAGATCGATTTCTCGTCCCCGAAAACCCTCACATATCAAATTTCAGCGAAATCGTTAGGGCCGTTTCCGAGATCACATGCTTTTTCAAGCAATCAGCGCCATCTGCCGGGCTGATTTGTGAATCTAAACCATTCAGGGCGCCACTCAAATGCATACAGAAAAATTCATTAAAATCGGTCAAGCCGTTTAGGAGGAGTTCAATGACATACACACGTACAGCAGAATTATATATATAAAGATAAGGTATGTAATAAGTACTCACTTACAATTTAAAATATGTACTAGCTGTACCCCACGTTTTCACCAACATAAGTTTAGGCTAGGCCCCATGGGAATATTGGGATAAGAAGTGTTAATTCTGGTTAAACCCGTTTACCAAATTACATCTAAATCCATTTAGTAATTTTCAAATACTAATTAAGTAATTTCCATAGTCATCAGTTGGAAGCTAATAAGAATAGGCAATTTACGCCTTCTTCTTCTTCTTCAGCCTATAGAGGTCCACTGCTGGACAAAGGCCTACCCCAAGGCTTTCCACGATAATCGGTCTTGCGCTGCCCGCATCCATCGGCTTCCCGCGACCTTCACTAAGGCATCGGTCCACCTTGTTGGGGCCCTCCCAACGCTGGTTATTCCGGTACGTGACTCCAGAACCTTACTGCTCCATCGGCCGGCAGTTCCCGCCTGGCGCCGACAGAACTAAACTCATACTTATGTTCTGTATTTTCAATACATAGTATAAAACAAAGTCGCTTTCGCTGTATGTCCGTATGTATGCTTAGATCTTTAAAACTACGCAACGGATTTTGACGCGGTTTTTTTTAATAGATAGAGTGATTCTTAAGGAAGGTTTAGACTACCTTTTATCCCGGAAAAAATTGATATTCCCGAGGGAAATCCAAAAAGCGCGATATAACCGAACTCTACGCGGGCGAAGCCGCGGGCGGAAAGCTAGTTTGAAATAAAATAGAAAGAACAAGATGCAAAGAACTTAAATTTAGATTAGTTTGGCAGAAATTAATTGACAACTATATTACATTATAGGTGGCATTTATTATTATAGGTGAATAGGCTCTTAAGAAACTAGCTCGCTTTACCATCAATGATTGCATCACTGCTTACCATCAGGCGGGATTGCGGTCAAGCGCTAGTTTATAAATTATAAAAAAAAAATCTAAGAAAACCTAATTGAAAATGAATTAAAAGGAAACCTATGACCCTATGCAGTCCATATCCGATCTATGTATTTTGTAAAAGTTTCTACACAGTCCATTGTCCGATCTATTCTGTAAAAAGTCACTGATAAAACTAGTGTGCAGTGAAATGTGATTTCATCTAAGGAAGTAGGATTTACATAAAAAAAAAAAAAACATAATGAAGACAATAATTTAATATTTACAATTAAAACAACTTAATTCCAAAATATATTTCTAATGTATCACTTATTGTTGCTTCAATACACCGTGTATATTATTAGCCTAGCTAAGGACGATAAAATTAATCCTTTGTAATAAAAGACTGATTTTATCGTCCTTAGAATTCATCATCGGTTTAGGTAGTTAAAAACCACCTAATTTCGTTAACTGACTAAATGTACCAAATGCTATTTAGTTGTTATGTTGTCACGCGTAACAGTTGTACTTTTGAATTTAGCAATGTTATAATTCATTGATCACACCGATTGCCTTCTCGAACTATATACTAAAGTACATCTTTCCTTTCTAATTAAGAAAAGGACAGAAGATATATGTTAGTTTAGTGCTGTCAAATTAAGATGCTCCATAGACAATTTAGACGCGGTTAAAACAAGGCGTCGATTTACATCAGGCGCTGACTAATTTGGCAGAACTGCACTAATACTTATTTACTGTCCTTTTCGTAATTAAATATGAAAAAAAAGGAACACTGCACTTAAATTTAGTTTGCGAAAAAAGGAATAGACGCCAATATCGTTTCTAAATTGAAGAGTGCAACTGTTACAAATAATTACAACTGATGGTTAACTAAGACATGGGGTATTTATGTTAATTAACGAATCCGATGAAGTATGGGCGACAATATTAAGTTGATTGTTACCTTTAGGTAAAAAGGAACAGTTTCCGGACTAAAGGTTCGCTTAGGAAAGTGGTTTCGTCATATAGAACGTTAAAGGGTAGGTATCACAAAATATTCAGTGTTTGAATATTGCAAAGTTGAAGCACAGTGAAGCAGCAATCAATTGATAACATACCAAATACATCCTTATCTTTACAACGGAATGCATAATATACATATTTCTATCGAGATTCAAAACACCAGCCGATATCACGGACCAGCACTGATCGGTGCAAAAATGAAGAAATAACGAGATGAGGGTGAATTTGCTATGTTATCTTTTAAGTTGACGCTTTGCTGTACATCGAATCGGCGCTATATGAAACTATCCTAACTATATGCCCGCTTTCGTAAGAAACCTAAGCCTTAACTTGCCACACGCCCGTGCGGCTTCGAGCCGATTTGACTTATGTAGGTCCTGAGTTAGAAATAGTCGTTAGAAGCATTCTCTACGATATTAGTTTCATTCGCATATAGGTAACAACAGTGAGCTTTTTATAATATTATAACGTAACAATATTATCTTGCATGTTCACGTCCTTTTTATGTATACACGTACCTACGTGAAGAAAACAGCTGATAAAACAAAAGAAAACCGTTCAGTTTCGCTAGTTTATTTTAACCCTGAATGTATTGAACATCTGTCTCTCAAAACGGTAAAACTCAACGGTTTTCTTTTGTTTTATCAGCTGTTTTCTTTTCTTTTATAGCTATTAAGTCCATGTAGATTACAAAAAAACAAAAAAAGATACAGCTAATATTTCTAGTGATTTTGCGAGGACGCCAACCACAGGTAGTCCTACGATAAAATTACACTACGAAAAACATCCTAACACTCTCGAAAAGTTATAAAAATGTTTGAAGTTGTAACGTAAACTAGACTTCATTATGTAAAAGTTAACGTTATTTTTCCATAAACTTTTTATTAACTGATTTTATTTAACCCTGTATTTTTCCACATATCTTATTTCCCTTTGCTATCGTAATTTCGTGGACGTCCAAGATAATAGAGTCACGTAAGGAACGAGATAAAACACATATTATTTACATCATGACTCATGGCTCTTATAATACCTATCACCGAAATTGTATCATTAGTAAATAACAATATTAATTAATAACAGTTACAGTCTCTCTCTGGTAAGAATCGGGCAACTTAATACTATAGGCAAAGTCAACCACATGTCCAAAGTAACAATCTGACAATGACATGATCTTTGACCTTTCAGGTATACATATATGTACCGGACTTGACATGTGGTTGACAGTTCTGTCAACGTATCTACATTACATGCCGACAGTCCATTCATAAATATTTTTCACTCTGGTGTTACGTTACTGCATAGTGTAGTAAGTAATCTTTTAATGCAAAATAATTCGACAACGTAGGGATTATTATTAATGAAAACACCCAATGATCGCTTGGCTTGGTTTGATTGTTGTTCACTTGTCGATATTACATTTATGTACTTGTGAAATTAGTTGTTATATTTTGTTACCGTTTTAAAGATTATCTTTGTGTTGTTAAAATTTTATAATGAAACCAGATTTTATAAAAAAAAAATAATGAATCTCGAAAATTAAATGTCGTGCATCTCGGCTTGTACCTCTTTTGTCTAGCTAACGCTAATGGAGTTACAACTCATTGTTTTAAATTGACTTATAGAATATACCCTAGAGTTATGGCATAAAACAAAAATGCTTTTTATAAAGTAATATTGCACTGTCAAGGATTGCCAACATTTGGCTTTCTGACATGACAAAATTGGTAATGAATTCTATTTCACAACAATATTTTGTTTGTACAAAAAAACGTAAATGTGTACCAAATGTCCTCTGTAAATAACATCCAGTCGCCAAAAGAAACTTGTACGACCACATATAGTTTTTATTCACTATTAGTTTGTAAACACTCCAACAGATGGCTCCGGAACTATCTGTTCAAAAGCGGCTGAATGCTTAATATTTCTGGCACTTGTACCTTCTCACTATCAAGAACGAGGTCTTTTCTTCTTACACAGATCCAGTGGCAGTAGAGAAGTCTTGCTGAATGCGCCAGAAGAAGAAGACCTACCATCACTAACACTACTTGTACCCCCAGGAGGATATAGGGAGTGTACACATGGATTAGCCTTAGATTAAATATTTGATCATCTTGCATTCTTGGTTGTACCTGAAAAAGGGGAAGATATTCGTAGTTATATGTATTTTAAATGTATCCCTATTTTAACTTATACCACTGTTAAAGAAAGAATCATATGGACAATTTAGGCTGGAAATTAATTTGTATAACTTGTATTTCCGGATATTATATTTTTTGTCAAATAAGGCAGGGTCTGGTTAATTAAGTCAAGGGGTTGGCGATATACTACGAGTCAAATTATTGTGTTAATTACTATTATTGAAATGAAACATGAGTGAACATGACTGCGAATGAGGACAAGCGTCATCTTCAAAGTCTATTGTTGGACATAGCTCTCCCAAGCATTGCTGTTGCCTTCATCGATGTTGAGGTTGAATTTGATTATTGTCTCTGGCAGCTAACATTTTATAAATAAATTAGGTAAATATATTTGAGTTTGGAAGGCTGGGCAGACAAGTAAAAAATGTTTTATTGTTTCGGGAGTATGGTTTTTTGGCAGCATCAAGTGAACTTGAAAAATGTAGTAACTTAGTACAAAAAATTACAAGATGTTCTTTTATACAACAGTTTGGTTTTTTTTTTGAGTTTACAGTATGCAAATATATTGAGTGAATGATTTTATAAGTTATTTTATTTTGAAGTTTTTCTAAAGGATCCCATAAGGTACTGCAACCCATTTCCATTTATTAACTACAAGAGGTTGTGGGCCCAGAATGGGTGCAGCAGTAAGCTAGAAATTGAAAATGTGACTATTTGAAGAAGATATTGATTATGAGTTTGAGAGGGGAAGTTTAGAAAGAGAAAATGAAAATGAAAATTTTGATGTCAAAGAAACAAGAGAGGAGCGATTTTTCTAGAACAACAAAATAATGGTGAAGAAAATGACGTCTATGAAAATTATGTGGAAAGCTAAATGAAGACATTTTATGGAAATACCGATGGAATACTATTTTGGTGAAAATAAAATGTTAATTAAAGAAAAAGAAAATTATTTAGCAATATTATGTTGATGATGGAATTCTAATTGGAAACAGTGGAAAAGGAAAAGAAATAAGATATCTGAAGGACTGAAAAAAGAATTTGAAATTAGAAGATTAAATAATTATTGGAATTGATATAGAGGTTATAAAGAAAATTATTTGAAAATTTATGAGAAGTTTTACATTGAACAACGAATGAAGAATTTTGGATACGGCAACTTAAAAGAAAAAGCATTTCCGAATATTTGAATTGTTGCACATAAAGAGGGGAAGAATATTAGTGTTGATGTGCATAATTATAGGAAATTTATGTGATACGGAGGAGAAGTTTTCTACTTTTGAAGAAGAACAACAAAATGGCAGAGTATTAGTGGTGATGTGCAGTAGACAATTGATGTGATGTGCTTAGTTATAGGCAATTAATAGGGTCTTTATTATATTTGATAAATAAAATTAGACCAGATGTATTAGGGGTTTGTTGGTAGGTTTTACAAATAATAGAGATGAGTTGGGATCCTGTAAAATTGAAAGTTATAACGCGACTACTTACGCCATCTACCTGATTGTGTGCGCAACACTATGACATCTGAGTAAAACACAACAGACTACTAGCGACAATTATCATGCAACGTGTGAAGATGATACTCACAACCACATACAAGCATTAGATGATGAAGACACACACTACTGTCGTCAAACCGACTATATAATCGGTCACTCATGGAGGACCGAGCGCACTCGCTACTTAGGAGGCGCAGTGGTCGATAGCCCCGCAGTCACCACTGTTGTCATAAGTCAAGCTTGCCCTGAGCGGAGGCCCCGTCGCCCTCAGGAATTGCCTAGCTAGGAGGTAAAGGGATAGGATAGCCCCGCAGTCCATCCCTAGAACCACAAATAGGTTTCGCCTCAGTGTAACTTTGTTTGCTAAAATCTGTCAAGTGTTTGAAGTAAAGTAAATAAACCCCTATCTGTCATCATCGTTGGTTTTATTCCACCGCCACCATCACAAAGTTATGTATTCAAGGGTTGTGACATGTAACAAAATTGTAAAGGTTAGTGATATTTATGAAATTGAAGGTTATGTAAAGGCTGCATTTTAGACAGGGAGTTTATTTTAGATATGATGTTTTAGTAGTAGGGTTGAGGTTAGTTAGATGGTGTGTTTTCTAATAGTTTTTGAAGTTTTAGGTAGGGTATGTCTTTATAATAGAGTGGAAGTTTTAGATGGGGTATGTTTTCTAATAGAGCTGTAGTTTAGATAGGGTGTGTTTTCTAATAGAGCTGAAGTTTAGATAGGGTGTGTTTTGTAATAGTTGATGTTATAGATAGGGTGTGTTTTGTAATAGTTGAAGTTATAGATAGGGTGTTTTGTGATAGAATTGAAGTTATCGATAGGGAGTTTATGGGCAGGAAGACTATCGGAGTTGTCGAAGTTATAGATAGGGAGTTTGAAGTTAAAGATAGGGAGTTTGAAGTTAGATAGGGAGTTTGAAATTAGGTAGGGAGTTTGAAGTTAGATAGGGAGTTGTTGAAGTTAAAGATAGGGAGTTTGAAGTTTATAGACAGGGAGACTGTCGAAGTTATAGATAGGGACTTTGTTGAAGCTATAGATAGTGAGAAGCTATAGATAGTGAGTTGAAGTTGTATTGAAGTTTTATATGAGTTGTTTTGTATTGGGGGGTTACAGGTTATGTATTGAAGTTTTATATGAGTTGTCTTTGTGTATTGAGGGGATTATAGGTTATGTATTGAGTGTATTGAAATTAATGTTTGAAAGTTATGTCTTGCGATGATTTTAAAATGTTAAAAATGTTAATTTGAGATAATAATAAAATTCAGAGGGGATGTTGAGGTTGAATTTGATTATTGTCTCTGGCAGCTAACATTTTATAAATAAATTAGGTAAATATATTTGAGTTTGGAAGGCTAGGCAGACAAGTAAAAAATGTTTTATTCTTTCGCGAGTATGGTTTTTTGGCAGCATCAAGTGAACTTGAAAAATGTAGTAACTTAGTACAAAAAATTACAAGATGTTCTTTTATACAACAGTTTGTTTTTTTTTTTTGACTTTAAAGTATGCAAATATATTGAGTGAATGATTTTATAAGTGAGTTATTTTATTTTGAAGTTTTTCTAAAGGATCCCAAAAGGTACTGCAACCCATTTCCATTTATTCACTACAACAATCGAGCCTCTTTTCTAATTTTTGGGAAATGTCCTAGCGCTACATCTCCAGTACGCGGTCGTCACGTCAGCTAGCGATGCCGACGCAATATGCACCGCAAATTTAGGCCATGAGAATAATGGTGAACTCAATCAATCAACTTTATTTTTTCACCACTAATAAGAATTTAATTATTTTATTACACTAGTCATATTCGACGGTAACACATAGGTCAGGGAGATAAAATAATATTGTTGGGAACTGGTCATTAAGATAGGCTAGTGGCCTGTGTTTGAGAACTACAGATCGAGCCTCTTTTCTAATTTTTGGGAAATGTCCTAGCGCTACATCTGCCAGTACGCGCTCGTCACGTCAGCTAGCGATGCCGACGCAATATACACCGCAAATTTAGGCAATGAGAATAACGGTGAACTCAATCAATCAACTTTATTTTTGCACCATTAATAAGAATTTAATTATTTTATTACACTAGTCATATTCGACGGTAACACATAGATCAGGGAGATAAAATAATATTGTTGGGAACTGGTCATTAAGATAGGCTAGTGGCCTGTGTTTGAGAACTACAGATAGACACTTACGATTTTAAAATAGCCGACAGGCACGAACATGTCAGAGAACTTCTTGAGTTTGGTGTTGAAGCTGACGTCCTGGACCATCACATTTATTTGCACAGAGAACTTTGTAGACATTACCATACCGATAACCTGGAACAAGTCAACACAGAATTAAAATATTAGTTGCAACTCAAACATTAGAAAGATTTGAATATACAAACAGCTCGCACAGAAATCCATATTATGTTTAAAGAAAAAGTAATTAATTTCAGTTTTTTATTATATGTAAATAATTTTGGGTTGGTAGTACCTAACAGCTTCAAAAAGGCAGGCTAAAGGCTAATAACTATGAGTTCAGTTTATCGTTTGTTCGTGTGTTTATGTTATATGAAGCACTTAAATGAGAAATCATACTTCTGAATTATAATATTGATGATTTATATTTTTTGATATTTGAATTATTTTGACTGATTTGTTGACATTTCAAATAAGAAATAGTTTTTCATTTGGGTTGGTCATATTAATACGAAACAATAATTATGCATGATTTTAAAACATATCTTAGACTAAAATTTGTTATCATGAGCCAGATGAACACTATATTTTTGTGCGCCTAACACAGCGCCCTGTTGTTGTTTAAAAGACTCTTTGAATGTTTAGAAGAGTATCTTTTTACCAGTGTTAACAAAGTAAGTGATTTGATTTGAACCTGCCATGTTCTCATCAACGGGGTTGTTCAATAATACCAAGACGTTTGTACATTTGTGCGTGTTGGGAAAAAGTAGTATATAAGTTGTAATATTGTGTAAATAAATCAGATTAGAATTTATTCTTGTCTCATTACCCCTCACTGTGGCCAAGACACCTTTAGCCTTCTCTGATCAGTCCTGTGAGTCTGCTGGACTGGCAGTGAGTTTACCCTTCACCCCTTCCTGGAAATCCTACCCACTATCCGTCTGTTACCTTAGGTCTCTTGGTGCAGACATCCCGTACTTATTTATATATTTGTTTATTACAAACTATATGGTAGGCCAGGGCTGTAGGGCTTATAGGACTTAGGGTCGTAGAGACTGTAGGGCTTATAGGTCTTAGTTTAGGTTCTGTTAATTTGCCATATAGGCGCATGTACTACCGCTACCATTATTAAGGGTGGTCGTACAGGGGTTATTGTGTACAACACTAACATTATCAATGTCTTTCATTTTATCGGTACAATAGTGTTACCTTCATTGCGTTATTTTCATTCTTGAATGGATAAATTTACTAAGTTTATTCAATGGGTTAGCAATATTTTTCAGAAATATACAGATTGTGATTTAAAGTGTGTTACACAACTAATGTGCTGTTCTTTCCTTTCATAGCTTTGATACTTACAGGCTCTATCGTGAAGCCACTGCCGTGCTGCTCCTCATTAGGACTCATACCCTCGACGCGCTCGTATGACAATGGGTTTGTATCCAAAAAGTGAGCGTTTGATAGGACAAGTGGTAGACCTAAAACCAAAGTCATAAAATAAGAACAGACATAAAAATACAGGTTTGAAAACAATAGCAAATTATTCCATTCAATTGATATTATATCGTTTTGATTTATGAAATATTTGCATGTTTCAGAGAAATTATGTCTATTTAACTATAATCAGAGATGGAACAGCTTTAAAAAATAGGCAGCATCACTTTTGGAGGCCAAAAGATATAGAGACATATTTACATATATCAAATTATCTTACTCACCATAAAAACAAGGCGACATATCCGAAAACCCTTCATAGCATACCCCTTTACTGCACAAACATTCATTCTCAGGGATCTTACTGTAGGTCCTGTTGGAGAGCTTGTAAGCCATTCCCTCAACTCCGAAGTCCATGGTCCTTTGACCCACGTACTCCAGCTCCATGAACCGGCAGAGCACATTACGGTAGATCTTCAGAGTCCGGTTGTGAGCCATCCCCGGGGGGTAGACGATTCCTTCGAAAGTATCGTTGAAGCTGTTGCAGGAGGAGCTGGAACATAAGAAGAGTGGGTGTCGATAAGACGAATGATGAGACAATTAGGAATCTTTGGCTACTAAAATAATATAAGCTTATTTATTGGTTTTTATATTGGCCGCAGTGAGTGAACTCCTAGAATCGGTTGCTTAGGGTGCGCTTCAGAGCCTCAGAGCCTTATAGAGTATTTTGTGGAACATTTATCAAGGTTCATCAGTTCATTTTATACCACACTAGCGGCCGCTAGCGACTTCGTTCGTGAGGTTTAGTTATGTTCCGCTCCTATTGGCCGCAGCGTGATGTTATATAGCCTATAGCAATTTTTCAAGAAAAAAGAATTTTTGAAATAGGACCTGAGATTAGCGGGTTCAAACTAACAAACAAATTCTTCAGCTTTATATATTAGTATAGATTAGTATTAGTATAGATTGAGAATTCATCGAACTCTCACTTGCATAGCGATTTATAATTATCATTGTATACAATGATAATTATAATAAAGTATATTTACCTCGTTTCCGGATATCCCCAGCTTGGGAGACCTCCAACACCGTTGATAGACTTGATCATGAACTTGTCCTCATCGTTTGCGCTTACTTCTACTCTGAATGGAGCTTTTTCATCGTACAGCTGGGAACGTAAACATAAGCGGTTCCATTTACTGTAATCTGACAACTGAGGAAAGTAAAATTCCCCCTCTCTTATTCTTTCTGCAAAGTCATGATTTATCGCTGCACTTAAACATCTTTGGATCCTACTTCCTCTGAAATCGAATATACCTTTTCCACACAGTGTTATACCTACATACCGTACTGGTAGACTTATGAAGACTGATTCAGTGAAGAAGAAGTGAACACAGATCAATCCCACCTACCGTACAGCGAGAACACAATCGTAATCTGTATTTAAATTAATTAGTATAGATGATCTTACCCTATCCAGCAGCCCCAAAGTTTCGAAGTTGATCCACCCCGGCAGGACGGTGTTGCCAACGTTGATGAGTGGCTCGTTGTACCCCCACAAGTAGTCATAGGCCGACATCTGAACAGTGGCGTTAGTCCCCAGTCGGGAGACCAGCATGTTGAACCCAAACTTGGCGAAGTAGCCGTAGTTGGACACTAACGAGGCCATGCTCTGAAAAGAACAATAACTAGTACAGGAAGGACAAAAACTAAACAGAATTATAAAATCATAGAAAATCAAAACATAAAAATTAGTAGTAGACAGTACAAAAACGGATAGTAAGTTCTGTTATTTTTGTTCCTAGTTTTTATCTTTTCGTTGAAGAACTTATCACTGAAGCATTCTGTCGGCGGCTCTTCCCGCAGAGAACTGTCGTCTGTCGGAAGTAAGTTTAAAAATCCTTAAAAAACCAATGATAGTCAAATATCATAAATAGACATACAAAAAGAAGATTTTGTCTCAATAACAACATGTTGAAGTTAAGTGGAGAGAACTTAGTGAAAATACACCTGTTCCTGATCAAAACTTTTCTTTATCCCTAATAAAAGAGCATCCATGTTTGAATTAAACTTACAGCATTTATTTCTATTAAACCATTTACAGGCACTTTTCAATGGTTAAAATTAAATAGTCCGTCAGTAAGTCAGAAGATTAAAGCTAATTCTGTACGAAGAACAACGGGCAGAAGACTCTAAGGACAATCTTTTAAATCATATTACAAAATCCTGGGTGGTTTAATTTCCATTCCTAGTCGATCATATTGTATAGGACTGCTTACGTTGATTACGTTGATAAACTCCGTCAAATTAGTTAGTTAACTAAAATCAAACAAAAAACCACGTGGCTTACCTATATTAGTTAACTTAATACCAAAAGAGATGGCTAAATGGCTACCCCAGCTCGGTTAAACGAAAAAGAATTTTACACTAACTCGTAATATTTACGAAAATAAAATCATGAATTCACGAATTGTTTAGTGTTTAAATTTTTCTTATAACTTTGGAGAACTCTATCATTATCATCTCAGCGTATAGTCCGGGTTGCATCCGCGGCTTTCGCGTTGGAGCCCGGTGTCCGCTTTTCTACTAATACGCCTCCATTTCGCACGATCTCTGGCATCCCGTGGTGTGAGATTGTTGGCACGCATGTCATCTCTTACAACGTCAAGCCAGCACTTCTTTGGTCTACCTTGCTTGTTCCGGCCCGGCGGAGGCGCCATTGCAAGACATTTGTTACCCACGTAACCTGCCGGTTTACGTAAGACGTGATCGTACCAGCGCAGGCGACTCTCTTGCAGTTTGTCTGCTATGTCACGGACACGGAGACTGCCCCGGATGCGGGAGTATCTAATGCGGTCTTTCCGCGTAATTCCACACATCTACCGCAGCATATTCATCTCCGTGACACGCAGCTCTTGCTTGTGTCGCTCAAGCACAGGCCACGCCTCACTGCCATACAGAAGGACAGGTCTAATGATGGTCTTATAGACCTGTCCTTTAAGCTTAACCGGCATTTTGGGGTCACAAATGACACCTGTCACCTCACGCCATTTTGCCCAAGCTGCGGAAATGCGTGCTTTAACGTCGCAATCAATGTCGCCGGACGCGCGGAGCACAGACCCCAAGTATTTAAATTGGTCTGTGCACTCGACCATGTCTCCGCCTATGCACACAGGCATAGGGTCTGTGGTGTTGCTGGCCATGTACACCGTCTTTGTCACATTGAGTTTATGACCTCCGTTCTCAAGTGAGTTCTTCCACGCATTTACCCGCCGCCGCCGCACCAACCGTTCCCTGTCTGCCAGCGCGTTATCATCAGCATACATGAGGAACCAGAGAGGCTGCTCATGTGAATTCTTGATGCTGGCTGACAAGACATCTAATATCACGCTGAACAGGAACGGACTAAGGACGGATCCCTGGTGTACTCCGACGGTCATGGGGAAGGGTTTAGTGTCGCCAACAGAGGTCCTAACAACGGAATCAGAATTGAGGTACATGTCTCGAATTATGTCAACATAGGCTTCTGGTACCCGTTTGGACCTCAGTGCCCACCAGATCACCCCCCGAGGGACACAGTCGAAGGCCTTCTGCATGCCTAAAAAGAGCATATGCAGAGGCGTGATCTTCCATCTGTATCTCTACATGGTGATCCTTAGGGCGAAGATAGGGTCCGTGGTTTCGTACCCTGTTATATCGGATTAACTATTACGTAGAATATAAATTAAAAGTGCTGAGTTTCCCATTGCATTTACGTGAATGCAATAGGAAACCGTTGTTATTCTCGTAAGCGATTCTAACCGTTTTTCCCATCAGTTTGGATTGGACTTCCGTCGGGCATAGTAACTTGTAATACGTTTTGATAATTGAATATATCTTTCTTTTAGCTAATTAAATAGTTTTTTTTAAAAACCATCTTCCGACCCGCTCCGTAACAGTGGTGTCAGAAGTGGGATACCAGTGTTGATATCGCCGTAACCGTTCCGCTGGTATTCCCTATCGGGTCGTGGTTATCCTAAAAACTGTGAGTGATCATATGTGAATTGTGAACTTTACGTTACCGACAAGCTAATCCATCTCCGGGGTGTTCTTATTTTCGCTAAGTGAAAACACACCTCGACAAACTCAGTGTCACCTCCTTAAGACGAGTCGCGACAGTAAGCCTTACGAGTATCTTGCGTAAGCCTGCCGGTCGTCCAGAACTCTCACTTCTTCTACATCCAGGGGGCTCACAATACGCGAGCCCTGTTATCGTGATATCGCCGCAAGGAGCAGGTGATTGCCCTTGCCGCCCTGACACGCGGTGCTGCCGCGTGGTGCTGCCACGTGTAAGCGTTGATCACGCTCGGGTGACGTGCGCCGCCACCCCGCTGTCCCTGACGTCCCCGTTGCTGCTGGCCGCGAATTATCGCGCCGCTGTACTCCTGCTCCAGTAATCGTGCTAATCCAGTGCCAAGAAATGCGTATCGAATACTTCGTGTTCCTGTGTCTGTGAGTAAAACACATCAGTTTACTGTTATCGCTACAATATTTTAAATTACGAGTAGGCATTCCTATAACCTAGGGTATCACATATCGTAAACTCTATCCATACTTGTATCATACGTTTACCTTTTCAATTTTCTATCAAGTTCATAATGTCTACAGAAACTAATGAAACTACTATGAGTACTTCTAAGAAAACGGCAAAAATCGTATTGAGCGAACAGTTTCCCATCAATGTGCTCTGTAATTTTATTAGCCCTTATAAAGGAGAACGCGAAACTCTTACCGCTTTTATCACCAATTGCCAGAACGCCTTAGATCTAGCATCACCAAGCCAAACGGTTTTACTAACAAAATATATTTTATCGCGCCTAGAAGGCAAAGCTCAGATCGCATGCTCTAATAAAATATTTGAAGATTTCGACCAATTGAAATGTTTTCTTAAACAAAACTTTGGTGAGAGAAAACATTATAATCATTTGTTGCTAGATTTACAGTCATGCAGGCAATCGGCAAATGAAACTGTTGCGCAATTCGCACTTCGCGTAGAAAGTTGCCTTACTGATCTTCAATCAGAAATTTATAATTCTGAATCCCTAAAAAGGGATATACCCGGTCGTATAGCTATGACTGAAGATTTGGCCTTATTTACTTTTACTTTAGGGTTACATCCCCGACTTAGTAATAATGTCAGATGCAGAAGCCCAAAATCACTTAATGATGCGATTAACGTGGCTCTCGAGGAAGAAAAGATACAAAACCTCCTATATAAAACATCTATGAAACCTAAATGTAGGGTCTGTGGTAAGCCCGGGCACTCGGATTCTGAATGCCGGGAGAGACAAAAGCACACGGGGCCACCACACGCTCCGTCGGACCCTCAACCATCAACATCATTTCATAACTCGAGGTCATCATCTAATAATCAACTTTTCTGTAAATATTGTAAAAATAAGGGCCATGATATTACTCAATGTCGTAAAAGAAAATATAATAATGAACGGCGTAATATATCTAATTCCGACAATCGCGACAGACCGGCTGCAACGAATCATATTACATTCGAGTCGCCGATATCACCGACGCCTTATTATATTCCGTGTGAAAATGATGACGACCATAATAATTCTTTAAACTAACTCCACGGATTACGAAAGTGTGCCGACGTTATCCGGATAAATTAGGCACTCGTACCTTTATACATAAATCGCATAAAAATGACATTTCATCTCAACACGCTCTTCTAAGAGTCCCTGAATCGTTGAGTCAAAACAATGTTTCATCTCAGCATGCTCCAAGGAGATTCCCTGTTTCGCTGAGTCGTCCCTCTGTTTCACCTCAACACGCTCTTCCAAGAGTCCCTGAATCGTTGAGTCAAAAACATATTTCATCTCAGCATGCTCCAAAGAGAGTCCCTGTTTCGCTGAGTCGTCCCTCTGTTTCATCTCGACATACTCCTCCGAGAGTCTCTGTCTCGTCGAGTCCAAATCCTGTTGCATCTCAACACACTCTTTCAAGAGCCTCTGAATCGTTGAGTCAAAAGTCCGCTTCACCTCAGCATGCTCCAAAGGGAGTCCCTGTTTCGCTGAGTCAAACCTCTGTCTCATCTCGCCACACTCCACAGATAACCGCTGTTCCGTCGAGTCAAAATACTATTTTACCTCAACGCGCTTCTAATAGAGCCGCTGTATCGCTGAGTCCAAATCTACCCTCTCACAATGAATCCGCTGTGCCGCAGCCTAAAGAGGAAATTAAAACTAATCTTGAAATCCCTGTTTATGAGATATCTTCATACTCGAAGAAAGTGTCACTGCCTCACATATATATAACTACTTCGCTTTCTGTTCATCCGTTGTGTCTTCTTATTGATACGGGAGCGAGTATTAGTTTGATCAAACTGTCAAGTTTAACCAAAGCGCCTGAATTATCTCGCGAAATAGTTAAGATAAAAGGCTTTAATAACATTGGCACTTATTCAGAAACTTTAGGTACATGTCAATTAGACTTTACTTCGGAAAATAATTGCCACGAATATAAATTTCACGTAGTTGACGATAATATTAATTTAGAGTATGATGGTATCATGGGTAGCGACTTATTAAATCATTTCAAAGCCAATATAGACTATAACTCACAATCGGTTCATATATGCGGACAGAGTCTGGACATTAACTATATTCAACCGACTTACGTCATCCCCGCTCGCTCCGAAGCGGTCATCGAATGCGCAGTATCTAATTACTCGCGTGAACATTATGATAACAATGAGGGTCTATTATTAGATCACTCTATAGGCGAAGGTATTTATTTCGCAAATTGTCTTGTTACTATAAAACCTAATAAAAGAATTAACGTAACTGTCTTAAATACTACTGATTCTGATGTCCAAGTTCAAAACTTTAAGGTCCAGTTAACACCTCTTGAACGAAATATTACCTCAGATTCAAAAGAATCCGTGAACGCTTTATCCTATTCTGAATCTGACAGACCGCAAAGGGTATTAAATCTCATACGCTGTTCTCATCTAAACTCTGAAGAAAAAGAAGCTTTGCTAGAATGTTGTTCTGAGTACACAGATATTTTTCACTTAGAAGGTGAACCTTTATCATTCACAAACGCGATCGAGCATACTATAGATTCGGGTGATGCGCCCCCTATTCACGTAAAATCTTACCGTTTCCCTGAGTGCCACAAGGAAGAAGTGGACTCACAAATTCGCAAGATGCTTGATCAAAATATTATACGTCCGTCAACATCACCTTGGAGCGCCCCCGTTTGGGTAGTCCCTAAGAAGATGGACGCTTCTGGGAAAAAGAAATGGCGTGTAGTAATAGACTACCGCCGTCTGAATGACGTCACTGTCTCTGAGAGTTATCCTTTGCCGCTTATCACTGATATCTTAGATCAGCTAGGTCACTCAAAATATTTTAGCACATTAGACCTGTCAAGTGGCT
This sequence comes from Sesamia nonagrioides, assembly GCA_017933935.1. Classification (NCBI taxonomy): domain Eukaryota; kingdom Metazoa; phylum Arthropoda; class Insecta; order Lepidoptera; family Noctuidae; genus Sesamia; species Sesamia nonagrioides. The sequence continues at coordinate 220,643 of JADWQK010002442.1, forward strand.
TCCATCAGACCAAGCTCAATCCCCTAGATGCACACAAAACGGGGTTCTCAATAAACACAAATTCTAGCACTGCAGGGCACTACGAATTCCTGCGGATGCCTTTTGGTCTTAAAAATGCTCCATCAACCTTTCAGAAGTTGATGAACACTGTCCTTTCTGGTCTCCAAGGCCTCCACGCATATGTGTATCTTGATGACATCATAATCTACAGTAGTAACTTGTTATCTCATATGGAAAAAATCAGGTTAATCTTCGACCGCATCCGAAAATTTAATTTAAAACTTCAACCAGACAAATGCGAGTTCTTGCGACGCGAGGTCGCTTACCTTGGTCATATAATCACAGATAAAGGTGTCTGTCCAAATCCCGAGAAGGTCAAGGCCGTCTCTCAATTCCCTACTCCCAAGAATCCGAAGGATATAAAATCATTTCTGGGGCTAGTCGGCTACTATCGTCGTTTTATTAATAACTTCTCCCAAATCACTAAACCACTGACTGCCCTTCTGAAAAAGGATGCTATATTTCAATGGTCGAATAGTCAAGAACAAGCGTTCACCACCCTCAAGGATAAACTAACTTCAGCGCCTCTGCTTCAATATCCTGATTTTACACAACCATTCCTTTTAACAACCGATGCTTCCAATTATGCGATAGGAGCCGTACTCTCTCAAGGCGCAATCGGTTCTGACAAACCCGTCTCATATGCATCGCGTACCCTAAATAAAGCCGAGGGCAACTATTCAACTATTGAAAAGGAGCTCCTAGCGATTTTATTCGGCGTAAAAACATTTCGCCCTTACTTGTTTGGTCGTAAATTCAAAATAATTACAGACCACAAACCTCTGGTATGGCTTTTCAATGTCAAGGACCCAGGATCTAGACTCATTAGATGGCGTTTGAAACTTGAGGAGTACGACTACGAAATCGTTTATAAGAAAGGTAAATTAAACGCAAACGCCGACGCTTTATCTCGGTTCCCTGTAAATGTATTACAGGATAATGAAGGTTCTAACTCGATTATCTGCAACCCGGCAGAAACATCTAATAACGAAGAAGACTCACATAATTCAGCATCCATATCAGAAACTTACGAGCAGTTTCTTAAAATTATAAAACAATCCGATGTGTCATTCGACACCATCATCCAAGAACACAGCGAGTCGTTAATGAGAGCAAAGTGTAAACTTATTGCCTATCCGACATCCATTGACTTAGACGAATCTGTCCCTTATTGCAAGGATATTATGGATGCTTCCACTAGCGAACCTAATATTTGCGACGTAGAACGCGAATTAAACACTTACTATTCTACCTCTAATAATGATCATTTATTCACTCATTTATTTCTAAAAATAAATCATTATGACGAAATGACTTATAAGGACATATTTAACCTCCTTCGTGATTATAGAGACATGATAAAGTATTGGTACATAGAAGAAAAAGAATTCGCGATATCAGACTTTACAGATCCTTACACAAAATTATCTTACATAAAAATTTATAATATCTTATCATTTCTATTTCACAACACGAACATTAAAGTCAACATCTACCGTAACTCTATCCGATATCCGACCCCTGACGAGGTCAAACGCATTCTTAGAGATAATCATGATTCTCCTCTAGCTGGTCACCCAGGTATATCACGCATGTTTGAAAGAATCAAAACTCAATTCTGGTGGAAAAACATGAGGCAAGATATCGAGGATTATGTGAAAAATTGCCGCTCTTGCCAAATAAATAAACCTCTAAGACAAACAAATAAGGCCCCTATGATTATCACGTCAACGGCATCTCGGCCTAATGAAAAACTCTATCTTGATTTAGTCGGTCCACTCCCTGAAACACATGAATACAAATATAAGTTCTTGCTTACTCTACAAGATGACTTAACTAAATTTTCTCAGGCCTATCCTATGCAATCCTGTTCTGCCGAAGAAACAGCGAAGTCTTTAGTCCTATTCATATCTCATATGGGAATTCCTAAACTAATAATATCCGATCAAGGCACCAACTTCTGCTCTGATGTCTTCAAACAACTTGAGAAGCTGTTTAACATTAAACACGTGTTCGCATCTCCTTACCACCCTCAGACATGCGGTGCCCTTGAACGCAGCCATTCTACTCTAAAAGAGTATCTCAGATCATATATAGGTGAGAATCAACACACTTGGGACCTCTATATTCCCAGTGCTATGATAGCATATAATTCAAATATACATAGCACCACAGGTTACTCACCCCTGGAATTGCTTTTCGGGTTCAAACCCTACTTACCTTCAAGTATCGATACTCTCGATACTAATACCTATACGGATTACATCCGGGCCCTTAATCACCGACTATACTATAGTCGTCAGAAAGCTCTCCAAAATATTCAATCCTCTAAAGAGAAATCAAAAACTTATTATGATTCCCGCACGAAGCCATTATCCTACAAAACAGGAGAAATGGTATATGTCCGTTGTCACCATAAGCAGAATAAGGCGCTATCTCCAGTATGGAAAGGCCCATACAAAATAATAAAGTTGAATGGCAACCATTCCGTTACACTACTAATTAATCGTAAACATGTACGTCACCATTACGATGAAATCAAGCCGGCCGGTGACGTAACAGTCACAAGTATAATATTAGCGACGTAATGAATGATACACGAGCGCTTCATTGCTATTTCAGATCGACGCTGCCACCGCCGATCATATGCGAATATGTTTCTTCTATCGTCAGCAGTCCCGGCCTCTACTTTGATAAGCTCTTAGATATTAAGTTTACTAATAATGATTGGAATGTTATAGCATACGTAGATATAAGTCATGTACAACCTAACCTAGATAAGGTCGAATTTTTATTTGAAAAACTTAACGTATTTTGTAACTCACTAACTTCTTCTAAAATACAGTCCGACTGTATTAATTCGTTATCCGCTTTAAAAAATCGTCATATTCTTAACGTAAGCAAATTCTCTTCTATATCATATTTATTGGCTGATGAAAAGCCCAATAGGCGTTTTAAAAGAGGTCTCATGGATCTCGGTGGCTCACTGCTAAAAACCATTTTTGGCACTTTAGACTCTGAGGACGCGATAAGATTCTCAAAAGCCATAGAAGAGGTACAGACGGATGAAAAACGTCTTGCTCATCTCATGAAAGACAATATTCATGTAATTAAATCGACTATATCATACTTCAATAACACTATATCTAAGGTGAATGAAAACGAAAATCACATATTACGGAATATGGAAACAATCTATAAAATATTAGAAACGGTTACAAATAGTAACGATAAATTAGAAATTAAATCTGAGTTAAGCTCTTTATTACATTCATTAGAGTCCATCATAATGACTTTGTCTTTCGATATTGAAGATATTAATAATGCAATTCTTTTCGCGAAACTCAACATTTTGCATCCTACTGTACTCAGTCCGCATCAGTTGTATAGTGAATTAGATAAGCATAGGAATAATCTTCCTAATCATTATGAACTTCCTGTACCTTTAACGTTACAGAATATACACGCCCTAATTGATATTTCACAACTTGCGTGTTTTTTCCATTTAAATAGAGTTATTATTGTCGTTAAGATCCCTCTAATATTACCACAAGCCTATGACCTATATAGGATAATTCCACTACCTGTTCCTTACGATATGTCGAAACCCGATACCTACGTTCTTATCGAGCCAACTAGCTCATATGTAGCGATTACAGCCGACCGAATGTTTTATTCACTCATAACAGACATAGACAAGTGCAAAATAATAAGTGATAAGTGTTATGTGTGCGTATTAACTAATGTGTTTTCAGCGATTACCAGCCCTACGTGTGAAACGACTCTCTTAAGTGACGTAATTAGCAAACTTCCTGATATATGTGTAACAAAGCTTATTCATGGCTCAATCGATCTATTTCATAAGTTAACTTTAAACCGCTGGATTTTTGTACAATCCGAACCTGGCAAGTGTCATGTAACTTGTAATGATAAAGACACAAACTCTGACGTTATTTTGTTTGGTACTGGTGTCTTGACCTTGCCCAGGAGCTGCAAGGCTTTTTATAAGACGTTGCAATTCGCCGCTGTAGGCGAAACATTCATCGGAAATATAACTAATAAAATATCAAACTTCAACATCTTACAAGATGATTGTTGTGAGCGATCTAAGTTGAATAAAACCTTACAGCGATTACCTTTCTCAAAATTAAATAACTTAGATAACCTTGATTCTCTACTACAAGCCAGCATCCACTTAGATTCTTTTGAGGAAGAGATTAGTAAGATAGAAAACCCATCTCATTTTCAAACTTATAGCACTCACTATTTGTCCTTTAGCCTGTGTGTCTCTGTTTTAACTTTGTTATATATTATATACAAGAGCCGTAAGTCTTTTTGTTCAACTAATGCTCCATGCTGCATTCAAATATTTAATCAATGCCATAATACCAAACATAATTCAGTCCCCGTTTCTCAAACCACATTTCATGGCGATAAGGTAGCAACAATCAATAATGATGAGTCAGAGTCTGTAGAAGACATAAGGGTGACGCCAACCCCTATTAAAAGAAACATCCTGTTTAGCAAAACTCACGATAATTAATTGTAATACTATTATTAATTATTATGTTAAATGATAAACATAAATAAATATTGTTTAAGCAATTTTTATTGTTAATTTTAATCTTAATTTTAATAATCTTGAATCAAAACTTGAATTATGATAAATCAATTGTAATAATTATAATTTTAGAGTAACTATTCTCTTTGTTTCCTACTAGTTATTTCCATTTCTTCCTATCTTAGATAAATCTTAAAAGTAGTCGTTATCTCGATGTTTTATTTTTATTATAACTGTGTTTCTTTTGTTTTTCACTGTCATAATATGTTGTAATGCTTCGACGTAAATCCAATTTAGCATCCAAGACTTAGCATAGATTAACCCTTACATCTCTCATCACTTTCAGATGTGATGATCGATCTTAACGGGGGGGTTGTTATATCGGATTAACTATTACGTAGAATATAAATTAAAAGTGCTGAGTTTCCCATTGCATTTACGTGAATGCAATAGGAAACCGTTGTTATTCTCGTAAGCGATTCTAACCGTTTTTCCCATCAGTTTGGATTGGACTTCCGTCGGGCATAGTAACTTGTAATACGTTTTGATAATTGAATATATCTTTCTTTTAGCTAATTAAATAGTTTTTTTTAAAAACCATCTTCCGACCCGCTCCGTAACAGAACCCATATTGACACGTCGAGACAGCACACTCCTGCCTCGGATCCGGGAGTCTAAAATCCTCTCAAAGATCTTCATGGTGTGGGACATGACCTTTATACCGGGATAGTTGCCACACTCCTGTACCGAGCCCTTGCCTTTGAAGACTGGAGTAATAATACTCAGTCTCCATTGGCTCGGGATTTTGCCGGTCAGGAGCACGCGGTTCAAAAAGCAAGTTAACATGCCCACACCGCGAGGGCCCATCGCCTTCCAGGCCTCAATGGGGACTCCATCAGCTCCGACGGCTTTCCGATTCGCCATGCGACGAAGAGCCGTGTGAACTTCCTCAGGCGTTACCAGGGGCACTAATCCAAGGTTCGGAGGGAGTTCCTTTGTCTGCACCTCTTGGTGCTGCTTATTTAGCAGCTCGTGGAAGTACGTGCGCCATCCTCGCTCATCCTTCACCGCGCGATCCTCGCAAAGCTATGGAGTAATAACTTTGGAGAATTAATAAACATTCTAAAGTTTCACAATAGGGATGTTTCCTGGGTAAAAAAAAAAATATTCTATTTAGTCCGTCATTCAGATTATATAGAAAAATATTGGATACGTATATTTTGTTTTATCAAATCAATAAAAATTAAAAATATAAAAGGCATCAATGATCAGGAGTGGTGGCTGGTGACGTCACTGCTCGCTAAAAAGTGTAGCGTGCAGTGACTTCACACGAGTTTTCAACGCGCTGTGTCGTCTTAATTTTTTGTTTATATGAAAAAAAAATATGTGTCTACTGTCTAGTATTTTTTGGAAATCTGACTGACGGACTAATTAGTTTTTTTAGTCAAATACCCTATTGTTTTTATGCATTATTTTGGTTTGACATGACAAGATCAGGGGATTTCGTAAATATTATACGTTGTATCAAGTTCTTTTCTTGCGATTTGTACATATTTACGTCAAGTACCTTAGGGCAAAATCACAAGTGAAAAACACAATTATCATTTATCAATAAAAATCGTCGCAGACGCCTTAAAACGCCTCGATAAAAGTTCATAGCAATGTTAATGTTTGAAGTTTTTGTACCTTTATCGTAGGAGTTAAACGATTTTATTTTCAGTATTGTTCAGATATGAAAAGTTCCTAAACCTTTTTAATTTAAAAATACTAATTTACAGCTATTCAGCATTACATATTGCTAAGAATCATGTTTATACATACGTTTTCATTGCCACATCTCTTACACTGTACCACAGCCTTAAAAAGATGACCGCACTGTTTTAATACACAGTGTACTTACATTACGGACTATTGATAGAGACCTAGAGAACTGTTCTTAAGATAAACTTACCAACATGGCAACATTCGGCATGGTAACTATCATATCCTCCGGCCTCCCGACTGACTCCTCAGGCAGGAAGGTGGCCCTGTGCCGAGGACTGTATCGCATGACCCCAGCCGCTTTGTCTATCACTAAGTCTTCATTTGTTCTGTTTTCTCTGAAAAGTATGAAAAAGAGAATCTTAAGAACATTATCCTCCTTTTGAGCTCTTTCGCAGTAGCGTAAAAATGACTGAACCGTACCTGTAGGGTCTATAACACGCTATCAGTAGTAATGGATATCATTTTGACAGTTATTAAGTTATCGAGCGGATAAATTTTTCAAATATATGTGGCAATGGATTAGCAATATGCTTCAAAATGATTAAAATTGATAGCAAAAGTGTGACCTCCTCCTCCCCACTAGAACCGCGCGGCTTCGTGAGTCCGACCTAGGCGAAAGAGTCTTGTGAGTCCTTATAGCTAATGAAGATGCATTGCAAGCAATAGCGAAAGCCTCATGAGACTGGGCTTTGAGAGGCTTTCAGGCCGCACGGCTAAAGTGGGATTTGTGTAAAACGCCACAAGGTTTTCTTTTTTATAAATTATGAACTAGCGTTTGACCGTGATCCCGCCTTATGGTAAGCAGCAACGCAATCGTTGATGGTAAAGCACACGAGTTTATTAAGAGCCTATTCACTCTAGCCTGGAAGACACTCAAATTGTAGTCCGACGGAAATACCGCTGCTGGCAAATTGTACAAGTCCCTCAATGTACGCGGTATAAAGGAGGAGACGAAACGCTTCGTCCGGATCGTACACTCCCCAAAATGCATCCTATAGAACACCGAAAGGTTGGCTACTCTACACCTGTGCTCTAGGCTTTGGAGACCTTCTCGACTTAAAACAGGGTCACCAATCAGCCTCTTCGCACGCCTCTCCACTGAATCCAAAGTGGCCAGGTGACACTTAGCAGCACCAGCCCAAATGGTGCTACACACGAAAGGACCTGTGCTTTTTTGTAGAATTAGCTGCCCTGCTGGACCTTTGTGAAAGTTTCCTGGCAACCACCTTGGCCTTGGACTCAATGGTCAAAATCGGAACTATCGCCGACATCTTCTTTTGTCAATACAAAATGAAAATAACAATCTCACAAATGTTTACTAATTTAGAACTTGCATAAAGTGTGAATAGGTAATGTAGCACGTGCGACGACAGATAACTTCTACCACGTGAAGTAAGAACGTCGTAAAAGATAAAAGCTTAAAGTCGTAATAAAGCCAAAAATAGAAGGGCAAAAAAATGGCAACAGAATTAATTTCGCCTTGTTTTAATACAAATATTCATTAAAGTATCTTATTAGTCATGAGCCATTTGTGTTTCAGTTCCATAAATAATTTGTAAATATGATCCAATATCAAATAAGTCTTAGGTATAAATTAAATTAAAGATAGGTCGTCTTGGCTAATTATTCTCATAAGTATCAACATACATAATTAAGATCACGGACATCGATCCAAATATAACGCTAATATAATTATACAAACGTGCGCAATTAATGAAGAATTTTAAAACATAATGTTTTTACTGAGTGCGCGGCACGTGATGGGACGCACCTACATTATGTATAGCCGTGAACATGCACGAGTGCCATGGGATCTGGGGGCCACAGTCATCATTATTATCATCATCGTCTCAGCTTTAATCCCAGTTGCATCCGAAGCTTTTTCAGCTGATACTGGGGTCCGCATTACCAGTCTAACTGCTGATTTTGGCTAAACTTCGATATTTTGCTTATCTTATCTGGGGGCCCAAGTCTTCGCCAATATATGGAAATGGCGAGCGGAGGGGAAACGTCAGAGCTTATTTCTACTGCCTCGAGATATCTTGGTACAACGGACTGAACTTCGGCGGGATATCATGGCGACATTGAGAGTGTTAATTGTCGCAACCCAGTGTTTCCAATGATAGTGGCGAAAAGAGAGAGAGAGGCGTCATGGAGCCCTCACCTTCCGATTAACGGAGACGGTTCGGTGACCCTCACCAAATACGGTTGTTTCGGGGGGAAACACCAAGGTGTTATCACTGTGTGGATCGCCCTGCGAATATGGTTAGCATACGGTGGAAGTTTGGCCAGTTTGGGATGTACACTGCCGAGTCCTCATGTCCCTTGTCCTGACCACGGTACGGAGTAAGAATGAATGGCTGGCCGTCACTACCTGCAAAGCAGGTATGCTTGCGAAGGAGGAGGCGGAGCGCTTGAAGGAGAGGCAATATAATTTGTGCCCTTACGCCTCCAATCGCCGTACGTTGTACTGCAGCGATTGGCGTTGTTGAACGAACTTCCAGCCACCGTAGGCGCCATTTTAAAATTTAATTTACCATTATTTTTATTTATCATAGGATAAGCAAAAATAACTCTAAATCAGACACTTAGATCATATTATAATTAATATAATTATACGAAGAGATTTAATATTTATAATTTAATGCCTTTGATAGTGGTATTATAAGTTGTTATCAGCCTCTATAAAAATGGTTTTTTTTTTTATCAACAATTCAACATAAAGTATATAATATTATTGTTACCAGATAATCACTTAGGGTCCCACGATTAGAATGTTAATTATTATTAATTATTTTAATTGTTTATATTTAAAATACGTAATGGAGAATACCTACGCCGTTTCAGTTAAAGTGAAAACCTAATCGCCACACAGTATAGATAAATAAACCTTTACAAATGTAACTGAGCGAGGGTAGTTATCATCAACAATCTGCTGAATGTTTGCTTGATGCGGTTGGTAACTCGCAAAATTCAAGTCAAAGCCTATGGGAGTTTAGGACTCCGGAGTCAGGAACCTCTCCACGACACAAGCCGTGGAAGATTACTGTCATCTGAATTAGACTCTAGATCAGTGTGTCGAGAGTGAAGACAATTTCGGCACCAGGCCGTTGACCATTTTGACAATCGGCACACTGACAGCCGAGCTGACATGCTACATGTCAACAAACTTCACGCGCCAAGTCGACATATTTATCAAAATATTTGGTCATTATTATTATAATAAAACCTTGTACTGCCTTGTTTAAGAAAAGGTTGAAATGTGGGTGCTGAGCGTTGAACCCTGAATTCGATCCCATGCTGGACAAAGATAAATATATAATTAGTGTGATTTTGATGCCAAGGTAAGCAAGGTATTAGAAACAGTTTAATAGATGACTTGCATTATTTCATACAATACCTACGCGTAAGGTAAAACAGGTTAAAAGATAAATTTCAACTTACTGGTAAGTGAAAGGTCCGACCTCTTCCACCTTGAGCTTGTCATCTTGACCGCTGGCGAACCGCTCAGCATTGGTGATGTTGAAGAGGTAGGCAGAAAGATGGATACTGTCCACCTCCTTGCTGATCGCCTCATGAACGTATGTGCCATAGTCCACGCGGGCACACTGTGGAAGAACCACTATTCAGTATAAGCAGGTAAAACATACACTGAGTGGAATTCGGGGCCCGGGTTTGGCAAAAGGCTCCATTAATAGGAGGTACAGGAGACTTGAACATAATTGATGAAGTATCATTCACTGATGGAGATAAGTAACCAGGGTTTCGGATATAATTACAGTTTAATAAGAAATCGAGGAATGCTTTTGAATGAAGTTTAGCTTTTTGATAAAAGAAGTGTTTGTTTTCTATTATTCTCGGTGGTAAACGATAACATCGGCTGCCGGCAGAAGTTACCACCCAGCAGACAAAGTCTTGCCGCCAAGCGATTCGTCGTGTTCCGGCGATTCGTTATGATGTCTGGTGAAACCGTATGGAAGACGGATCTGAGCATTTGTGTTGCGATGGGTGCCGGATACGAAGCGCCAAATGTTGTTGTGTCGTTAGTTTGGCCGTGCAGAGTCTCCAGATCAATCTCCCTCTGGGTTTAACATTGCATCACCTCGCTCAACTGCCGTCTTCCTTCCTATCCACCCAGCTTGTTTGAGTGAATAGGCTCTTAATAAATTAGCGCGCTTTACCATCAACGATTGCATCACTGCTTACCATAAGGCGGGAATGCGGTCAAGCACTAGGTTATCATTATAAAAAAAGAACAACTGTGATGTAGCATCACTACTGAAGTGGCTGGTAGCCGAAAGAGTAAAGCCAGGCGAGCACGACTCCACGCCAGGCTGTGCTACTACATAATATATACTTACATAAACAGAGACAAGCCGTATCGGGTCCACCATCACGGTCAGCATGGCTATCGTGAGGCATGTCGTTCCTATCAGTAAGCTCACCAGGAACCTTACTGAAAAAGAGAATAGACTTTGGTACCGGTTTTAAAATATTCCCTCCCCTATGATTTATTTATACAACCATATTTTTTGTTATAAACAAAACCTGAATATGTTTATAGTTGGGTTGGAACATAAGCAACTGAATCGATTCCAATAATTTTTACACCATGTTATATTTTTTCCCAAATACATTTAGAAATCGTTGCAGAGTGGTTACCGAGCGGTTACAATAGATCATAGGATTTGCGCGCGCGCCACCGCTGACGACAGAAGTCAACGCACCGCGCTAGGCGCTATATTTTTGTTGGGACAACCAATTAGAATACCAAGCTCATAACTTTCGGGTTGTTCATGACATCTTTTTGAAATTTTGTAGATAGACTCTTTACTTAAAAATAATGAACACGTGTTTCGGGCTTCACATAAACAAAAAGTAATTTTGTATGCTATATTAGCTGCCTGCGAGCTTCGTACCACCTCAGCAGTACCTATAATATTGATGACAGAATAAGATATAAGAAATAAGATAACAGACAGATAGTGGAGTATGATAATAGGGACCCGTTTCAACCCTTTGTGTACGGAACCCTAAAAAAAATATTCTGATGAATTGAGAACCTCCTCCTTTTTTGAAATTTGTTGACACTTTAACAATAGCAATGGCTTCAAATAAATAGCTGAACTACATACTCATTTCGTTATTTACGTTGAGTAAACTTTGTCGAACATCCATACTAATATTATAAATGCGAAAGTAACTCTGTCTGTCTGTCTGTCTGTCTGTCGGTCTGTCTGTCTGTCGGTCTGTCGGTCGGTCTGTCTGTCTGTCTGTCTGTCTGTCTGTTATGCTTTCCCATTTAAACCTCTCAACCGATTTTGATGAAATTTGGCACAGACAATATTTAGACCCTGAGAAAGAACATAGGCTCCCTTTTATCCCGGAAAAATTTGATATTCCCGAGGGAAATCTAAAAAGCGCGATTTAACCGAACTCCACGCGGGCGAAGCCGCGGGCGGAAAGCTAGTATGAAATAATTGCTAGTTAGTTAGGAAAAAATCCTTCAAAAGTATTCATAATTGTGATTATTGGTATACATTTACAATGATGGGGTGGTACTCAGCTGCATCTGCAAAATATGGCATAAAATTAAAATTTTATTGCGGTTTTTATTACGTGAATTTTACACAGCGATAAACGCATGAGATGTCTTACATGCTCATTTCATATATCCTTAATAATTGTAAAGTCTGTATTGTTGTGGCGGCATCTACATTCTGCCGACGCAAAATCCTGCATCGCGCAAGCAGAGTATACCGCGTAACTAGCAACTAGCATAATTATACCAACATCCTGACATCAACCTTTGAGGTGTAGTCTACCAGACAAGACACTAGTCTGGTCGGAGGATCCCCCTTTTCTATAGAGAATGATTAAACTTAACACCTTGCTCTGTACGTGCATTCTACATTTGTGAAGTAACATGCTCTTGATATGTATTGCATATCAGCGAAGGTCTTCCGTGTTATTATTTATCAGTCCTTTTTATTTGTTTTGCGATATCATTCAGTATGTTTCCACAAAATCTTGAATTACACTATTTATGTACCGACATATCTATTTGTTATTTATTTGTTTCTATTCTTATATGGAAGTTTTATTTGTAGTATTTATGTCATGGTCACATCACGGTGTAGTGAACTGAAGGGTAATGAGCAATTTTCCAGAAGCTTTCTTATGACTTGCTAGATGGTGCGGCTGGTAATAAAAGAGTGTTGCATGACATATAGTGATCTTTTGTTTATCAAAATTCTTGCGGCAGTCAGAATTAACCGCAACAAATCTAAATAAAATACCAAATGTTATGTAGCGCCATCTCTTGATCATTTTTTAAACTAACCTATCTGAAAACTGCTCAGTCTCGTAATTTTAAAAGTTTTAAATTACGTGAATTGGCCTGAGAGACTGAATTGGCCTGTCATTGATTGAGAGTTCTTACAACCTTGAAGCGGGCCGATCGATGAGTCAAACACGCTCGATATCGACGATCGAGCCTCGTAATGTGAACTCGTGGTAGCTACACTGAGTCACATCGGAGCGGTAATTCCCGTATTTTTAACAGCGGTCGTTCGCCTTCTAAGCTCAGCATCAATGTGTCAGAAGTACCTCTTATTGACCTACATTTTCATAAGTTTATGACATTAATTGGCGCTGAAATGACGTTACGATTTAATATTGATAGTTTTTAGGGTTCCGTAGCCAAATGGCAAAAACGGAACCTTTATAGATTTGTCATGTCTGTCTGTCTGTTTGTCCGTCCGTATGTCACAACCAGTTTTTTCCTAAACTATAAGAGCTATACAACTGTTGAAACTTGGTAGGTAGATGTATCCTGTGAACCGCATTAAGATTGTAATGCAAAAATAAAAAAATGATAATAAATATTGGACAACTGGCTCAAACACATACTTGTGGGGTATCTAACGAAAATTATTTTAAACCAGATCTAGTAAGTAGTTTTTTTTAATACCTCGTAAAAAGTAAACCGCTTATTACCGCGTAATCTATACTAATATATAAAGCTGAATAGTTTGTTTGTTTGTTTGTTTGTGCGCGCTAATCTCAGAAACTACTGGTCCGATTTGAAAAATTCTTTTTGCGTTAAATAGCCTATTAATCCAGGAAGGCTTTAGGCTATATAACATCCCGCTGTGGCCTATAGGAGCGGAGCATAACTAAGTAACTCCACGCGAACGAAGTCGCTGGCGGCAGCTAGTCTTTCATACAAATAATTTAGATCCTTTAATTTCATAAATCAATGTTACGGAACCCTTTGTGCGTGAATGCGACACGCCCTTTTACAACGCCGGTTTTTAATTATAATATGATGAATGATCTTCATTCATTCCGACATTGTGTAGTATAAAACTAAGTACATGTCATTTACAACACGAAACAAAAAAAAAAAGCAATTTATCTTTGGTCGATCAAAGATATGTAGGTATATATTTTTTTATGATTGTATGATGAGGCTCAGTCACTTCCGTAAGTTCAAAAAACAAAGTTAAGAAACTAAAACCCAACTACGACAAAAAACGACGCTGAAAAAGTATAAAACAAGATTTTCAGAATACTGAACTGAACAAAGTTGCTAATGTAGTTGCAAGTAAATGGACACAGTAGTAATGTCATACAATACTATTCTGAAGTATGTAATATTCACTATGTAGAGATAAATTTTCATGTTTGGAAAGGCGTAGTCACACGTTGTCAAGGTGCTACGGTAGGTAGGTAAATGTAACGTGTGACTACGCCTTTCCAAACATGAAAATTTATCTCTACGTAGTGAATATTGCATACTTCAGAATAGTATTGTATGACATTACTACTGTGTCCATTTACTTGCAACTACATTAGCAACTTTGTTCAGTTCAGTATTCTGAAAATCTTGTTTTATACTTTTTCAGCGTCGTTTTTTGTCCTAGTTGGGTTTTAGTTTTTTAACTTTGTTTTATTTGTACTATTTTGGTGTTATAGTGTATTTGTGGCGCATATTATTAACAAAAGTTAAACTGATGAACTAAAAACTAGGTACTTGACATATTACATCTACACGCACATATAACAACATAAGCCCGAAGGCATATAGTGCAGAGGCCTTTTTATGGGAGATTTAGCCAGTTATCAAACTGTTTCCGCCTTCACCGCGTGGAGTTCTCCCAGCTTATGTCGTTTTCATTAGTGCATTACATATTCTATTAATGTTCACACTGCTCTACATTGCAAGCGATTCACAGTTCCCGTGACCCGCGCTTTACTCTTATCGCTCATATTTAACATCATTAAAGCATTCTTGTAATTATGTACAAGCATAAAGCACTCGTGAAGCTCTTTCACGTGATACCAAACACGGTATATTTATTTTAATTTTATATTAACATAGAACTTTTTGTCCGCTAGAGGGCGCAATACTAAATTTGGTGACAAGCTATAAAGCTCATAACAGAATATCAAGGCCCTTCTAATGGTACTGCAGTGGTCTTATTCTGATAAGTAGTAAAGAAGCTATGAACGAAAAGATGTGAATTTTATGCAACCAGCCCATGAATACAGGTAAAGTCACAAGCAAATGCTAGCAATATATATATATATATTCAAAATGTACAAGTAAAGCGCTTTCAAATGATACCTAACACGGCATATTTATCTTAACTTTATTTTTTTACTCTGTATGTGGTTGTCCGCTAGAGGGCGCCACAGTAGATTTTGTGAAAACCCATATAGCCTATAACCAGCGGACAATTAAGACGCTTCTAATGATATATCATTTGTCGAATTCTGATAAGCAGTTTAGAAGTTACGAGGGAACAGATGAACATACATACATACATACATAGCCTGTCAAAATCATAACCCTCCTTTTGCTTTGCCGTAGTCGGGTAAAAAGAGATTTATCGTATGGAAAGCATTTCTGTAAAATATTATGCTGTTTTACTTTAAGCTTATTTGACCGGACTTTATACGGTGAGAAGTTTGCAGACTAGACCTTGATGGTTGATTGCTTGACTGGTTCGGTTGAAAACCCGCATTAGGATGAAGTTGTCTGGTAATTTTACGCAGTCGTGAGACACGCATGGTTATTTCCTACATCGGACTTTTAAATTTTGATTTGTATTTTTTACCAGATTTATGATTTTTTTTTGCTTTAGTTTTAAAAATCAACGCGGAAGAGAACCATCATCATGAAAAGATGGTGAAGAAGTAGGTATATTAAATGCTGCGCCCTTGAGCGTATCTAAAATAATCTTACAATCAAATGTTTGATTAATATCTTACTAGTCGCAAAATCATCTCGGAGACAATCAATGAGAAAATCTTGGCAAAAATTTTGAGAAATTGTTAAAGGTAATATTGCAATTCTCGTAATTATATGACCCTAAGCTCTACATTAGCATAATGCAGAGCTTAGGCTCTCCCGTGTGGTACCGGGCTTAGAATAGTACCATCCCATATCCTTCCGTGGGTGCCGTAAGAGGCGACTTAGGAATTTCTCACCAGGGAAGCGGGCAGCAGCGCTTTTCCTGTGGAATATCAAACTACTGCGATCCCCAACCCGCCTGCCAAGCGTGGGGATTATGGCAAACCCCCCAATGTAATGAAAGCCTTGGAGGAGGCCTTTGTCCAGCAGTAGACCTCTATAGGCTGAAGAAGAAGAAGCTCTACATAGCTATCAACTTAAGTCATCATCATCATCAACCTTTTTATCGTCCCACTGCTGGGCTCAGGTCTCCTCTCACAGAAAGAAGGATTGAGCGTAATCACCACGCTTGCTCAAAACAGGTTGGCGATTTTAGACCCAAAGTCCAGTAATCAATAGTCAATATCAACTTATGGATTTAATCAAAATTTTGGCCGTGCATAACACTCGAAATACTCGAACATGGTTCGATCGATTTGATTGTTTTTAGGTTTTCGTACCCAACGATTAAAAACGGGATACTAGGTATCACTAAAACTCCACTGTCTGACCGCCAGTCCGTCTGCCTGTCTGTCTTTCCGTTATCTCACGAAGCTTAACCATTGAAGTTTTCATACATCAACATACTTTTTGAGTTTATTTTTTCTATAGATAACGGAACGCTTCGAGTGCTAGTATGTTTTTTTGGTCGCCGTTTTTTTCTAGTTCGTATCAATACGTTTATGTTACGTTACAAAAAAAATAGAAATAACTATAGATTGTCTCACGTGATACAAAGATCACCGGTGAGGTGATCTACTCAAACACATTGAATGATAAATTAGATTGAACTTACTTTTCGTTGTCCTATTCCGCTCAAAGGTCCCTTGGGTGAGGTAACCCATTTTCAGTGTCTCTTTCATTGGATGAGATTATTTAATCACAGTTTAAATAAAAAGTACCTCGCCGAGTTCTGAAACAAAAATAAATAAAATTGCGTTATTTATTAAGTAAATAATTAGTTATGGCGATAAATTAAATGTTCATTTGTACGGTCGTTACAGACATTTCAAATTACTAAAATTTCGTCAAAGTTATTTCTGGCGGTAACCTTGGAGCGTTAGAAATTAGTGAATGTAAAAAGTCCTCTTCGACTACATGTGTGTTAAAACATTTATTCAAATCAAAGGGACAAAAAAAAAATGAAATTTTTGTTTTCTCAAAAACGGTCATTTTTATCAAAAGTAAACTAGATAAATAATACTTAAAATTATCTACGGAAATGGTTCGTAAACTCTATTTAATAATTGTCATTCTTGAGATATGGAGAATATAAAGAGTAGAATATTTTAAGACACAATTTTACACGTCAAAATTTTTTTGGTGGAAATTTTAAAACAAAATGGCGCCCGCACACCCTCTCAGGGGCCCTAGTCAGCTAATTCTATAAATTTCTCATTCCAACACGATTCCATTTTCATTGTACTTAAAGTTCGTAACCGCTAAATTTATAATGATCTATCAATATTATCGGTCAGTCGTCTCGTAATGAGATGGTGACAGAATGACATTGCCGTATTGCCATTATTATCTATAAAACTTGTTGATAGAAATCTAAAATATAGTTTAAAAAACTAATTTTTTTTTACTTCTTTTCAACTTTTTAGTTGGATATTCTTTAAAAAAAAAACGAACGAACGAACGTATTGAAAACGGTGGGACATTTTACAGTAATGAGCCGCTCACTCGTAGTCCAAAGAGTTAGAGACGGACAAACAAACAAACAAGCAAGCAAGCAAACATACAAGAGAAGCTAATAAAAAGCATGTAAAAACTAGTCCATTTGAACATTTATTAATATGGAGTGTCGATGATATAGCACTGGAAAGTCATAATAACGCACTTTTGTTAGTAGATTTCGAAACTTCACAAAATCCATTATTATGAGATCACTGATTGACCATTCTGACACTATTGTAATAACAGACTACGGCCCCAGATGTAATGGCCCGAGCGGTGCGTTGTTGATAAGTGTGTGGGAGACACTTGATTGGACACGATTTAAATTATTTGAGCACTTTACTACAATTTAGTCAAAAGAGCTTTACAACTTACAAGTAAGACTAATTAAATTACTGAGTTGTAAAAGATCTGTGGTGAGTATTTATACAGAGAATCATTACTGAAAGGAGTGGATAAGTACCACGACCCTTGATCCTTTATTAGTTATCTGATCAACAATATGAACTAATTTGTGATCTGAATGTTATTAGTAATTGTATACAAACATCATCTATTTATGAGAACAGTAAAGAATTGATTACCTAACGATACATAATATTCTAATGATATGCAAACAGATATCAATGGTTTCCTTGAGAATGTTAAACAAATCGTGATGTCCATTATTCCAGTATTTAGTTTAGTTTTGTATAAAACAAGTACCTTAATGAAATTTATAAGTTATGGAAGAGCGGAGTCTCCTAACACGGGCTTGTTTGCTTAAAAGGAGACTCCAATCACATGATTGTAATGTTACTTGTTGTTGAAATAATAAATTATTATCTTTTATTCCATTATATACACTTATAAATTATATTTTTAAATATTTCTACATAAAAAAAAAATATAAAAAACATTTAAAAATATAAAAAATAGTAGCCCACCGGTATCGGGAACAGGGTCCAAGCTACCGGCGGTCAGGGCTCCAGAGAGAGGAACTTCCTGACGATGCGAGCCGTGTCCAGCAGTACCGCTTTCTGAATCAAGCCCTTGATCCAGCTGCCTAACGAGAGCCTCCTGAGGTGTTGGTCGAGACTCTTGACTATTAAGCCATTTGCTGTCACGACTATCGGTACAATGATTGCTGAATCCACTTCCCACATGTCGACAACCATTATTATTATTTATTATTACACTGATCTAAATAGAAAAAAAACCTAGCCCCACACTAGTAATTTCTCCAGTATCGTGGTGTTTACAAACATATAAACTCACATACAAAAACAGCCAGACCCACAGCAACTACTTGTAGGTCATACAAATATTTGTTCCGTGCGGGAATCGAACCCGCGACACGCAGCGCAGCAGTGTGGCACCAGTCAATAGCTGAACCTCTGCGCTAACCGTACAGTCGTGTCTAGTGTAGTGCAGGCAAAGACATTAAAATTATATAATGAAGGTCTCTTTAAAGTCATACATTAAAATTAGTTAGATACCTAATCATTTATATTAAGAATCTGACAATGAAGGGCCATGTTTGAAAGGGGGTTTAGAAGAACGCGTTTGCAGGTTTTTGTTCACTTATCCTAATTAACGGCAAGCATGCATCAGTCGTCAAGTATGTAGCTCAACGACCCGTAACACATTTGCGGGTCATTTACGTTGACCATGTACCTACATATATACCTACTATATACAAATGTATATACTCAAAACCGCCGGACAGTTATAATTATGTAGGTATTCAATCTATCTTGCACGGTTAGCCATTCACAATAATTTCACAGTTACTCTTTAGGGGTCCGTACTCTATTACTAACTCAAACGAAAAGGTCAGCTAAGGCAGTAAGTACATTATCATAACACTTCTTTAGCAAATTCAAAACACTTTTGAGCTACTTGGCAACATGGTATAAAAATAACGAGAGTTCTCCATCCATGTGTAACGAAAATTCATGTAGATAAATTCCTTTCCAATCTGTCATTTTCATTCAAAAGATTTATAATGTCACTTTAGAAATATAATAAGACGCTGCTTTATACTTTAAATGTAAGTTGATTTGATCGAAAATGTCACCCATGAAATTAATAATAATATATATTTTTTTCCCGTCACCGACATAGCTCTGCGAGTCGCTAAACTTAAGTGGCAGTGGGCAGGGCACATTGTTCGTAGAACCGATGGCCGATGGGGCAGTAAGGTTCTGGAGTGGCGGCTACGTACTGGAAGACGCAGCGTAGAGGGCCCCCGACAAGGTGGACCGATGACCTGGTGAAGGTCGCGGGAAGCCGATGGATGCGGGCAGCACAAGACCGGTCAGCGTGGAAAGCCTTGGGGGAGGCCTTTGTCCAGCAGTGGACATCTATAGGCTGAAGAAAAAGAAGAAGAAGAAACATATCCCACACTAGTAATTACTTCTGTATCGAGGGTGCGTTTACAAACATTTAAACTCAACGAGCTAATTATCCCGAACAACTACTTGTAGGTGATACTAATATTTGTTCCATGCGGGGATCGAATCCGCGACACGCAGCGCAGTAGTCTATCGCTCAGCCACTACACCAACCGTGTGTTTTTTTTTTATAAGTTATAAACTAGCGCTTGACCGCAATCCCGCCTGGTGGTACCTAAGCAGTGATGCGATCGTTTATGGTAAAGCGCGCTAGTTTATTAAGAGCCTATTCACTCTAGCCTTGAAGAAATTCAAATTGTAGTGTGACGGAAACACCGGCGCTGGCAAATTGTTTCAGCCCCTCGATGACTTCCGTGCTAGGTGGTACCTGTGTTACAGCTTCAAATTCTAATTTTGTTATGCTTTTTGTAACTGCAGGTCGGTATCAGAAATCCAACTCCCGTATACCGTTTAAAATCTAGTCTCAATTCTATATCAATGTCAAAGACTTTTCAAATATTTTGGGAGTTTACAGATAAGTATGACAGATTACCCGACAACCCGAGTAACCGACATAGCCCGAAGAATTGCAATATTAAAGTGGCAGTGGGCTGGACACATTGCCCGTAGGACCGATGCCCGATGGGGCCGACGGGTTCTGGAGTGGCGACCACGCACCGGAAGACGTAGCGTGGGTAGGCCCCCGACAAGGTGGACCGACGACCTGGTGAAGGTCGCGGGAAACCGCTGGATGCGGGAGGCGCAGGACCGGTCGTCGTGGAGAACCTTGGGGGAGGCCTATGTCCAGCAGTGGACGTCTTTCGGCTGAAATGATGATGATGATGACAGATTAACAACATATCAGTTTGTGAAAGTTCTTGATATTACTAGAATTGACCTTCATGATGAACTAAATATGTATACCTATATGATTCGCATTACTACCCAGATATTTAAATAACCGGTAATAATTTGAATGGCTATTTAAAGTCATTTAAGATATTCAAATCCTAAACATTGCCTATTTCTTTTTAATGTTAAACAATTAAAGATTTTTATTTGAGAATATTTTACATGATATTTGCATAATTTAAAAAGTTTTAAAATAATACATGTATACAAGTTTATAATAAGGACGCGATATAAATAAAGGGCATTAAAAAAATCATCAATGGGAAACGTGCTCAAAACCACGTTGTATGGCAACAATATTTTTACATGAGTGACCTTGAGTTCATAGCTTATAGAAACAAGATTTCGAAAACCATATGAGTGAGCAAGTTTTATTATAATTAGTTTCGAAACTTAGAGCCGTACTCAGAGACATGAAAGTAAACAAATTTAACTTTTATTCTTAAAACAATTAAATAACTATATAGAATGTTGTTTTTTTTTTAAGATATCACCATCATCATTTCAGCCGAAAGACGTTCACTGCTGGACATAGGCCTCCCCAAGGTTCTCCACGACGACGGCTCCTGCGCCTCCCGCATCCAGCGGTTTCCCGCGACCTTCACAAGGTCGTCGGTCGGTGGACCGACGACCGGTAGCGAAGAAGACGACATGGAAGACGTAGCGTGGTCGCCACTCGAGAACCTACGGCATCGGTCTTACAGGCAATGTGTCCAGCCCACTGCCACTTTAGTGTTGCAATTCTTCGGGCTATGTCGGTTACTCTCGTTCATCTGCGGATCTCTGCTTTTTAAGATATTAATAAATGAAAATTTATTATGAAAATAAGTTGCGCCATACATTTTTATATAAAACTAGCGGCCACCAACGACTTCGTTCGGGTGGACTTAGTTATGCTCCGCTCCTATTGGACGCAGCGTGATGTTATATAGCCTACAGCCTTCCTGGATTAATGGGCTATCCAACGCAACAATAATTTTTCAACTCGGTTCAGTAGTTCCTGAGATTAGCGTGTTCAAACAAACAAACAAACTCTTCAGCTTCGTTTATTACATTAGTAATTAGTATATATATACATATATATGTATATACGATATGTAAAGAAAACCCTGTCCGACCCATAAGGATAATAAAGGTTAGGTAAACACTTGACCAAATATAATATAAAATTTTACATAATCATCATAGTAACAATACTAATGAATTTTGAAATAATCCTTTTTTCCGGGGAATTAACTCCAATTTCCCCGAAATTTGGTAATTTTTAAAAAAGTGACAATACCGGTATTATTATAAGCGAATAGCGATGCTACCACGTCACAGGTGTCGCGTGCCCTGCCCCCCGCCCACACGCGGAGGGGGTTGTTTACCGCACATGTATTAAGTTACCTCTTTTTGCGAAATAATATTTATTTTTTTAGGGGGATTTTTTTTTTAAGTTTTGCCTGTCTTTGTGGGCATTAGTCAAATCAGTTATCGATACCTAACAATACCTTCACGGATCGGACAGGTTTTCTTTACATATTGTATATACGGACAAAACTCACAGATTGAGCTAGCCCCAAAGTAAGTTCGAGACTTGTGTTATGGGATACTAACTCAACCATACCATATTTTATAATAGATACATATAGAGATAAACATCCAAGGCCCAGGCCAATCAGAAAAGATCTTTTTCTATCATGACCTGGCCGCGGATCGAACCCGGGGCCTCCACGTCGCAGGCAGGCGTGTTGACCGCTGCGCTACGGAGGAGGAGTATATAATTAAATAAATAAATTCATGTATTTTCATTCACAACGGTTTTGTAGTAATAAACAGTTTTGGTCTATATTATATAAATAAATAAATTATAATAATAAATTCACATTGTCACATAATACATGAAATTCATAAAAAAAAAAGAATGTAGTGTATGTATTTAGTAAGTATGACTCAACACAGTGTCAAATTTAATTAGCTAGTTACACGCCGCAGACATGATGGATATCGTATATGATATAATTATCCTGTATGTAGATAATAACATTGTATAAATGGGCCAGCATCCTTTATCAACATATAGAACTGTCATATAAATTAGGCTGACAATTTAAAATAAACAGTTTGTATATTATTCTACGTTCTGTTACAATTTGCTTTCTTGCTGTTTTTCTTTTAATCTATACTAATATATAAAGCTGAAGAGTGTATTTGTATGTTTGTTTGTTTGTTTGTTCTTGCTAATCTCGGGAACTATTGGTCCGATTTGAAAAATTCTTTTTGCGTTGGATAGCCCATTAATCCAGGAAGGCTTTAGGCTATATAACATCACGCTGCGACCAATAGGAGCAGAGCATAATTAATTCTACGCAAAATAAGTCGCTGGCGGCCGCTAGTATTATATATGTAAATAAATAAAAATCCGACCACAAAATGATACATGCTGTAGCAACCTTTAATTAAGTCTGCACTCAACATAGGATTTCATAGGAACATTATTGTAATATATAAATGTAACTAGTGTAAGATTTGTTGATTGTTCTAAATAAATAAATAAATTATAGTATTCTATGCTTTCAATAGAAACTATGAAAGAATCTGTGTTTCGATACGTACGTTGGACTCATAGTCCTCAAGATCGATATCTTCTAGAATACTTTATGTTACTATAAACTAGGGTTGTAACGGAGCTTCGCCTCCGCTTCCGTTACTACGGAAGTTCCGCAAGAAATCGTATCTTCGCTTCCGCCTCCGCCTCCGCTCAGTATTTGCGGAGTTATAACGGAGGTTTATTTAAATATTTATAAAATAAATAACGCGCAAGCTGCGACGCTCGACAACCGTCCGGCCGCGTTTGAGCGCGAAATGGTCAATAATCAACTAGTGCGATGCGGGAATGCGGCAAACACAATTTGTTTCTCCTTAATTTTCATTACAAGAAGGTAATATTTTTTTACGAAGTATACTACTATTAATGTACGTATTTAAAATAAAAAAAATTGTTTTAATTAACCATATATTTCAATTTTTTCTATATGTACTTTCTCCGCCTCCGCCTCCGTTAACCTCCGCATCCGCGGAGGTGAGACTCGTCGCCTCCGCATCCGCCTCCGCCTCCGTTAACAAGCCTCCGTTACAACCCTACTATAAACGATAAGTCAGTGACTCACTATATTGTATCTGCTTTTAACTTGAAACATACCATTTCATTATTAGTTTTGGGTACATAATATTTTAAGGGTTCTACTACTTTTAATAAAAACTGTAACGACTTAGATAAATTTGTTATTTCAACAGTTATAGAAGCATAAAAAGTTATCACAGGACAATGTTTGGATTGCTGAGTACAGTAGTGTATTCATCATCATCATCATCAACCTTTTATCTTCCTACTTCTGGGCACAGGTCTCCTCTCACATAGAGAAGGATACATGCATTGTTGTATATTAAAGTGGCCGCCAGCGACTTCGTTCGCGTGGAGCTAGTTATGCTCCGCTCCTATTGGTCATAGCGTGATGTTATATAGCCTAAAGCCTTCCTGGAATAATGGGCTATCCAACGCAAAAAGACTTTTGAAATCGGACCAGTAGTACCCGAGATTAGCGCGTTCAAACAAACCAACATACCAACAAACATACAAACAAACAAACTCTTTAACTTTATACAGCGTGGCGCCATAATGGTGACATTAAATTAACACACGAGTAGTGCTAGTGCCCATTAATCATATGACATTTGCTATTTTAAAATAACTCGAAAAAAAAATTTTTTTTTTCAAACAAAATAAATAATTATATTATTTATTTTGTTTGAAAAAAAAATTTTTTTTTTCGAGTTATTTTAAAATAGCAAATGTCATATGATTAATGGGCACTAGCACTACTCGTGTGTTAATTTAATGTCACCATTATGGCGCCACGCTGTATATTAGTATAGATTTAAAATGTTGAAGCTTACATCCATATATATTCAAGGTTGCTGTGTTTGTTAAGACCAATCCAAGCTTTTTAAAAAAATGTTAAACATTAATAACCGAAGTCGACGGGATAACCATAGCTTATGCGTCTGAAGGTCCCACACAGCATTAATGTACAAAACTGTTTATAGCGACAATCACATTTAATGTACAAAACTATTTATGACGTCAGTAATATTTAACTGCTGTCGTTTATTTATTTGTTTATATGTTCTCCACAAAGAAATGTAGATAAAGGCAGACTTAATGCCTTAGGCATTCTCCACCAGACAACCATCGGTGGTAAAGATGAGATGAAGGATGGCAAGTGCTTTGGTTGAAAAGAAAACAATGATAAAAAAAACTGTTAACACTTGTTAAACAAATATTTAAATAAGTTATATACAATATGTAAAGAAAACCCTGTCCGACCCATAAGGATAATAAAGGTTAGGTAAACACTTGACCAAATATAATATAAAATTTTACATAATCATCATAGTAACAATACTAATGAATTTTGAAATAATCCTTTTTCCCGGGAATTAATTCCAATTTCCCCGAAATTTGGTAATTTTTAAAAAAGTGACAACACCGGTATTATTATAAGCGAATAGCGATGCGACCACGTCACAGGTGCCGCGCGCCCTGCCCCCCGCCGCCCGCGGAATGGGTTGTTTAATATGTAATGCTAATGTATTAAGTTACCTCTTTTTGCGAAATAATATTTATTTTTTTCAGGGGGATTGTTTTTAAGTTTTGCCTGTCATTGTGGGCATTAGTAGAATTAGTTATCGATACCTAACAATACCTTCACGGATCGGACAGGGTTTTCAACACATATTGTATACACATATATACTGTTACCAGAATACTATGAATGTTACTTATCCATACTAATATTATAAATGCGAAAGTAACTTTGTCTGTCTGTCTGTCTGTCTGTTACGCTATCCCGCTTAAACCTCTCAACCGATTTTGATGAAATTTGGCACAGACAATCTTTAGACCTTGAGGAAGAACATAGGCTACCTTTTATCCCGAAAAAAAAAATGATATTTCCGAGGGAAATCTAAAACAGTGCGATATAACCGAAATCCAGGCGGGCGAAGCCGCGAGAGGAATGCTAGTAATATATAAAAAACTAAAACTTGGGAGAGAAGTGTTGACATGACTCTACCCTAATTGTTGTTTAGAAAACAACTCTGCAATTTCTGCTTAATTTTCCGTCAACCGACTGGTAATCAATCCAAGAATTGATCATGAGTTTATTTAAGAAACGAATAAAATCCTTACTTGTGACCAAAGCACATTACATTATTTCGGAATTCATTCCCTGATAAAAATATAATGACAGAACGTTGATATGCTAATAAATGACATCTGTTATTGTTCTTGGCGTAAGATTTCATAGTTGACATTTATATTTATTGCATAACATTAGTATTTTTTTTTTGACATGACCTATTGTACATATTGGTTTTAATTTTGTTGTAATTTTTGTTTTTTTGTTCTGTTTAATTGTCATTGTTTGATATATGTATAGGTAGAGCGTGTCATTTTAGATAAAATGTGTTCTTTAGTGTGGTGTTACAATGATTTATTGAGGATACTAGCTCTCATTAGAAGCTCTACGGGCTACGGCACGCGCTTGTTGCCACTAGCCAGATAACGCTCTCCGTAATGTGCGCTGCAGACGCTTGCCCGCGTTTCTGCGAAGGCTTATTGGCGCATATTACTTGGGCTGCCATCCTAACTTACGCGTTTATTAGTGAGTAAATTGTAATCTCTTTTCTATTTAAACTAATAAATATTGTTCGATAAAGTACTATTTTTGGCTTGTTTCTTAGTAACGCTTTCACACTACCTGGATTGGGACATAGTATATTTTTTAGCATGGTGGCCTAGCGGTTAAAACACAAGGCCGCTCAAGTATGAATAACGGTGATGATTCTTTTCTAAGTTATATGAACTTTCTAACTATATTTTGGAGAATAACTGATTAAAAGGTGAAGGAAAACATCTGGAGGAAACCTGGACTTAGGAACCTCCTGGACGTACGTCTCAAATCGCCAACCCGCATTGAGCAAGCGTGGTGATTATGCTCAATCCTTCTTTGTATGAGAGGAGACCTATGCCCAGCAGTGGGACGATAAAAGGTTGATGGTATACATGGTTGATGGACAAAGGTTGATGGACGATAAAAGTGAATGATAAAGGATGATGATGATAATGATGATGATGATGGTATTTTATAGCCCGATATTCCTTTGGGATCGACACTAATGCGAATAAAACCGCGGGGCACAGTTAGTTCACAAATATAATTATACATAATATCTTACTTTTGATTTCCGTCTCTGTATACGAGAGTGAGTGACCGCACCTACCTATACATACCGTGTATAGTTGAAATGTTATTTCATTTGTTTTTTACGTTGATCGTCGTGTATTCTCACCTTGACATGCTACAACTTTCGTAGTAACGATCAAGAAATATTAGATAAATGTCGATGTTGCATAGTTTGTCAGTGTTTGGGGCCAGACGGCCAATGCTCTGTAAGTATCACTCAACTAAATACGATTAAGTTATTATTGGGAAAAGAAGGGTGCCTATAGAAATAATCTTAGTACGAGTGCCAAAGGGCTCCGAAGACATTATAGATACAGAATAGAATACTCTCTAATATGTATACCATATTAGATATCGATCTCAAGATCTAAGCCATAATAAGTTGTGCCAGAATGGCTTTTATACCGTTAAAGATTTAATCGAGGACAAAAGACGTGGGCTTGAGGTGCTTCCAATTTAAAAAATTGAATGTCTCTATTTTTGGTTTTCTCTTGTTGTTTTTTTTTTCACACAATTTTTGCATATGTAAAACGCACACTATGTAGCCAAGCATATTATAAGTTATGGGATCTTATCTCGAATCACGTCCTAGTGCTTTAGGAAGAAGTAGCGGAACAATCTCCCCATCCCATCCAGATTAACCGAAAAAAACTATTTTACCGAATCATTGTAATTTAATTGGCCTCAACAGTGCTTATGAATAATCGGAATTGAGGTTACGAAAACCAGTTTTGATTCAATGTAGATCTACCAATCTGAGGAACCAGTTAGTTTTAACAATTCAGTATTATCTTTTTCTGAGTGTACAAAAAGTAATAGCTATTTTTTAACCAACCCGCAACCCTGACCCAGGAGACATCGGTCTTTGTGGACGCCGTCACGATGTGCTAACATCTCTTTGAAGCGCGCGTGAAATACAACGCGCCGTCGACTCGGGCCTGGTCTTTACCGAGCGGCAAGCTGCCCACTGCTCACTGCCCGCAGGCCCGCGCCTACGGTGGCTGGGAGTTAGGTGTCGTCTCCCGGCCAGGGCGTCTCCTGCGGCGGCTAGTGGCGTGAGGGCGCTGGGATTCCCGTTGCCTCACGCGCTCCGCCTCCTCCTTTGCCAGCATCACTGCTTTGCAGAAGTAGGTGACGGCCTGCCATGCACTCTCACTCGGGACCATGGCCTGGACCAGGATCGGAAGCGAGAGATCGCCGCCGATTGCCGCTACGAGGACATGGCGGTGCTCTACCCAAGCCGGGCAGACCTCCACCGTATGCTCCACCGTGTCCTCAGAGCGATCCACACAATGGTGACACCCTGGCGTTTCCTCCCGCCTAATACGGAACAGGAACCTCCCGAAACAACCATGTCCGGTGAGGACCTGCGTTAGACGGAAGGTGATGGCGCCGTGGACTTAACGCCGCTATTCTGGCGTGCCCAGCACTGGGTTGCGACAATCGCATTTTCCATGTCGCCGCGATGTACCGCGATTTCTCGCGGCAGCGGAATTATGCGTTTTGCCTCCTCTCGCCACTCCCACATGGGGGCGAGGGCTTTGGCCTCCAGATCCCATGGCGGCAATCTGGCAAGGAGGCTCGCCGCCTCAGCGGAGACCTTGCGGTATCCCCGGATCAGCCGAACGGCCATGACCCTCTGGGACGCGGTCAGGCGCTTCCTTAGCGACCGCGCCCACACCTGTGCCCCGTAAAGGGGCATGCACCGCACGGCCCCGCGTAGAGACAGATTGTAGTAGCTTGATGTATAACTGTCATCTGTATATTGTATATTATAACTAGTTATTTTCTTTTTTTTCCTTTTAATATACAAACTACTTTAATGAAGGTTAGACCACGCTTCTCGGCTCTTTCTTACAATTGCAAATTTGCGGAAATATATTCTAATTTACAAACAAGCTTAGTCATGTCAGTGCGTTTTGTGACATCTTTTCGTCACATTTTGTATTGCTCTCGACGTAATCCCATAACATTGTTCTTTTTAGCGTGGAGCGTAATTTCGAGATAGATAGAAGATAAAGATTTAAATAACTCATCGGGTCGAGGGTTCGAGGGGTCCAACGTGGACTATACGTAGGTATATGATTGATGAAATTCAACTAAGCAAGCCACGACCAATGATCGTTTGATCGTTTGTGACATAGATTTGTCTTTAAATTATTCAACTTGTAATCAAAATTTTAGCGCAATGTTATTTTATATTATAAGTAAGTAAGTAAAAAATTTATTTGCTAAGATTGTAGGTACATTAAATAGGATGTTACAATAATAGAGCGAGCCTTGTACAATCTACCTGATATTAGGCATGCAAACAACAATGAGAATAATAAATCAAATAATAAATAGTTTATGGTTAGAATTATCTACATAAGTATTAAAATTTATTAAAATTAATTGATACAAAAACATTAAAAGCATAACAACAAACAACAATGACAAAAAAGAATTATAATAATCAATTAATACGTCAAATTAATACGTCATTACAACTCTGTCAAAAAAAAAACAATTTAGTCATAAGGTTATGTCAAAGAAAAATTTAAATCATTAGGTATGTCAAATATGATAAAAAAAAAACTAAAATTGAGTAATTTGGTCCGTTAGTTAATTAAATTAGATACATTAAATTGCACAATTCAAATGTCATCGTCATTTAAATAGTCTATTACAGAATAATAACACTTTTCTATTAGGAAGGCCACTAAATTCTTTTTAAAAATCTTAATTGTATCATTTTTTATTACATCCGGCAATTTATTATATATAGTGGGACCCATACAAATGACACTTTTCCTCATTAACGCTGTGTTGCAGGACTCGATTTGTAATAAATTTTTATATTGTTTTCTAACTGGTCGCTCTCTAGTTTCCGTCATTGTAGGAAAAAGATTTTTATGGGTCTTTACAAATATGGCCATTTCCAGAATGTACAATGACGGAAATGTAAGCAGTTTTAGGGACTTAAACTTTGGTTCGCAACTGTCTGTGGTCTGCAACCCACACATTGCTCTAATGCAACGTTTTTGTGCCCTGAATATATATTCCCAGCTTTTATCACCAGCTACTTCACCAGTCAACGACCAAAAATCATACCATTTTAAACTAGTTCTGTAAGAACGTGTACATACGGCTGCACATTAAATAAATTAAACCAGTATAAGCTGATTTTTCATTTGTACAAAAAACTATACAATGCGAGGTCAGCTAAAACTGGAATATACCTATAGCTAGATGTTTAACTGCGAACGTGTTATCTGATCTGATAATAATTATATGTATGGCCTTGACTTTTCCACATAAAAGAAGATTATAATTGTAAAATTATTAGTTATGTACATTAATTAATGATTATTTATTGCTTGTATATGGAAAATAGGCATCTGATGTTGGATTCAAATTATCCAATATTCCGCCCATTGTATTGCGTTCTATTCAATCACGTTTATGTATAGGTACATATTCACGTGGGTTTAACAGACAGACAGACATACGTAGCAATTATTTAATGATAAATCATCTACGTCGAAGTTAGATAAAAAAAAATGGATTACAATTTATGAGCGATTAGTAAAAATTGAGTTCTCAGTCAAGTTTGACGAGTAGAAGTACTAGTTTACGTACGTCAGTTTGAGGGTCAAGGAATGTTGGCTGATTAATTAATACTATCTCATTTGTAAAAGGGAAGTTCCTCACTTCGGAAAGGCGATCATATAAGGAGCAGTTGGTTCGTGTAAAAAGTACCCACGTCACATGTAAAATACTAATTACATATACCTACCTACTGTAGACGGAGGATTAATAAAAAACGCCGTCGTATGGGTTCTGTACCCAATACCTACACAAAAACAATATAAGTATATCTATACTAATATATAAAGCTGAAGAGTTTGTTTGTATGTTTGTTTGTTCGCGCTAATCTCGGGAACTAGGTACTGGTTCGATTTGAAAAATTCTTTTTGCGTTGGATAGCCCATTAATCCAGGAACGCTTTAGGCTTTATAACAACACGCTGCGACCAATTCGAGCGGAGCATAACAAAAATTTAAAATAAATAACTACCTCCACGCGAACGAAGTCGCTGGCGGCAGCTAGTACTAGATGTAGTGTACTAATAGTCAAATTACATACACCACTCTCAGTAGATGTCAGTTATAACAGAAGCAGAGATCAGACAGAAATCGTTAAAGCGCTTTAAAGTTTTATTTCAACTGCCCAGCTGTCACGGTTCATGAGATTACACCTGGTGACAGATCGACAGAAACACGATGGAATCT
This sequence comes from Sesamia nonagrioides, assembly GCA_017933935.1. Lineage (NCBI taxonomy): Eukaryota > Metazoa > Arthropoda > Insecta > Lepidoptera > Noctuidae > Sesamia > Sesamia nonagrioides. Next base: position 252,019 of record JADWQK010002442.1, read on the forward strand.
TAGTACCTAATAGGGACCCGTTGTCTACCATTTTATTTATCAGTTCATTTCTAACAACAAGACTTATAATGTTAGCTACAATGTCTGTACAGTGACCGATTAAAGTTAAATGACGTGCAAACGTCAAAAATGCATGGTTAAACAGTCGCTAACCATTAATTAACTTTAAGTGTCAATGTTAAGGGAAAGTTGACGAGTGAATTCGTGCGGCGCAGCTTGTGTTTGTATTATTAAGCTTCTCCGAACAATTGGCGTATCAAGTGCAAAAAAAAAAAACTGTCTTAAGTCCGTATTCCAGAAGGAAACTCCACCATTGATCTCTGCTTAAGCATTACTTAAAACTAGTTTCAACCAATGAAATGGCTTAAACGAGACTTAAGTAGAGCTTGAGTTTTGAATGACGTTCTGTAATACGGACCTTAGTCCCAGAGCTAATGTCTGACGTCCAAGCGAAACATATTATTAGCTTTATTATTAGTAGGTATAGATTTATAATAAAACGATTAAGATTTAATGAAGACAACCTATTAGCTGCTAATTTATAAAGACAAGAGTGTCGAATTTCACGACGGCCGTGCGTCATATACACATGATCCGGTTTTTTTAAAGTTACTCCACACTAGGAATTTCTCCTGTTGGTATCGTGGGTGCATTTACATATTATATTTACACTAATATATACAAACAGCCAAACCCGGAACCACTAGTTATAGGTCATACAAATATTCGTTTCGTGCAGGAAACGAACCCGCGACACGCAAGCAGCAGTCAATCATTTAACCGCTGCGTCAGCTGTGCCGTCAGGTCGTACCTATGTGTAAGCTGAAGGAATATCAAAGTCATCATCATCCCAGCGTAAATCCCAATCGCATCCGAAGCCTTTTCAGCTTTGGAGTCTGGGGTCCGCTTTACCAGTCCAACTGCTGATATGGCTAAACTTCGACATTTTCCGCCGTCTGACCTCCACAACCCGAAGGCGACATCGAAGTATTGCAGTTAGACCAATTGTTGGACTTTTTGAGGGCTCCAACAACCCGTAACGACTGCCACTAGATGTTCGTATGGCAACCGGGACCAACGGCTTAAAGTGCTTTCCGAGGCACGACCAGACCAGTGCAAATATTCATATTCATGCATACAAATACTTGCACTGTGCGGGGATCGAACCCGCGCCACCATACGCAGCGGCCGCGTCCGCTACCGCTACGCCACGGAGGCTGTCCTGAAGGAATATCAAAGTCAGTAGGTAATATTAATCAAGGATCCGTACCTAATACCATTCCAATACATATGTAATATGTGTATGGTTCTGGAGTGGCGACCACGTACTGGAAGACGCAGCGTGGGGAGGCCCCCAACAAGGTGGACCGATGACCTGGTGAGAGTCGCGGGAAGCCGATGGATGCGGGCAGCACAAGACCGGTCAGCGTGGAAAGCCTTGGGGGAGGCCTTTGTCCAGCAGTGGACATCTATAGGCTGAAGAAGAGAAGAAGATGTGTAATGTGTGCGATCGAATCAGGAATGAGGAGATTCGCAGAATAACGAGAGTAACCGACATAGCTCGAAGAATTGCAACACTAAAGTGGCAGTGGGCTGGACACATTGCCCGTAGGACCGATGCCCGATGGGGCCGACTTGTTCTCGCGTGGCGACCACGCACCGGAAGACGTAGCGTGGGTAAGCCCCCGACAAGGTGGACCGACGATTTGGTGAAGGTCGCGGGAAACCGCTGGATGCGGGGGACGCAGGACCGGTCGTCGTGGAGAACCTTGTGGGAGGCATGTGTCCAGCAGTGGACGTCTTTCGGCTGAAATGATGATAATGATGTATCATCAAAAGTGTAACATAGCATTGATGCGAAAAAGGGTGTTTTGTGTTTAATAATCATTACTGATAACATAATAACACGACCTTAAATAAACTCACAGAGCAGAGATTGAAGTTACGTACTGATTGCAAAATGTTATTATACTGTTGAGGAATTTTTTAACAACCAATTATTTACGTGCCTAATGCATTTTTGCCTTTCGAAATAGTACTATGAGTTATGACTTGATTTTGTTGTGTTTGATGTTATTTTTTTTTCTATTAGTGCATGTATTTTCTCGGTGGTAGGCCATAACATTGGCTGCCGGCAAAAGTTACCACCCACCACACAAAGTCTTGCCGCCAAGCGATTCGTCGTGTTCCGGCATGAAGTCTGGTGAAGCCGTACGGAGGACGGGTCTGAGCAGTTGTGTTGCGATGTGTGCCGGATACGATGCGCCAAAAGTTGTTGTGTCAGGAGTTTGGTTGTGGAGAGTCTCCAAATCAATCTCCCTCTAGCGCAGCATTGTTTGGTCGTATTGATCTTGGGTTTTACATTGCATCACCTCGCTCAACTGCCGTCATCCTTCCTATTCCTTAGTTTTTAAAGTGAATAGGTTTACTAAACTAGTGCGCTTTACCAACAACGATTGCATCACTTTTAATAAAATTATTTAAAAAAAAGTATTGAACAATAATTAAAAATTATTTTATTTAATGACACCTGTTTCACTTATACATGCGTATCTCTTAACTATAACTTAACTATGCGCACTCTCTATTATGTAAATAACGACAGATGACAGACAGACAGACAGACATTAGACAGTGATTCGTTGCTTTAACAATTAGTTAAAGCAACGAATCACTGTCTCTCAAGATACAGGCTACCGCCTAGTTTGAGAGGCAGAGTTTCCTCTTTTGGTGTTTAGATCAATTATTTGTATACATAAACCATTATAACTATGTGAAATCTGATCCTTTCTTGATGAAATAAATATTATTATTTCTTTTATTTACCTTCCTTACATATAATTTACATTTTTAAATATTTGTATAAAAAAAAATATTATTATTATTATTAACTATGTTTAACAAGTTAACTGATTGATTGAATATACATAGGTCCCGCCCATCCGTTTAGTGTCTCGGAAATCATTCCCAACTATCACTCTTAGAGCAGTGGTGGCCGTCGTAGGTTCGAAGCCGGGTCAGGCGTTTTACTTTGTGTAAATTATTTCACCACCACCGCTCTTAAAACGGAGATGGAAAATATCGCGAGGAAATCGGCATGTTCTAGAGTCGAAAACTTCGAAGACATCTGATGTCTTCCAACACGCACTGGGCCCGCATGGTAGATTACGGCCTGTGTTTCAATAGTGGGTATAAGTACAATACTCTTCTTTCTATACTCCATGAAATACTTTACATAACATACATAAGTGGCCTATAGTATTCCCACTGTTGGGACGCAGGCCTCCTCTCGGTGAGAGGGAGTGGGCCGTAATCTACCACTCGGGTCCAGTGCGGGTTGATTGATGTCGTATGTTTCGAAGTTCTGTTTTTACTTACAACTTGTAAGTCGCAATTGATACCACAAGGACACCACACTCTCCCTCTAATCAAACATTTCCTAGAACCAAAAAGTCGAAGTCATCTGACATCTGGGTCCGCGTGGTGAATTATGGCCCAATCCCTTTGACAGAGAGGATGCTTGTGCATTGACAATGGGAAACTTATTACGCTATACACAAATCTATCAACATTTTAGTTCCCGCGACCTTCTCTTTATGTCAGCCGGTGACTCAACTTTTTGTTTATAATATTGTTTATCTACTCTCATATCAAAAAATTAAAAATATAAAACTAAAAAGGAGTTTTTATTGACGTACTTTACCAATAGTATATCGAAAAAATTAAATTATAAGAATTTTCTCTAACAAAATAATGTTATAATTTTTTTTTTCATTACCGTACAGATTACAAACCATAGACAGCACTATTTCATTTTTTATCTGTGGCTGCGCGCGCTTTGGCGCGTGCGCGGTGATACAGGGTGCAGAATTATTAAACTGTATCAATCTCTATCTTTTATTTCATATATTCAATACAATGTATGAGATTAGATAACGTAGGTAGTGTATGAAACTGTACATAATTAGGTATTACACACTCGTGTGATACTATTAAAAAACCAGCTTCGCTCGTTTTTTAAATTAACACTCGTGCATATTATCCCTCATTATGTAACAGTTTCATAAACTACTATTATTTAACCCCTCGCGGTTAAATAAAGAATAACTTTTTATTTTTTTTTGTTGCATGTCAATGTTCGGGGCACTCTCAGATCGGCAGACGGTTTAACGACACAATTATTAGTAGGTAGGTAATATGTTAGGTCCCTATAATTGGGTTGTATCCTAAAAAATAATTGAATGTCCATCAGATAGATATATAAAAAATATTGAACACGTATTTTTTATTTTTTCTTTTATTCAAATACTTAGGAAAATATATTGATTTGAAATGTCGCATGACGTCACGCCGTGGTACAAAATATACCACGGCATGACGTAATTAGCCCCCACTCCGTAACTTTAATACGCTATATCTCAGTAGTTTTTGGTAATTTTGACAAAATAAAAAATACGGGTCTTATATTTTTCTATTATCTATAAGACGGACTAATTATTTTTTTGATTTCCATACCTTGGATACATCCCTATTGAGTTATGACACAGTAACCGATTAACGCTTAAGGTTACCACCACTTTTAAAGTATGTAAAGCATTCAATCATAATATGCTTTTTATTACATAAATTTAGCTGCTTGATTATTGAGCTGCTTGTTCGAAAATATTAAAAGTGACGACCCTGGGGATCAACGCAAGATTAGGCTAATGATTCGGCGGGTGGCCTTAGATAACCTACTGTTCTGTTTACTGTGGTTATGAGGTCAATAGCTAGTCGCTCTGATTAACTCACGACAATGTTTGTGTTCTTTCTCCGGAATTAGCTTACTGACACGTTATATGAGTTCATATAATTTACGCCCTTTATACCAGGGGGGCAATCGCGCTAATATAATTCAACCAAAACAGAATTGGATCGCAACCAAACCATAACTTTTGTTATGTTTCGAAGTTAAAAGTTTAGCGTGATATGAAATGTGATCGAAACCAAACCATAACTTTAACTGGATTAGATACGAATAAGAGTTGAACTTCTACCGTTTTATTTAACGCGATCACCCCCCAGGGGCTTTTATTTAGGTAATAATTTTTTACTTATTTACTTTCCTTCGCTGGTATTTTGGCGTGGCTTGCTGGCATATGGTAAATAATTTCAATGTTTGTTGCGTTTTCACGTGTTATTTACTGTTCCTACATAGTATTGTATAAAGTCACGTGTTTTTTTGTTTTAAATGAACAGACAGCTGTGCTGCTGGGGAGTTTGTTCCGCTGCTTCTTCTTCCCAGCGTAACCACTAGGAAGTGTCGATGGGTGGGCGTTTTGACGGACTGTCTTATGTAATATTAACGTAAAAAAGTGTTCATTCTCAGCCTAAATTGAATAAATGACTTTTGATTTTGATTAGACATTCGGCCTTTGTGTTATTGTTTTGTTCTTATCTGCGGTTTTGAGAATTCATCTTTGTTTCTGTGCAAGCTCTTATTTCAGTTTATATATAAAAAAATACGTCCTTACTTGTATTAACTAAATAAAGAAAGATCACATACCTATCATCATTCATCATTCACATACCTATATGTGATAAAAAACAAAAAACATTTTGATAAATTTGCTTACAATTTTTTTTTTTTGGGAATGGAAATCATTAAATGACTTCTCCCGCTCTGGGTGGAGCGGAAGGCCGTGTCAGACTTTTACTGACTAAACCCACCCACCGGCCACGATTTAAAAAAAATATGTTTACCAAAAATGTAAACAAATATCATCATAAACCTTTTATCGTCCCACTGCTGGGCACAGGTCTCCTCTCATACAGAGAAGAATTGAGCGTAATCACGTCATGACTGAAGGTGAAGGAAAACATCTTGAGGAAACCTGGACTTTATAAGTCTGAAATCGCCAACCCGCATTGAGCAGGCGTAAACGATAATATAATTCCTATATAATAAAGTTTAGTTTACGCTATAACTTCCATCTTTTTATAACATTTTCATTAGTATGCTGATCACTCAGAAATCAACTTAATTGTTATTTGAAAAAAGTTAATTATTTGTTTAACGTGAAAACGGGCTATACTTTGCCGGTCTTACTACCACACATATTATATTCTAAAATTGCTCCACACTGAACATAAACAGAGCGTTTTAGGTTTTCCAAAAGAAAATTATCCATATCTCAGTAAATATACAACAAATATACAACACGTAAATTTTATTATTTTAACTCTGCTTTGTGTATCTTATATGTACTTGAATTAAGTAAGTTCTCTCAATGAGGCGGTCATAGGCTTCCATTAACCACTTCAATTAACGCTCTCAGGTGAAACTCTCTTCACCACACAGCAGCCTAATCGGCGAACACATTTTTGTCAAATGATTGCGACTAGTTGGGATCAGTTGGGATCATTTGGACCGCCCATTGGTCCGTTCGGTCCAAATGATCCCAACTAGTCGCAATCATTTGACAAAAATGTGTTCGCGGATTAGGGTACTGGATCAATTGGTTGGTGATTGCAGTATTTTCTATCTTAGTTAACTTAATCAGCCTGTAATGTTCCCACTCCTGGGACATAGGCCTCCTCTAGGTGTGAGGGAGTGGGCCGTAATCTACCACGGCGTTCCCACTGCGGGCTGGTATGTTATATGTCCTCCAAATTTTTGCCTCTAGGACATGCCGGTTTTCTCACGATGTTTGCCTTCACACAAAGTAAATCGCCTCACGGGGTTCGAACCTGCGACCTACAACTTGTAAATTAGAGCTAATACCACCAGGCCACCGCTGCTCTTCTAACACTTTAAAATACTTTAGTTGAGGATAATTTTCTATTATTAAGTTTAAATTATTTTTTTGCTTGTGTGGTTAGCTGACATATGGCAAATAGTTTAATTTGAACTTCAGTGTCTCGTAATGTTAATGGCTTCGCATGCCCATCTACCACTGAATGGTTTTTTTTAACTCAACAAACAGCTGTGCTGCTTAGGAGTTCTTTGCGCCATCCCAGCGTAGGTAGTGGCCAAGGGTGAGCGTTTTGGGGGACTGTCGTAAAATTATGAGCTAAGAAATTTGTTGATCTGCCTAATTTGAAGAAATGACTTAGTTCAAGTTAATGATGATGAACAAAGTAGTTGACTGAAGTATCATCATCATTATCATTTCAGCCGAGGGTCACCACCAGACATCGCCGAGGCCTTGCGTCTGACTAACGTCCACAGCATTGATATTGATGTATTGAATATATTAATTAGTATTTCATTACCAATGAATGTTAAACCGACCGGTTGTGTATTAACAAATGTTTTAACGTAAGAACCGGTTTTTGTGAAATATTTGTTTCTAAGGTTTTAAGTGACTCTCTTTTCTGAGGAAAGAGATCCTTCAACTTTGACCTTCAAATAGACATAAATGGTGAAGTGTTTAAAAAGTGAGTAATAAATCCAATCAGGCAGTGGAATGTATAAACTGCAACAGCAGTAGGTATATGGACTGTTACTTAATCCTATTACGCCAAACATATGAATATACTAGCTGACAGTTTTAACCGCATAAGTTTCGATTTCGTGGAAATAAACAAATAAAAACTTTTCTATACATGAGTCCCGGTTATAAGCCATCTATTTGCCAAATTTCATCTAAATACGTTCATCAGTTTTTGCGTGAAAGAGTAACAAATATACATCCATATATACTTTGACGTTTATAGTATTATAATTATGTAGTAGGAGGCATTACGTAATGTGTATCGTGTCATTGTTATTGTTTTAAAATGTTAATGTATATTCAAATCGATTATTAAAAAAAGATATACGGTCAAATTAAATTTGCCAGTGAAACTCTACAGAACACAGATTTTCTCAAATTATACTTCAAGTAACACGAATTATTGACAGTACGAGAAATAGTACCATCACCCTAGTACCACAGTCTAAAAATCATTATACTGTGCTACTACCAATAATACTTTAATTAAAGTTCAATGCATCTTTCATAATCAATCTGAAAACAAGAGACTTGCTTTTATGTTTTTATAAATTATAGCAGCCGCCAGCGACTTCGTTCGCGTGGAGTTAGTTATGCTCCGCTCCTATTGGTCGTAGCGTGATGTTATATAGCCTAAACCCTTCCTGGATTAATGGGCTATCCAACGCAAAAATAATTATTCAAATTGGACCAGTAGTTCCCGAGATTAGCGCGAACAAACAAACAAACTCTTCAGCTTTATATATTAGTATAGATAAACTAGTCATCATCATCATCATTATCAGCCTTTACTCGTCCACTGCTGGACATAGGCCTCCTTCATGGCACGTCAACAAGCTCGATCCTGAGCAGTTCTCCGTCAGCCACTACCAGCCACCTTTTTGATGTCGTCGCTCCATCTCGCCCAAGGGTGTCATACGCTACGTTAATTATAAACTAGTGCTTGACTGCAATCCCACCTGATGGTAAGCAGTGACGCAATCGATGATGGTAAAGCGCACTAGTTTATTAAGAGCCTATTCACTCTAGCCTTGAATACACTCAAATTATCCGACGGAAACACCGCCACTGGCAAATTGTTCCAGTCCCTCGATGTACACGGTATAAAAAAGGAGGCGAAACGCTTCGTCCGGATCGTAGTGGTGTTAACAACGTAAGGGTGGAAACTTGCCGTACGACGGGTCATCCGATGGTGGAACGGAGATGGGGGAATTAAATCATGCAATTCCCTCGAATACTCACCAAAATGCATCCTATAGAACACCGAAAGGATGGGTACTCTACGCCTGTGCTCCAGGCTTTAGAGACCGTTTTGAGTTAAATCTGGGTCGCCAATCTCCTCGATTTTGGTAAATAGAAAATTAATTATTAACTACACGTTTTGTATTTACGGAGCACTGAGAACTGACACACGAATTATTGACAGAACGAGAAATGTATAGTACCATCACCCTAGTACCAATATAAGTAAATTAAATTTAAATTCAGTGCATCTTTCTTATACTAGTTCACAAAAAAAAAAGAGTGAAGATAACACAACGATTTAAAAACTATATAAAGGCCAAACTTTGCAAAAGAGGTATTATAAAATCACAGATTATTTAAAAGACAAAAAAGCTTAGGACTGAGCTGCTCGCTCTGTTAAGAATTGTTATTAAGCAATATGCGTAATTATAAGGTAAATTATTGTAAACATTTTCATGTTTAATGTCTAGACTTCAAAAAAGACGATGATCCCTGAGTTTGTTTCGGCTATTTCTTCTCAAAGGTAGTCAGTTGGGAAATGCTGACTTCATCTAGTTCAAAAAACAAAAAAAAAACATAGGTATGACGTGTATAAGAGATCAGTGATACTACTTGCATAATAAACGATTTCATTTCACATAGGTAATAATATATATATGCTCACCTAGTAATATATCGGCGCAGTTTTTCATATTTTACAAACACAAGGACCAATGATCTTAAAAATGTTTGAAATTAATTTACGAGCTAGTTTTACGTTTTCTTTTCTTTTACAAATTCGTGTACCTATACCTACTAGTAACCAAACAGAGTGATCAACGGGTTCGAGGTACTAGTCAACATCATCATCTCAGCGTTAATCCCAGTCGCATCCGTACCTTTTACAGCTTTGGAGTCTGGGGTCCGCTTGATCAACGGTTTCGAGGTAGTAGTCAACATCATCATCTCAGCGTTAATCCCAGTCGCATCCGTACCTTTTACAACTTTGGAGTCTGGGGTCCGCTTGATCAACGGTTTCGAGGTAGTAGTCAACATCATCATCTCAGCGTTAAGCCCAGTCGCATCCGTACCTTTTACAGCTTTGGAGTCTGGGGTCCGCTTGATCAACGGATTCGAGGTACTAGTCAACATCATCATCTCAGCGTTAATCCCAGTCGCATCCGTACCTTTTACAGCTTTGGAGTCTGGGGTCCGCTTGATCAACGGTTTCGAGGTAGTAGTCAACATCATCATCTCAGCGTTAATCCCAGTCGCATCCGTACCTTTTACAACTTTGGAGTCTGGGGTCCGCTTGATCAACGGTTTCGAGGTAGTAGTCAACATCATCATCTCAGCGTTAAGCCCAGTCGCATCCGTACCTTTTACAGCTTTGGAGTCTGGGGTCCGCTTGATCAACGGATTCGAGGTACTAGTCAACATCATCATCTCAGCGTTAATCCCAGTCGCATCCGTACCTTTTACAGCTTTGGAGTCTGGGGTCCGCTTGATCAACGGTTTCGAGGTACTAGTATAGACGGTAATAAATATTAGGATATGTAATAAACTCACTTTTACTTTTTTTTGCAGATGTGTCAATACATCAATAGTTTAGCGATATGTTAATTCAAATTAAGATACCCTATACACAGCTTAAAAAGTCGTGGTGGCCTAGTGGTTAAAACACCAGCCTCTCAAGTATGGGTGCGCAGGTTCGATTCCAAGTCAGGCAAGTACCAATGTACCTTTTCTAAAGTTATATGTACTTTCTAATGAAACCTGGACTTTATGTCTGAAATCGGTAATCCGCATTGAGCATGCGTGGTAATTACGCTCAATCCTTCTCTGTATGAGAGGAAACCTGTGCCCAACAGTGGGACGATAAAAAAAAGGTTAATGATGATGATGATGATAGATAGCTTAGTGATTAAAACATGGCGACTAAAAATATATCAATTTACCTACGTCACTCGTATCCCACAAAATGTACAAGGTCAAATGTAGCATCAGTGTTATGTTTTCTCTTTTTGATAACGCATACTTGTTTTCCAGTTCGCTATTGACGTAATTAAAACTGGAATAGGATTTGGCAGCTGGGGACTGATTTTGACATTTCGATTCTTTGTCTTATATAAGACGCAATGTTCATTGGACTTTTAAAATTATTTTTAGTGTCGTTTATTAAATAAAAGCGCGTGATTTATGTACTAAAAAGTGCATTCAGTAAATAATTCATAAAGAACTCGCACTCGCTCGTACTCGTCGCAGCTTAATGGCCACATCATGACTTTGCCTCAAACCGACATTATAGACGGTTCACACGGCCGTCTTTTTCAACTGTCATTGGCGATATCCGCCATTATTGTGAAATAAAATTTTCGAAGAATTCCCATAATTTGTTACACGTGTTATTGGTATAATTGTGGTATATATTCCACAGAGGCCATTGATCAAGAATTGAGGTTGAATCTCATCTTGATAAAAACTTTTTTACAAAAAAACAACCGACTTCCAAAAACCACTATAAAGTGAAAAATAACTAATTTCGGAAGTCGGTGTCTTTGTTTTGTATATTCGTTTTTTGACACCGACTTCCGAAATTAGTTATTTTTCACTTTATAGTGGTTTTTGGAAGTCGGTTGTTTTTTTGTAAAAAAGTTTTTATTTTACACTTTTTAGTTGTTAAAAGTACTTAGTATGTATTCAGTTGCATCCGTTCAGACTGGAAGCTGACGCAAATATAGTTGGGAAAAGACGTTTGTCATTTTGTTTACTTTAATTTTTACCCGTAAGTATTCCCTCAACTGCCTATGGTCTTCATCATCAAATTTACTGCAGACCATTATTTTAACCCAATGGGTGCAAAGGTCTCATCAATATAAATGAATGAAGTCCAACCACAAAGTAGCTACTGTAAACCGTTGAGGAGTTCCCGGAACTGGCCTTTGTCTTCATCATCAGACCTTTTATGACAGTCACAACCCATCTAGCTGTAAAGTTCTTATCAATACAAATTAATCGAGCCCAAACACAAGGTAGCTGCTGTCAATTGTTGAGGAGTTCCTTCGACTGTCTCCCGGCTCCATCATCAGATCTAATCCAGACCTTTATTGAATTGTAGTGCTTTATAATACTTAACGAAAATGCTAAGAAATGCACTAGTCGCCCCTGCAACTTTTGAAAGTTCCCCTTGTTTTCTCTGGTGTTCCACCATCAAACCCTGATATCCTTATCATGGGACCACCTTGGGAACGTCTTCTTTCCAACAGAAAAAGAATTATCAAAATCGGTTCATAAACGACGAAGTTATGCGCGAACAAACATAAAAAAAAAAAAAGCATATATACGGTCGAATTGAGTAACCTCCTCCTTTTTGAAGTCGGTTAAAAAAAGAAGAAGAAGACGTTGTATGTACGAAGTAAAATTTAGCCGAGAATAATACAATACTGGGATCCGGAACAACTCATGTCAATTCATTTACGAAATAATGAATCATCACGACTAGTAGTGGCCTAGCGGTATCGGCCGCAACTTATAAATTGTAGGTCGTGGGTTCGAACTCCGTCGGGCGCTTTACTTTGTGTAAATATTTTCAAGATCACTCTCTCAAAACGGCAAAGGAAAACATCGCGAGGAACCCGGCATGTCCTAGAGGCAAAATTTTGAAGACACCGATAGGAGGCCTGTGTCCCAGGGGCGCGAACATTATAGGCTGGTTATACAATATGTAAAGAAAACCCTGTCCGATCCGTGAAGGTATTGTTAGGTATCGATAACTGATTCTACGAATGACTACAAAGCTGGGCTAAACTTAAAAAAAAAACCCTAAAAAAATAAATATTATTTCGCAAAAAGAGGTAACTTAAAACATGTGCGGTAGGCCATACAGGCGCGGGCGAAGAGGGGCAGGGCACGCGGCACGCGGTCGCATCGCTATTCGCTCAGAATTACTCAGAATTATACCGTCAAAAATAATGTTGTCACTTTTTAAAAATAACCAAATTTTGGGGAAGTTGGAATTAATTCGCGGGAAAAAAAGATTATTTCAAAATTCACTAGTATTGTTACTATGATGATTATGTATGTTATTTGGTCATGTGTTTACCTAATCTTTACTATCCTTAGGGGTCGGACAGGGTTTTCTTAACATATTGTTTATGAATCATCAGAGAAGTAGTCCTTGAAATAAATTACTTTTTGTATTTTTATTATCTGCTCAAACTCATACAAAAATCCTAGTTGGATTAATAACGTCCTTCGTTTTTGAAGTCTGTTAAAGTTAAAATCTGGTAGCATTCCCAATGTCGGAACTTAGCGCTTTTGACGTCCAACTTGTCTAAGAAATATCTATCTATAGCACTTTCTAGATGCCTAGATGAGTACACACCGACATTCCTAGACTATAAGCATTACCCTCTCTCTGGGACTAGAACGTGAAGAAATTATGTCGTTGTTGCGTGGCTACAACCCGCTTACATAAGAGGCTACAACCCGCTTACATAGAGCTATAACTCGTATGTTTCCGTAAACGGTCCATACTGGAAATGAGCACGTGTGGTTCGCAACACGTGCTCATTTCAAGTATGGACCATTCAAACGTGTACAAAAATTATATGTGTGTATAACAATTAGCATCCAAAGTACTACTTATTTTATCAATCAAAACTTGCTGAATGTTACGTTGTAATAAGTATATCTTTTTGAAATGGTAAAGTCAAGAGAGTATTAAATTAAAATAAATAGATTCCTTATTGAGGTTTAATATGTTTTTTTTTTTTTTAACTTTGCTCCAGGAACTAGGAATTACTCTTGTATCGTGGGTGCTTTTACAAACATTTAAAGTTACGTACAGAAACAGCAAGACCCGGAACAACTACTTTTAGACCATACATATATTTGTGCCGTGCGGGGATTGAACCCGCAACACGCAGCGCAGCAGTCGATTGGTCAACCACTGCACGAATTGTGTCGCCAACAATAAAATAAACTTACAGCAATGTTAGTGACATGGTAACAACAACATTACACAAAAACAAATATCAGCAAACACAGCCATCACAGTTTCCATAATCCAGTCGAGATACCGGAGCAGTGATTCAACATACAGCAATCCAACCTGTTCGCAACAAGTCTAAGAATGCTGTTGAAACTGGCTCACACCCTTCACTGTAAGGACGCACATCTTTTACGCATTACCGCACAAAAGCAATCCATCAGCATCATCATCAACCTTTTCATCGTCCGACTGCCGGGTACAGTCTCCTCTCATACAGAGAAGGATTGAGCATAATCACCACGCTTGCTCAATGCGGGTTGGCGATTTCAGACTTAAAGTCCAGGTTTCCTCAAGATGTTTTCCTTCACCTTGTAATCAGACATTGGTCTACAAAATATACTTAGAAAGCACATTTAACTTAAAAAAGTTATACTGGTACTTGCCTGACCTGGAATCGAACCCGCACACTCATACTTGAGAGGTGGTGTTTGTCGTGGTGACCTAGTAGTTAAAAGCAATTAACACCCAAAAATAAAAATGTGTTTATTTATGATAACTAGGTCCAATTGTCAGTATCATTATTATCTCCTAAACCTACTATCATCTAAATACCTATACAATATGTAAACAAAACCGCGTCCGACCCATAAGGATAATAAAGGTTATGTAAACACATGACCAAATAAAATACGAAACTTTACATAATCATCATAGTAACAATACTAACGAATTTTGAAATAATCCCTTTTTCCCAGGAATTAATTCCAACTTCCCTAAAATTTGGCAATTTAAAACAAAGTGACAACTGCATTTTCGACGATATTATTATGAGAGATGCGTCCGCGTGCCTTGCCCCCCTTCGCCCGCACATGTATTGCCTACCGCACATGTATTAAGTTACCTCCTTTTGCGAAAAAATATTTATGTTTTAGGGGTTTTTTTTAAGTTTAGCCTGACTTTGTAGGCATTAGTAGAATCAGTGATCGATACCTAACAATACCTTCACGGAACGGACAGGGTATTCTTTACTTATTGTATATTTATAAATTACATTTTTTTTAACAAAAACTCCAGAGTTAATTGGTCGAGGTTTTGTTACGAGATAAGCTCGTCCCGCTATCTTCATCCCGTCCTGCCGCGATGACGTCAACACGACGCTGTGCGCCAAAACCAAGATCACGGACATTACCCAGAGAGCCGTTGAACTTAAGTAGGACTGGGCCGGACATGTTTTCCGTATGTCAAGAACATTGGGCTAAGAGAATCGAATGACGTGCATTTCTGCCGGCCAGAAACCAACTTCCCCATAGGAAACGACCAGTTGGACCTTGCATCCAGCTTCTGGAGTTTTATAAGTCTCCATGTAAGTCTCCATATGTGATATCAAAAATTTACCCCCTTATTCATAAACGCTGCTTAAAGTTAAAACTAGTGATTAGCGATTCTTTAACCATACATTTTTGACCTTTTAACGTCACTTATTATTTTTTTTTTAATAATTATAAACTAGTGCTTGACTGCGATCCCGCCTGATGGTAAGCAGTGATGCAATCGTTGATGGTAAAGAGCACTAGTTTATTAAGCCTATTCACTTAAAAAAACTTAGGAATAGGAAGTATGACGGCAGTTGAGCGAAGTGATGCAATGTTAAACCCAAGGCCAAAACGATCAAACGATGCTGCGCTAGAGGGAGATTGATCTGGAGACTCTCCACGACCAACACAACAACATTTGGCGCATCGTACCCGCCACACATCGCAACACAACTGCTCAAACCCGTCCTCCTTACGGCTTCACCAGACATCATGCCGGAACACGACGAATTACTTGGCGGCAAGACTTTGTCTGGTGGGTGGTAACTGCTGCCGGCAGCCGATGTTATGGCCTACCACTGAGAAACAAAAAACTTAACTTAAATCATCCTTTATGAATAAACAGCACAGTGTTTAAGGGGTTTATAGATAAACGATGATTAAAGTTAGGTAACGTGCAAACGTCAAAATGTAAGGTTAAAAAATCACTACTCATTAGTTCACTTTACACAGCGTTTATGAATAAGGGGGATTATGTTTTAATAAGATTTGAGATTAAGATGTGCGCACCGGAAGACGTAGCGTGGGTAGGCCCCCGACAAGGTACACCGACGACCTGGTGAAGGTCGCGGGAAACCGCTGGATGCGGGAGGCGCAGGACCGGTCGTCGTGGAGAACCTTTGGGGAGGCCTATGTCCAGCAGTGGACGTCTTTCGGCTGATGAAAGATTTGAGAGAAAAATCCGAGCGAATTCATGTTTTTTAATTTTTTTTTAACGCTTTTTCTTTTTTTTACTATCCCACTGCTGAGCAAAGGTACTACAGCTTTTCAGAGATCTCTTTTGCTTAAAATTAGAAACTCAATTAAAAATTCTTACTAAGAACTACATTTCATTATAATTTAAATGAACATTGCCTTTTCGATTTAAATTGCTTTTTAAGTTCGAATAACAGTACGAACAAGTTTGTAAGAGATATCGGGGCCCCTGGCGAACATTAAATGAAATAACATGGCTGGTCAGTAAAAGTCTGACACGCCCTTCCGCTCCGCCCTTAGCGCCTAGCGGGATAGGTCATCGGACGATGTCCAAAAAAAAAGGATACAATACTTGCTTCTTATCAACAGGCCAAACATTCAACAGTAGATTTTTTTTTTTTTTGGATTTACGATAATGACTTAAAAATAATCCCGATTCTGATTTATTAAAACAGAATCCGGCAATAAAATAAATAATAAAAAAATGACGAGAAGTGGCGATTGTGTTCCTTGCAACATTCTACATATTTGTAAGTCATTATTGTAAATAAATAAAAAAAAAAAAAAACAGTTTTTCAATAAAATTTCTGCCCTGAATTATTATCAAATCGACAAATAATTGCAAGTTTTGAGTTGAGTGTACTACCGATGACGCCAGAAAAAAACGTCTTTCGCAACTAAAATCGACAGCAAGTAGTTCAGGATCAAGTTGAGTGGAGAAAGGAAAGGAAGGCCTTTGTTATGTAGTGGGACAGTACAGGCTGATATTGTAAGAATGCGTAGTGCTGATTACCATATTTCACTTTAAACATATATTTTTTAACTTACTTGCCATCGGCATAAAGGTGATATCAACTATACATCGACGACAATTAAATTTAGAGAAAGATCACAAAACATTGTCTTGAGTTCATTCAAATTGAAACCTTTCTTTTTACATGCCTTTTATTAGCTTCACTTGTTTGTTTGCTTGCTTGCTTGTTTGTTTGTTTGTTTGTCCGTCTCTAACTCTTTGGACTACAAGTGAGCGGCTCATTACAGTAAAATGTCCCACCGTTTTCAATACGTTCGTTCATTCGTTTTTTTTTAAAGATTAGCGAACTAAAAAGTTGAAAATAAATATAGTTTAAAAAGCTAAAAAAACATGCTTTTAAATAATATCAAACTAAATATACAAAAATTATGGCACAAAGCGCCTCACGCTTTTTTAAAATTATTTTGTAACTTTTTAGTTTGATATTATTTAAAAGCATGTTTTTTTTTAGTTTTTTTAAACTATATTTTAATAAAAACATTGCCCCTCACTAGCAATTACTCCTGTATCGTGGGTGCGTTTACATCACCTATACAGTATTCTGTAATCTGTGCTTAAACTCACATACACCCAGAACCGGAACAATTACCTGTAAGCCATACAAATATTTGTTCCATGCGGGAATCGAACCCGCGACACGTGACTCAGCAGTCGATCGCTCAGCCACTGCACCAAACGTGTCTTATTTCAAACTAGTAGATATGTAGTGTTAGTATGAACTTAGACTAAATCAGTAGAAAACAAATATAATTATTTAAAAAAAAAATCTAATTGGCGATATGAACTGCTCGCTCATGTCTGACAGCACAGAGGCTAATAAAGGGTCCGGCGACCTTGTCCGCCAGCGAATGCAATACATAATTTGAAATTTGAAATGAAAGTTCGAAGCATTTTGTTTTCAGTTACTAATTTTTACCGAGTCACCGCAGTTTTATTCCACGGGCGCCTCAAAAAAATGTCAGCACATCGTGACGGGTCCACGAGGACCCATGCCTCCTGGGTCAGGGTTGCGGGTGGGTTAAAAAGGAAACCGTGGCGCTGACGCACAGGCAAGTGAAGGAACACAAAACAGGAACAAAATGATACATGCTGTGGCAACCTATAAATAAGTCTGCACTCAACATAGGATTTTATATTATTGTAATACATAAATGTAACTTGTGTAAGATTTGTTGGTTGTCCTAAATAAATAATAAAAGTCTGACACACCCTTCCGCTCCGCCCAGAGCTGGAGCTGTATTTGATATGGATTTCCCATCCAAAACAAGATCACAAGAAAAAAGTCACCGCTTTTTATTCTCATCAGCGCATATTCTAGACACCTGCCTATCTTCCTGGTGTATTCCTATGATCATCTTTACCAGTAATAGAGGACTTGCTTATCAGTAGGTATGTAAATATCCCACTCTCTACATATAAGACCAAAACAACATTTATTTAAATGTTTTTATATCGCCAAGCGAAATTCTTTTGGTTACGTGAAGAGTCAACTGACCGACTTTTCAGGGGCTGACCTATTTTTGGCTAATGAATTAGCTTTGCCATACATACAACGGGTAATGCTGCCAGCTTTTTAGGCACGTTTCCTATTGACAACGATGCGGGCGAATTTTTTGATGCTCTCTGATTATTTCCAGCCTTTTTTATATACTTGCACATATTATTATTATTATTTTAAAACTTCTAATATATATTTCTTTCTAATCCCTCCTATCTCTCTCTCAATCCAAAAGTTATCAGGAGTACTTACTCCAACTAAGGCTGATTGATCAATCGACCGATAATTTCTTTTTTGTATGAACTTGCAAAAATTCAAAATTATTATCCCGATAAAGTTATTCTAATGTAGGTGCATATATGTAATAAAAATAATAAATAATAATATTTACGTACATATAGCGTACGATTACTTATTTAAAAATGCGCCTATGAATGTATAAAAATAGATAAAAACCTATTCCCAGACCTAATAATTGTATATACGAAATTTCATTAAATTGGGTTCAGCCATGTGATAAATTTATATATAATAGATAATTTATATGTAATAATAATAGAACATTAATTATTGTTGCATTAATTATTAAGCTACTAGAAATCAGACCTAATTTTAGTGAAAGACATTGGGCAGGAGTGCGGGCAAATAGATGTCAAACGTCTCAAATTTTTTTGGCTTAATTATATGCCAGTTTCCTCACGATATTTTCCTTAAGCGTTTTGAGAGCAGTTGTGATAACATTGTTTACAGAAAATAACGCGCGCGGCTAGGTTCGAACCAACGACATTCCAGTCGTGAGTAGGCGCCGGGACGACCGGGCCACAACTGCCTCTTAAATTATATAAAATCGACCTAACTACATAAAAATACATTTTAAAATATAATATACTAGCCCACTGCTGGGCATTGGTCAGGAATCCCACAGCAGAGCAAAGCCAGTTGACTGTATATGGTTTTAATTTTATGATAAATTACTTAAATGTACATAAAAATAATGGAAGACTTACCTCAAAACACTATACAATAACGTTACTTGATACAAAAGTCACTCACAGACACCAACAACCGCACAGTTCTATTGGGCAACCAACTCAGACGTGGTCGGTCTTCGGGTAAGCTTGCACAACCTGCGCACCATCGCGCAACTTAACACTTACAGCTACCAAACACACTGATCCGAGGCGCGACCTACACCGGTATATAATACCTTCTATATTGCTGTAATAAGAGCAAGCGAACCGAACCGCACCTGCTGCTTACCCCTGGCGGAGACACGGATTGAAAAGTTTCGCAAATATTCCATACATTTTTTTGCCAAGTTTAATATCTGTCGGTGGACCAATGTAATAAGCAAATGGGCTATATTGACATAGGTAGGTGGACCCTTGGAGTTGCCGCCGCAAAGAGTCTCCCCAGGGTTGTGTTTTACAGGATTACAGGGCCTTTAAGTGCTGATGATGATCATCAGGGTGGTTTTGGTGAGGTAAAAATCCCACATTCCTCGACGTATGCTGCCTTTTGAGGATGCTCCCCCCAAAAATAAATAAAAAATGAAGGTGAAAAGAAAATGAAAAAAAGTCAAGGAAGAAAATGACATAAGTGTATCTGTAAATTATTTATATCTATTATAATTATATACTTAATAGTAATCGTCATCATCATCATCTCAGCGCTAATCCTAGTCTCATCCGAAGCTTTTCAGCTTTGGAGTCAATTATATAATAGTAATGTATAAAGCTTTATTTTAAAATTTATTTGTACCTACTTACACAATTATTATGTCTACGATTTTACATTTATTGACTCCTTTCTGTTTATCTTTTGTTGTTGGTACGATTTACGAGCATTGTCACAGTATTTTAGTTGTTTAACTTTATTCATTACTTAGCATTATATTATTGCGCTGATTATGCGATTTACTTTATACGGTCGATGTTATTTAGGTTAATATCTTGTAAGATCAGTGAACACAATAAACTCACTCCGGCAACACGGACACAATACTGGGGTTTGATTCGCTTCCCACATCCCGTCTACTGCAACAACTCTACAGGACGGTGTCTCTTTTTCCCCATTTGTCTTGATCTCAGACGTCACCCCCTTTCTTAACCATATCATATTCTACACCGTCCATCAATTCTATCAATGATTGAAGATCACCATCATCATAATCATTTCACCATTTCAACCCCAAGGATCTCCACGACGACCGGCCCTGCGCCTCCCGCATCCAACGGTTTCTCGCGACATTGAAGGTCCATCATGCCTAATTTAGCCTATATTTTGGCCACTGCTAGAACACAGGCCTCATCTCTACGAGAAAGAGTGAGCCATAATCCACCTAATTTGATTCTAGCCCGTTTCCACGCGGTGTTTCCCTTTACCATTTTGTGAGCAGTAGTATTGAAAGGAAAAACACAAAGTAAATTGCTTTGCTGTGGGTCGAATTTACTCTAACTCGTAACTCGTGTCCAACACCACTGGATCATGTTTAGGCTCAGAAAAGGACAAATGGAGTTCTATGTACTCTATACATATAGTTCACATTCAAACTAAACGTTTCCTAAAGACTAGAGATATAACTGAATCTAACTAGGTACTACTGTCATCAATCTTAAAAGACTATTTACTGTCAAATTATTATATCACCAAATAATTTATTTATTTATAGTTCCCAATTCATATGCAAGTTTAAATTAAGCAACGGGTTATTATGTATTATATTATGAGTAAAATCAGATAAAACGACAAACCTACATTGTAAAAAGTTTGTATATAATATCGACACCTGCAAGAAATAACATTGTAACTCACTTTTGATCACTTTACAGAAGAGCGCGTAAAAGATTTTAAAAATTCTCTGTGATTTCGGTTAAGTCTCATTGCCAACCAAACTTAAAAAAATGAGTGAACAAGAGATTAGCTACACATTAATATGGATATATTGTTATATATATGTATATAAATTGTTTTTAGTGAGATACAATGCCATACCACAACATATGCTATATAAAATTATATTGTAACTCAGACATACAATCGCAAAATGTCTGATAGTGAATATTTCATAAAATGATAAAATTGTATGTCTGATATACAATTAATAAAATGTGTGTTTTAATCATCTTGGAGTTAAATACGAATAAAAAAGCAGTTGAATAAATTTAATCAGTCTTTATTATTAATTGATTTCGCATGTTCCAAACAAATAAATTAGTTAAACTCGATAAACAAAACGTCCATAATACTTTCTTAAAATAATAGTCAAAAATAACAATGTAATCAATCATTAAAGTATGTAATATAAGCCCCGCACGATGATATTGCGATGGAACCTTGTCACAATAACAGCGTTGTGACGTCATCTGTCACACAAAAGGACAGCTAGCAAAAGAATGTTAAATGCAAAATTAATATTAGGGTTAAGGGTTTATTTGTATTATATAATTTTATTACACTCTTTATAAAGAGTGTATGTATAAATTAATATTAGGGTTAAGGGTTACCTACTCACCCATATTCTGACAAACAAACTTTCATTATTAAAAATTTCAAGGAAATAATTTTTGTAGACGTAAGAAAAATATACTTATTCGTATATCTTTCTTACATGTATACTATTTTTTCTAACTACATTTCTGTTAATTTGCGAGCGGGAATTGAACCAGAGTCCACTGTGTAGTAGTCATGTTTTAATTACTACCTACATCTATCAGCTTATAAATAAAACCAGGATAATATGTAAAAAAATGTATATAGTCTTCCGAATCAGAACTGCTTTCTGTGTCTGTCGTTTCCGATTCACTGTCGTCGCCGTATTTATGACAAATAACTCGTCAGTTATTCGATCTTTATTCCAATATTCCTCTTCAAGCCGTTTAACATGATTGACTTCCTTTCGTCAGTCATCTGGAGTTATTGACTCCGACGCCTCCAACGTCAGAACTTCAATGCGACTTTCCAACTGCTACACATTCTTTTCTGACACCCTCGTCTTTACCAGGTTCCAGATGTACTCAATGGGGTTGAGGCCGCAGTTGTAAGGTGGTAATCTAACGACTTCATGGCCATTGCCAGCTAATAAATTGTCAATTTTATAATTTTTCGGCGGTCTGTGCCGTTTAATTAATAAATACAGTTCAGGTTTTGTACTGTCGTTGGGAAAGTCGATGTTGTGATCTTGTAGCCACTCAACAATCAACTGTTTTTTATTGTTCATACTTGGTGGCCTATTCTCATCCCTACTGTGATAAGGGGCGTTGTCCATCACAATTTTGGAGTTGCGTGGTATGTTGGGTACTAATTTTTCTGTAAGCCACTTGGTGAAATTCTCAGCATTCATTTGATCATAGTAATCCCCCGTTTTGGTATCTGCTTTAAACATTAAAAGGGCATAGTCAACAAAACCGCTTTAACTTCTTTATCCATCGGCGACCGGGGCTGTCGTTCCATCTCACTCCATCGGTTGCTGTTTGCCAACATTTTTCTACCGTGTAGTGTGCGTGTATCCACGTTTCGTCGAGATAAATAACGGGTCTTTTGTCTTTTATTTTTCACCAAGCGAGTAATTTTCTTTCATACGTCGTTAATATTTAGCCCTCCACGCTTGAATTTGGGGTCTTTAAATTGGGGCCAGTCTTTTTTGGTAGCATCGTTTAAATTGGTAGCCCAAATCACATTTAATTATTTTTCTTAATGTAGTTTCACTACCAGTATAATTAAGGTCTACTTTTGAAGCCGCCAAGATTTTGCGCATTGTGGGTATTTCTCTCCTCACCGTATACATTGAATCTATAATATTTCTTAAAGCTGTTAAGGAAAACCCGTCGAAATATTTCTTCTTTTGTCTTTTTCCTTTAGTAGGAGTTCTCATTTTGCTGCCACTGGCTGTTGCTGACTCATGCTCTCGTATCAATTTCGTCCCAGTATTTTTTGCAACGCCTGTGGCACATGCCACACACTCCGTGACTTTGATAGAATTTTGCAAAATATTTTTAATAACTATAAGCAGTTGCTTCGGTATTAAAATGTCCGAAGCACTTTTTAAAGCATGGTTTATACTTTCAAGAACTAACTTACAGTCCTCTTTCTCCATAACAAAATAATTGTCCACTTTAATTATAATTTCACGAGCACGACTATTAATTAATTTCTTACTCATTTTAACGAGTAACAGCTAACAAAACTAAACAACAAAACTGAAGAACAACAATAAAACAGGATAACAAAAACAAAAAGCTAACAAAAATATTCGATGTGCGTAAGTGGGTAAGCGCGGACTGAACTTGCGAACGGTACCGACGGTGCGAGTTAGACTACGTCACCAAGATGGCCGCCAATCGCAATATCATCGTGCGGGGCTAGTAGTTAAAGGCAAAAAGCTATTATATGCCTTCAAAATGTTGCTAGGTTGCTAGGTAACTCTTTCTCATTGTATTGAGGTGTCTTGGTGGCACGACGAGTAACAGATCGAAGTGAAACTGCTCTATGTTGAGCTATATTTAGAGCCATTTCATTGTCACTTAGAGAATCATACTGAAATTTAATCATATTCAGTAAATCACTGATAAAACGGATGTGCATAATTTTGCTCCTCGTTACATCTTTAACATCATATTCCCAATTATTGTAACACGGCAAAAGCTGTTTAAAATTAAATTTACCATTTTATGAACTGAAGTTGACTCGTGAATTACAATGTTTTCAGAGTTTGTAAAATCTATACGCAAAAGACTTTAGACACAGGAGTGAGTGCAAAAAAACATATTTTTTTGGATAGCAAGAAAATGATTGTAACTCATAACTGCCAAAATTGAGATACAATGTTATTCCTTGCAGGTGTCGATATTGTAGGTATATATTACATAATTGTTAAAATTTAGAAGATTTAGAATTTTTATCAATCACAGAAACTAATAAAAATTTGAAACAATACAAAAATTTTACTTACATCCGAATAACTGTAAATAATCCTTTTGGAGTTTTAATGACCGCGTCAGAAGCAATCAAATTAATAATAATTTGACTGCTTTTGATCGTAACTGCCAATCAGTAAAATTCAGTCACTTTAGTCATTTTCAACATTACTTACGACACATAACACCAAGCTTATAGGTATTCTTCGAAGGTGTAGGCAGAGGCATTAATTAGTACATTCGCAACTAGAAGGAAAGAAAAGTAGGTATTTATAATGTCTTGTATAGGAACATCGTAAAACTAACACAATTAAAAATACATAAAAATTAAAAAAAAAATTCATAATGGATGATGATGATGCCTACCAACCAGTTACAAATCAAGTCTCAGAACTGCTTCTAATTTTTATTAAAAAGTACGGAGAATGTTCTCAAGTCAACGGATTTTTTTTATTTGAATCTATACTAATATATAAAGCTGAAGAGTTTGTTTGTTTGAACGCGCTAATCTCGGGAACTACTGGGCCGATTTGAAAAATTCTTTTTGCGTTATATAGCCCATTAATCCAGGGAGGCTTTAGGCTATATAACATCACGCTGCGATCAATAGGAGCGGAGCATAACTAACTCGACGCGAACGAAGTCGCTGGTGGCCGCTAGTATATTATAAAGTAGTGTGTTGTTGTGATGTCACGTACGGCAGATCACTACACAGTTACATTATATCACGAATATCTCGGAATGATATTACAATAGTATCACATACAATTTATGCGTATGTTTATATTTCTTCAATAATTGGTCTGAACTTAATGATACTCAATGATATTCTCAACGAGCAGGAAGCAAATCTGTGTTTGTTTGCACCCTTTTTTGTGTTTTAGGTGGGAAATCATCAAAGGACCTCTGGGCGGAGTAGAAATGAAATGAAATGAAATGAAATCGTTTATTAAGCAAGTAGATCAGTTTTACACGTCATGTTTATTTTTTGTATTTTTTTTTTAACTAGATGAAGCCGGCATTCCCTAACTGACTACCTCTGAGAAGAAATAGCCGAAACAAACTCAGGGATCATCGTCTTTTTTCAAGTCCAGACATAAAAATGAAAATGTTTACAATAATTTACCTTATAATTACGCATATTGCTTAATAACAATGCTTAACAGAGCGAGCAGCTCAGTCCCAAGCTTTTTTGTCTTCTAAATAATCTGTGATTTTATAATACCCCTTTTTGCAAAGTTTGGCCTTTATATGATTCTTAAATCGTTTAATGGGTAAGTTTCGAATGTCCATGGGAAGCTTGTTGTAAAAGTGTATACATTGACCCATGAACGAGTTGCCTACTCTGTGGAGACGAGTGTGATGAACAGCAAGATTGTGTAGAACGGCGTGTCAGACTTTTACTGACTAAAACCCACCCGTGTTCCTTCACTTGCCTGTGCGCCAGGAGCACGGTTTCTTCTTAACCAATCCGCAACCCTGACGCAGGAGGCATCGGTGGACCCCGTCACGATGTGCTGACATCTCTTTGAGGCGCGCGTGAAAGCCATCGACGTTTGCACCCTTCTCCTCTCCACAACTGCTGGTGCACTGCAGGCCGGTCACCGATTGGGAAATTAGATAGTTTATTGTCTGACGAAAACTATCCAATTTCCCAACGTAGGGATCAAACTCAAGACTGGGCAATGGAAGTAATCAATTGCGTTCACGACTAAATAATAACCGATGACATTTTAATCTTCTTCTTTTCATCTCTAAGATGTTCCTTATTCTTTTTTTTTCTCTATCTAGATATTACCTTCTGATGAAGCGTTAAATCAACGTTCCCAACGTTGATTGAACGTAGCCTAAGTAGGTGGCAATTTTGATAGTATATTGACATCAGTAGGTGGCTATATTGACGAACGTTGGAGAACGTTGACATCATTAGCAATCTTGGTGGAGTTGAATGGGGCCCTGATGGCACTCCAGCAAGTGAGATATGATTATAGAACTGGTTTATGTTGCTAAGTGGCCATATTTTTTTAAACCGACATTAGGTTAGAAACAGTCTAATGTTTAATCAATATTAGAATCATAAAAAACAAGGTCTAACTTTTCCGTAAGTTTCAAACATTGAACTGTTGTGGTCGTAAAGCCTGTTGTCCACGACGCTACTCCACAGTAACGTGTTACTAGTTCAAATAATCAACAGGTAGCAGAATGTCACAGCGACGCGACTAGAACTAGACTAGATTAGTAAACAGAAATATTAGAATTGTAGTCTATACATAGAAAGAAAATAAAAGGAGGTAAAAATAATTCACGGTAAACAACGTGTAACAACAGGCCACGTCTTAGGAAAACGTTAATGTTACGTGGGTAACAAATGTCTTGCCTCCGCTTCCGCCGGGCCGGAACAAGAGGGGTAGACCAAAGAACTGCTGGCTTGACGTTGTAAGCGTTCTAACAATCTCTTACCACAAGATGCGAAACGGAGGAGAATGAGCAAGAAAGCGGGCCCCGGGCTCCAACGCAAAAGCCGTGGGTGCAACCGGGACTAAACGCTAAGATGATGATGATAGACATAGAAAGAAAATAAAAGGAAATAAGAAACTACGTTTATTTATGATATACAACGTGTAACAATGAAAATAATGTTTAAACCCTGTCGTGTAATGTTTAAGTCCCAAAAAGCTGTGGCTTTTTGGATGATATGAAACGGTATTGGACGAGTATTTTTTTAACCCATTTTTAAATTTGTAGAATAGAATAGAATAGAATAGAATACTCTTTATTATGTACACCATATAGATTACAAAAACATAAATATAAAAAATTTACAAAGGGTGACACAATGGGCGGTCTTATCGCTAAGAGCGATCTTTTACAGACAACCTTTGGATGGAATAGTAAGGGGAAGGAGAGAGAAATTATGTAGGTAGTCTACAGTGTACTAATTACAATTTTACATAGTTTATATAATAAATATACACGTTAAGTGTATCATACTAGTCCAAGAAATACTTATATACATATAATTAATAAAATTCATACAAAAGCAAATAAAAAATAATGACATGTTTAAAGAGAGAGGAAATGCTTTTTTACCATGGTTTTAAAAGTGGACGGAGTTTGAGCACGCCTTACAGACACGGGCAAGTCATTCCATAGCCGAACTGCTTGTACAGTAAAGGATTTATCGTAAAAACTAGTGGAATGCATCGGCATGTCTAATATCAGGTTTTCCGATGACCTCAGATATCTATTATGTGTGTCATGAAGGAACTTGAATCGTTCTTTAAGATAAGTGGGGGTTTTAGGATTAAACAAAGTGCTGTAGAGCTGAAATAGGATATGAGAATTCCGGCGAAGACGTATGGGAAGCCACTTAAGCTTTGTACGAAATTCAGATATGTGATCATATTTGCGCAGGCCAAATATAAATCTTATGCAGAAGTTTTGAAGTCGCTCAAGTTTATCTAGTTGTGCCTCAGTAAGATCTGGATAACTGACATCTGCGTAGTCAAGGATGGGAAGTAAAAGTGATTGTGCAAGCGCAGTTTTAGTGGCAGTAGGAAGAAAATTCCGTAACCGTCTCAGAGACTTACCAGATGCAAAAATTTTGCGACTCACTTCCTGTAGCTGTGGATCCCAGGAAAGATGCTTGTCGATCCAAACCCCAAGGTTCTTAACCTTCTCACTGAAAGGTATAGCAGTTCCATTAAATTGAACTTGGGGAAGTTGCAACCAGTTTATCTTGGGGAACATCCTTGAACTGCCAATAACAATGACCTGAGTCTTCGATGGGTTAACAAGCAATCCATGTGCCTCACTCCACTCACAGATTGAGAACAAATCCTTGTTGATGATTTGAATGGCATCAGCTAAGTTTGAGTGACCAGCCTGTTTATATATCTGCAAATCATCTGCATAAAGGTGGTAGGAGGAAAGAAGGTTTTTAGTGATGGAATTAATAAATATTGCGAAAAGTAAAGGAGATAAAACGCCGCCCTGAGGTACACCGGCAGAGGTACAGCACCACGAAGAGCAAGACTCTTCTATGCATATACGTTGCCGACGGCCATACAGGTAACTACGAAACCAGTCAATCGCTGTTGGAGATATGTTAAGCGAGCGAAGCATGCCAAGCAGGATATCGAAATCGACAGTGTTGAAAGCATTACTAAAGTCCAGTAAACAAAGAACCGTCAGATTTCCCTGCTCCATACCCAAGCGTATGTCATCAGTGACATTAAGTAAGGCTGTAGTGGTACTGTGACCAGGACGAAAACCAGATTGGAAAGGATTCAGAAGACTATTCTTACAAAGAAAAGTACTGAGCTGATTATGGACAAGGCGTTCTAGGACCTTGGAGAGGAAAGGCAAGATGGAGATGGGACGGTATTCAGAAAATGAAGTTGGATTGGATTTTTTGGGTAACGGAATGAGTTTGGCATCTTTCCACATCGATGGAAAGGCACCATGGGATACAGAGTAATTAAGGATATAGCACAGGATAGGAAGAATCTCATCGAGGATAGGGAGTATCATTTTCCGACTTACACAATCATTACCGATTGCATTAGACGTGATTGAAAGTATGCACTGCTTAACATCACAATCAGTGAATTGACTAAAAAGAAATGGGTCATGGTCCGGTGTTGGCAGGTTCGAAAGGTAGTTAACGGTGGTCGCCTTTATGATCCCATTACAGTGGGGCGAAGAGGAGAAGTGTTGATTCAGTAGATCAATATCTAAGTCTTTGGGAAGCGATTCTTGGCGGGATTTTCCAACACCCATGGATTTGAGAAATTTCCAGACTTTTGCTGGATCTCCGTTTTCAACTGAAGTGTGGATATAACGGCGTTGTGCATCTCTACACACCTTATTGCAGCGATTGCGTGCATCAACAAAGATCTCCCAGTTCGATGGCGAGGGCCGACACTTGTATTTGGTTTTAGTAACAGCTTTTCTGTGCATGATAGCCCTAATATCATCTGTAAGCCATGGAGCCGGAAGATGTCTGATTTTCACTGCACGAATTGGAGCGTGAATATCATACAGCTGCACAAGATTGTCCGTAAGTAGCCTGACTTTGTCATCCACCGATTCAACATCAAACAAAGGAGCCCAGTCAATGTTGGCGGCACCTCTTCGGAGATCATCTGAATTCATACCACCAAAATTGCGCTGCAGGAGAATTTTAGGTTTTGCCTTAGGTGGGCGAATTTTATAGGATAGGAATAAGAGATCGTGGTAAGAGAACATGTCAGCTGGGCATTGACCATGCTTGCTGACGTGTTGCGGAGAAGAAACAATGAGAAGATCCAAAAGTGAAGGATTACAATTGGGAAAATGATGTGTGGCACTCAAAGGGAGAATTGATAGATTTGACGACTGAATTGTTGAACGAAGAGAAGAAGAACGAGAATCGTTTTTCAATAAGCAAGTATTGAAATCCCCCATAATGACTGTATGACTGTAAGAGGGTGTTAGGTTTTCTAGGATCTTTTCAAAGGAAGACATGAAACTTATGCGTGACGAGGGGCAATAATAAACACCCAATAGAACTCTTACGTGGTTAAGGGTTACTTCCAAAAAGAGATGCTCGCCTGCATGTTGCGGTGGAGGTTGTGTTGACATATCGACAATTGAAAAAGGAATATATGAACGAAGGTATATGGCAACACCGCCGCCACCGCCACTCCTGCGATCATTTCTTATCAGTTGATAACCCGGCAAGGAGTAGGAAGAAGAAGGTAGGCAAGGCTTTAGCCAAGATTCTGACACAAGGATAGCATGGATCCTCTTACAGTCTAGATTCACTAGCATGTCAGAAAAATGTGCCGGAATACTCTGTGCATTTATATGGACTACATTGAAATTCTTAGATACATCGGAAAACTGAGACTCAAGGGTGTCAGCAAGGGACTGAAAGCTAGCAGTACTGTTATCACTACAGACTGACAAAAAGCCTTGGGTGTCGCTGTCATCATTTATACCTGGCATCAGTACAATATAAATAAAAGTTAATAAATGTAATAATATAATAAATATGTATATAAATAGGTAATGATATAAAAAAAAAAAAAAACAATAAGTTAAATCCACCCGCCAGTTGAGTGTTCACAAAGTAAACTTAGGTCCGTATTACAGAACGTCACCCAAAACTCAAGCTCCACTTAAGTCCCGTCTCAAGCCATTTGATTGGTTGAAACTAGTCTCAAGCAATGCCTAAGCACAGATCAATGCCTGAGTAACGTTCTGCAACACGGACCTTAGAACAACATTTAAATAATTTCATCATCCGGATAACATTTATGGTAAAAATTATGGTAAAATTTATGATTTAATGAAACAATAATATGCACAAATACAATAAATAAAATCAATTTATGAGAAATATACTTGACACACTGTCTTCATTTGGCACACCACCACTCCATCCCTAAAGTTTCTGAACGAAAACTTCAAAAACAGAGTGACATAGGACGCGATCAATAGTTGACAGCTGACAGATAGAAATGAAAAATAAATAAATAATAAAAGGAATACCTACAAGAAACAAATATTTACATGTAATATATGTATGTGGAACGATAAGGGTATAAATTGTAATAACTGCCACCCGGATGACTAACTAACAAGAAAGAAAAATAAAATAATTAGAGCGCACCGTCCTACTTCTTCGCAGCAGCACGCCGGGCTTTCTTCGGTGCCGGTGATGGGGATAGCGATGGGGACAATGTGGCGGCGCCAGGAGTCATGGCTTTTTCACTCACCAGCATAATCTTGCCGAGATCATCCAGGGTATTTACTCTTTGCCGAGAGCCATCGCGAAGAACATATATTTGGCCCTGCTTAGTCCAGCAATTGGTTTCTCCAAGTCTCTCACGCGCTGACATGAAGAGCTGATGCCGCGATCTCGTCAGAAACTCTGAAACCGTTATTCCAGTACCCTTCAGCTTGGCTTTAGCAAACCAGATACTATCTCTGATGCTGACGTCCCGTAGCTTGCACAGAATGGGCCTAGGCTTGCTAGCACCCGCTTGTCTACCCAACCGGTGGCACCGCCTGATGTCAGCAACCACAAAATCAGTCAGCTTCAGGTGACATCGCACAACCTCAGCGACAACCTGTGTGGTTTCTTCCTTGGTTTGCTCGGTGACACCATGTAGCAGGATCATCTTGCGTCGCCCACGCATCTCCAGGTTGTCGAATCCTTGAGCCAATGCTTCCAACTGCTGCTGAAGACAGCACAAAGCCTCAAGAATAAATTTCTTAAATGCAGTGAAGTCCGCTACCAAACTGTCACTAGTGCAGCTTGCTGTTCCTGCAGGGTTGTTATGCAATTCTGCTTCAAAGGCTGTCATCCTGTTTTGAAATAGCAACTTCATATTTGATATTGAGGCTTGCAGTGCATCCATAATGAAGTTTGAAAACTGTGTATTGTTCCAATAACTGTGCGATCAAATTTTGGAGATAACACTACACTGGTAGGTACCTTAGATTAGCATGAATATGTATACATTGAAATAAGAAAAATCTATATATTTGTAATTATAATTAATTTTTAAAAATGGAGCAAATTTTTTCCACTGTACGTACAACTACCCGTTTTTTTTTTTTTTTTTTTTTTTTTTTTTTGTAGGGAAGTTATGAGGATTTTTAGAGCATTGAAATCTGTTTCTTAACTGTTTCGTAGTCGTACTTTATCCGCTTGTTATCCAGTATTGTCTTCGAAGAGCGGCTAAGGTCATTCGTGGACCCCCATGGAGTGTTAACCGATGAACATTCTTCTAGGCCTGCCAAACATACAACAGCAATCGCCACAGCAGAGTAAGCGAGTGCATGACACAACGCTAGAATGACTCAACGTCCTAAAAAATTTTGGAGTTGACACCACGTCATGGGACCCAATAGTAGTACACATTCTAGTTCAATAGCTAGATACAGAAACATAATACAGATTACATAGAATCGTTGAAGAATTCAAAGGAACTACCGGTACTGGCATTTTTTAGAATTTTTGGAAACAAAATTTACGTCATTGGAAACAGTTCGTCGTAAAGATAGTACGCCCTCCAAAACTTCTCATCAAAATCAAACATTTAACAAAACAAGAAAAAATATTACAGTAATTCGAACAACCAAAGCAATGGAAATAGGACAGTTGCGAAACCAATGCACGTTTCGAACTTAAATTGCCCTAAAATTAGTGACGACCAGAGGTTAAAAACTGCAACGAAATTGAAACTTTGAACAAATTGTTTATTTAGCCATATCGGTAAGCAAAGCACCTCCAATTTAACATGTCGAAAATGCCAAGATCAACATAACACCTTTCTACATAACACATTTGCAAAATTAGGAAACGCGTCAACTCTGTCGTCAAGCGGAAAAAATGTTTGAAAAACAGAGCGCAAAACATAATAAGACTCCGCCTCACAAGAAGAAAAGGCAGATATTGCCTACTAGCGACAACGCTGGTAAAGGTCAAGGGGGTGGATGGAACCTACCAAACCATGCGCGCCTTGATCGATCAAGGATCTCAGGTTTCCTTAATAACAGAAGAAGCGTCGCAGGTGTTACTTATCAAGAGACGATAATGCAAGGAGACTCCCTTGCATTATCGTCTAAAATAATAAAGGGCGAATATGCGCAGCAGCCGATAGCTCAAAAAACACAGCTAGGATGGTTACTATGCGGTAACGTAAACACATACCAATGTAATTTAGTCCTCAATAACGTCCATATATCCGCAAATTTTGGGAAGTTGAAGAGATTTAAGAACCTTTAAATTTATCTGTGGAAGACCAGGAATGTATAGGCAAAAACACAGAAACAGAATACACAGGAACAGAAGAAACAGTCAGAGTTGCTATGAGGTCAAAATACTGTTGGGTTATGATGGAAAAAAGTAATTACCCAGGAGATGTTTTAATGAATTTATTTATTAGACGACACCATCGTTCACATGACAACGAGAAGTAAGTTACACACACAGACAATATAGAGAAAGACAGACGGATTGATCAGCATCTTCAAATGTCATTGCTGACTCATCAGAATCAATGCTGGAGGAACCTGGAATATATGTAGGATCGGATGAGTGGTCTGTGACCTGAAAATCATCGGTTTCATTCAGACTAAATACAGTTTGACACTGAAAGAGGGAATTAAACAGCAATTAGGGTCATCTAAACTTATGGCTATTGCCCAACTAAGAAATTTAGAACGCCACTTGCCAAACATCCAACGTTAACCGAAAAATACCCCGCCTTCATGAAGGAATATGCTCCATTGAACCACATGAAACGAGAATAGAAACACCATAACATAACACTCGAATGCTTTTTGCCTCACCACGGTGCGCAGAGAGAAGAATCCTCAACAACAAAACTTCGTGTGGTATTCAATGCATCCGCCAAAACATCCACCAAATACAGCTTGAACGACGTCATGCTGAAAGGGCCAAATTTACACAAAAGATCTACAGGCCTTACTACTTCAATGGAGACCATATCCCTTTGCCTTCACTGCTGACATCGAGAAGATTTACCGCCAGATCTTAGTTAACCCCATTGATCAACATCTACAAAAAATTGTTTGCCGTGAGTCACCGAAACAACCTATACAAGTGTATCAACTGAACACAGTAACATACGGGACAAAGGCCACGCCGTTTTTAGCAATTATGACTTTGAAACAATTGGCAGTGGATGAACGATATAAATTTCCAAAAGCGGCAGCTGTCCTAGAAAACAGATTTTATATGGATGACCTGTTACACGGCTGTTTCAACATTCAACAAGGTAAACAATCGATAAATGATTTAATTCAGCTCTTAAAGTCAGGAGGCTTCAACCTTCGGAAGTGTTCATCCAACAGTCAGGAGTTATTAGAAAACATATCAACAGGTCAAGAGGAATTCGTTTATAGCTTTAAAAATGATGACATTTTAAAAACATTAGGTTTGTGCTGGAACGCACAAGGAGATTTTTTTTTCTAAATTATTATAAACTAGTGCTTGACTGCAATCCCGCCTGATGGTAAGCAGTGATGCAATCGTTGATGGTAAAGCGCACTAGTTTATTAAGCCTATTCACTTAAAAAACTAAGGAATAGTGACGGCAGTTGAGCGATGTGACGCAATGTTAAACCCAAGACCAACACGACCAAACGATGCTGCGCTAGAGGGAGATTGATCTGGAGACTCTCCACGACCAAACTCCCGACACAACAACATTTGGCGCATCGTACCCGGCACACATCGCAACACAATTGCTCAGACCCGTCCTCCGTACGGCTTCACCAGACGTCATGCCGGAACACGACGAATCGCTTGGCGGCAAGACTTTGTCTGGTGGGTGGTAACTTCTGCCGGCAGCCGATGTTATGGCCTACCACCGAGAATTGTGCCGTTGCATTTTTTCCCAAACAACATCAAAACTAACTAAGAGGAGCTTACTATCAGAAATATCAAAATTATATGACCCTCTTGGTTGGCTGACACCTCCTTATCCACAAAATTTAAATTATTATTTAAAAAATTGCGGAAACATGATCTACAGTGGGATGATAAAGTGTTCGATGACATACATAAATAACGGGTCAAGTTCACTACTGAAATTGACCGCATCGAACATTGCAAGATTCCTGGATGGATATTATGCAACGAGAAAGACGTCATTGAACTGCATGGGTTTTGCGACGCATCCATTGAGGCATACGCGTGCGTGGTATATGCACGAACATAACACCAACAAGAAACAGTAATTGTAGCGGCAAAGTCGAAACTTGTACCGAGTAAAAAGAGCGTAACATTGCCACGAATGGAGCTTTATGGTGCTACTATCTAAGCTAATCAACAAAATCAAACGGTGAATCTAAGCTGTCAAGTAGAAATAAATGGATGGTGCAACTGTATGATAGTCAAAGGGTGGCTGCAAGGCGATTCGTCACGCTGGAAACCATTCGTGGCTAACAGAGTTAAAGCTATCAAACAGATAATGCCGGAAAACTGCTGGTGTTCACGACTACCAAGGCGTGAACAGAGTCCGCGCCAGGGGACGCGCGGAGAGGGCGGTGCGGCGCGGGACGACAGCGGCAACCGGCGGATTGCGGCCGGCTCTTCACTCTGCTACGGACTCGGTCGTGGACGCGCGCGCGCACTTGTCATTATCATAGTTTCCAACATTTTACTGTCTGAACCATTATATTTAGTTTTCAGTCCACCTGACTTTTATTAATAGGTAACCTTAGTTAGGTCCTTAACATTTTGGTCCTTCGAGATTCTTTATTAAATCCGCGTACCGTTTTTGGAAGAAAAAACGTTTGCGCGGTGGCAGTATCAACGGTCGACGTTGGTGAACTTTGATACGACGAGTCTACAAAGCGCCGTGTCACCACAAGCTGCATTCAAAAGCAGTCAAGTTAGAAGTTGGAGTCGTCTAGAAGAGGCAGGGCGTCTACAAGTTCCCGAGGCCTTCACGTCGACGGTGGTCAAGTCTCGACTACATTGGTCGAACCCGCTGTGAAATTAATCTACGTGCTTCGTGGGAATCAACACAGTCCGCCTGTGGATAAAGATAAGCATATATTTGTGTGTCGTTCCAAATTCCTTTCTATTAATATTCCAGTTTGAATCCAAAATTGAAAGTCTCCATTGCAATTGTTCTCAGTTCAGTTCCATGTTTGAGTCATCAAGTGGTAGCATCGTTTTATAGTGTGTTCATAATACTTTAAGCTTGTGTCAAACCAGTTTCTTATCGCTGCACCGGCTGACATTTCTTTGTTAGCGAGCGAGCTTCAAGGTCACGCTTCTATTCATTTCGAGAAACATCTGTTGCTTTGCTGCTTATTATCATAATACCTACCCATCGGCTTAATACTTATATATTTTTTTTTCTATCACCTGCTTTATATTAAATTGCTTCTTTTGGTTAATACCAGTTTCTAAAAATGGCTAATGAGGAATTATTAGTAAGAAAACGCAGTGCTATGAAAGCTAAGCTAACCAATTTCTGCAACTGGATAAACGTACTTATTAGTTGCGAGTCAATTTCTAGTTTACAGCGCATTGAGTTGGAAGGTCGCCTTAGTAAATTTGATGCCCTATATGATGAATTTGATCATTTGCAGTTGGAGATTGAGGTGCTCTCGGATAAGCCAGACGAGGCGTACCGGGAACGTGCCAAGTTTGAGGAGCGGTACCACGCAGTGGCAGCACAGGCACGCAGTTTGCTTATCAGTGCTGATGCCACCATGGACGGCGGGTCTGTAGCGGGCTCAGCAGACAAAAACACAGGTGCATCGTTCCGTCAAAATTTTGTACGCTTACCTAAAATTGATTTACCACATTTCGATGGTAGCTATGACGACCTCCGTGGCGCAGCGGTCAACACGCCTGCCTGCGACGTGGAGGCCCCGGGTTCGATCCCCGGTCAGGTCATGATGGAAAACGATCTTTTCCTGATTGGCCTGGGTCTTGGATGTTTATCTATATATGTATCTATTATAAATATAGTATCGTTGAGTTAGTATCCCATAACACAAGTCTCGAGCTTACTTTGGGGCTAGCTCAATCTGTGTGATTTGTCCGTACATATTTATATTTATTTATTTATATTTATATCAATGTTGGTTAGAGTATAGAGACACTTACCTTTCGCTTATACATAGTAGTAGTGCAATCGACGACATTAGCAAGTTCCATTATTTACGTGCGTCGCTCGAGGGAGATGCTCAACAGATTATAAAAAATATAGATTTCAAAGGCGAGCATTATCAATTAGCATGGGATTTGCTATGTCAGCGGTATGATAATAGTAGACTTTTAGTAAATAACCACGTACAAGCTTTGTTCAATATTCCAACAGTGTCGGTGAACAGGGAAGGTTCAGTTAAGGTACAACTGCTTGCATCTAAAAATCGTGTTGCACCAATAAAGCCCACTACCATTCCACGTCTCGAGCTCTGTGGAGCGTTGCTAGGCGCAAGGCTGTGTGCTAAGGTTCAGAGTTCTGTTACTTTGCCTGTAACTAGATGCCGGTTTTGGTGCGATTCAACAATAGTGATGAGTTGGTTAGATACTTCGCCGAGTCTATTGAAACCTTATGTGCGTAATCGAGTCAATGAGATACAGGAGAGCACTGCAGGTCATACGTGGAGTTACGTACCGTCTAGACACAATCCGGCAGATTTTGTTTCTCGTGGGCTGAAGGCTGACCTTATCAGCGAGTGTTCTTTATGGTGGTCGGGCCCACAGTTTTTGTTAAATAACGAAAAAGACTGGCCGGTTATGCCCAACAAAACTGTGAAACTGGATCTGCCAGAAGTCATTACATCAAACTTCACAGATCACTCTTTTCTCACAGATTTACAAAATCATGTAAATTCCTCTCATAAAAATCCATCATTCATTCACACACTACTCCATAAATATTCAAATCTAAATCGTTTACAAAGAGTGGTAGCCTACATACTTAGATTCATTTATAGTTTAAAAAATAAAAAAAGGTTACAAAATAAACTATCAAATCAAGAACTTCAAGATTCTTTGAATTTTATTTTATGTCGGGCTCAAATGGAGATGTTTCCTAAGGAATATATTATTCTTAAATCTAGTAAGACTTTGCCTCGTAAAAATAGACTTATTTCTTTAAGTCCCTTTGTTGACAAAGATGGTCTCATTCGTGTAGGAGGGAGACTTGATAATTCTCCTTATGACTACAATACCAAACATCCAGTTTTACTATGCTCTAAGCATCATATAACTAAAATCATTTTTTATAAATATCATAAAGATTTGCTACACGCTGGCCCTCAGCTATTGATAGCAAATGTACGACAAAGGTATTGGCCTCTTGGCGGCAGAAATCTTTCAAAATCTATTGTGAAACACTGCATTAAATGTTTTAAGTACAAATGTCAAAATGTTCAACCAATCATGGGACAGTTGCCTTCAAATAGAACTCATTTGGAGTTTTCATTTTTGAATTGCAGTGTCGACTATGCCGGACCAATATTGATAGCAAATCGAAAGGGGCGAGGGTGTAAGCTTGTAAAGGCGTATCTATGCATTTTTGTCTGCCTCGCAGTTAAAGCTGTTCATATCGAGCTAGCTACAGACCTCACTAAGGAGGGCTATATGGCTGCTTTGAACCGTTTCGTTGCTCGTCGTGGCAAACCCAAGAGCATCTTATCCGATAACGGTACAAATTTTACCGGCACTTATAATGAATTACGACAATTTTTACAAGATTCAAACATTTCTTATGAAGTTGCACAAATGGGCATTGAATTTAATTTTGCCCCTCCATACTCTCCACATTTCAACGGCATTGCTGAAGCTGCCGTTCGTTCTACCAAACACCACTTGAAAAGACTACTACAGTTAACTCATTTCACATATGAGGAAATGGTCACTTGCTTGACTCAAATAGAAGCTGTTCTTAATTCCCGTCCTCTTACACCACTCTCCTCTGATCCACTAGATTTTACTGTCCTCACTCCCTCACATTTCCTGATTGGACGATCACTTATAGCTGTTCCGCATCCACAGGTGACTGAGATAAACATCGGCCGCTTGGAGCGATATCACAGGGTGGAGCATATAAAGCAGCATTTTTGGAAACGGTTCCATTTAGAATATATCTCTTTACTCCAACAAAGGATAAAATGGACGTCATCTACAGGACAACTGACAGAGGGATCGTTAGTTCTCATCAAAGAGAGAGGACAACCGCCATTGCTGTGGGCACTGGGTCGTGTCACGAAGGTCTTCCCAGGGAACGACGGGACAACGCGTGTGGCCGAGGTGAAAACGAAGAAAGGGACGCTACTACGTTCTTTTAATAATATTTGCCCACTTCCTCTAGATTGAATGCTTCAACCCGGGGAGAACACACACACACACACACCCACCACACGTGAAATCGGAAGACAACCCGGCCGACTGCGCGAGTCGAAGCTTAACAGCGCCACAACTGTTGAAACATTATTTATGGTGGAAGGGACCAACATGGCTAGCGTCTTATGATGTGGAAAAGGAAGAAAATCCAACTATCTACCAAACAGAAGAAGAGATCAAAAAGATAAAAATCGTAGTAGTAATACATTCTTATGAGACAGTACTATAATTTGAGCAGTAACCTTAAATCCTTAAGTAATCCATCATCATCATCATCATCTCAGCGTATAATCCCGGTCGCATCCGCGGCTTTCGCGTTGGAGTCCGGGGTCCGTTTTCCTACTAATACGCCTCCAATTCGCACGGTCTCTGGCATCCCGTGGTGTGAGATTGTTGGCACGCATGTCATCTCTTACAACCTCAAGCCAGCACTTCATAAATAAGAATATAATATTATTCATCCCCAAATATTTACACTTAAACCAATTCATTATTTTAACTAATGCATTATTCTCTAAGTTTAGTTTCTTTTAAGTTTATATTATTTATTGGTATCAATTAAGGTATAAGGTTTAGGCATTGATATAATATTAAACTAAGGTAAATACGTCACTAGCGCACTGAAAATGAAGCGTACAAAAGGAGGTAAGTCCAGCAAGTCGCTTTAGTTTTCGTCGATTCTATTTAAGCGCAAACGTCATACACTAGCCATCTTTTTCTTCTCTATGCTTTAGATTGCGCCCCATCTCACTCACACTATGCCAACGTGTGAAATGTACGCAGAATAAAAAAAATGCATGTGTGTGCTGCTGCTCCGATCGGCACATTTATTTTGGTTAATTTGTTAGAGCATATCATATCTGTTTAATATTATATCAAGGGTTTAGGTGTAACAATTTGGTAAAGAATTTAAGTAATAATGTAATTATGAAATTTGGACAACGAAAGACTAGCAAATTGAATCCTAACATTACTCGTCGAATCGTAACAGTCTTGGTGGCCTAGTGGTTAAAACACCAGCCCCTCAAGTATGAGTGCACGGGTTCGATTCCAGGTCAGGCAAGTACCCATCTAACTTTTCTAAAGTTTTATGTACTTTCTAAGTATACCTTGGACACCAATGACTGAAAGTGAAGGAAAGCATCTTGAGGAAAGCTGGCCTTTAAGTCTAAAATCGCCAACCCGCATTGAGCAAGCGTGGTGATTACGCTCAATCCTTCTCTGTATGAGAGGAGACCTGTGCCCAGCAGTGGGACGATAAAAAGGTTGATAATGATGATGATGATGATTATTCAGAATATGAAATAAAAAAAACAAACACGAGAAAATTTCTTCTCTATATTTACTAGGAATTATACTTCATATCACTCCCGAAGATGATTACCAATTTACATGCAGCAGTACGTAGTATGGTGCCGTCCTTGTCACACTTTAAAGACTTTTCATAAAGAAAAGAAAAAAAAATATTCAAATACCCGCTCATCGACCCCACTCCGGTCTCACTGTCCTATGTTCATTACGTTTTTTTGTGCTGTCCGAGTCACACGCATCATTTTGTGCAAAAAATTACCGTTGCGACTAAGTTGTTTCCAGATTGTCCAATCTGATTTTGCGTAATCATGGTGAAGAAAAGTTCACGTTCGAAAGATATTGATGATTATAGTGGTTTATTTAAGAAATTAAAGAAATTAGGGAAAAAGTGAAACATAGATCTAGATTGAGATTGCCTTCAACGTCATCCTAAAGTGATCAGGTTAAGCGTGATACTCACCAAGAGGAAGTTATTGAAAGTAAGTAGCCTAATCTGTAGTTGCTAATATAGATGTCTAGTAGGTACCTACAATGCGCAAGCGCCTGCCGCCGCGCCCGTCAGGCGCCACTCTGTCGGCCTCGGGTACCGGTACGATCCTGCGTTGCCGCTGTCACAGCACCGCTAAAAATTGTTTTTTATCTACCTTTTTATTAACTTTATATAACAAAAGTTTTATGTAAATCATGAAACAAGTTTTATTGGTACTAAGTATATTTAAACTAGTTATTAGATGGTAATAAGCAAAGATTAATCGAACTATAAAATGTATGTATTTGTAGTCGTATAAGTAGCTAGGTATTAAATGTATGAACGTAACGTAACGTCTATATTAAATCGCGATATTGTTACCTATAAACATCGCTCGGTGTAAACCGCCTATGAGCGTTGACCTACCTATTTTTTGTTTTTTATTTACTTCGTTTATATTGCGCCTAAGTCTTATAAAAGTACTTACCTAATGTGCTTAAACCGTAGTATGTGCTCCGCGTAAATCGTGTCTGAGCGTAAAGTACTTGCACACCTTGCTCCGCGTAAATCGCGTGTCTGAGCGTAAAGTACTTGCACACCTTGCTCCGCGTAAATCGCGTCTGAGCGTAAAGTACTTGCATACTTTGCTCCGCGTCAATCGCGTCTGAGCATAAAGTGCCTACTTGTATACCTTGCTCCGCGTAAATCGCGTCCGATCAAAAAGTACTTGCATACCTTGCTCCGCGTAAATCGCGTCCGAGCATAAATTACTTGCATACCTTGCTCCGCGTAAATCGCGTCTGAGCGTAAAGTACTTATCCCAACTTGCTTCGCATAAGTCGCATCTGAACGGCAAGTGCTTGCATAGCTTGCTCTGCGTAAATCGCGTCTGAGCCTGGATTACCTATTTACATCCGCGTTAATCGCGTTGCATTACTAGAATGGCTACCAATATTGTTATTATAAAGATTTTGCTTGCTATTTGCTATAAAAGAGAGATTCTTGATATGTTAGGAGATGATCCTTCCTTGGATAAAAGTTTTAGTGAAACCTTACATGAAGACATTGCATCCAGGTGCGAGCACACAAGTAAAGAAAAGCCAGCTGATCGAATAAAAGAATATTTGCCTCCAGAAAACTGTCCTCACCTAAAAGACCCGGCGTAGAATCTCGAGATCAAAGCTGCGCTTACAGAAACAATTAATAAGAGAGATGTTTACAGCCAAAGTCACCAGAATCAGCTTGGTAGTGGTCTGGCTGCACTCGGAAAAGCGATCAATATAGCTCTAAAAATAAAACAGATTTCCGAGATATCATAAAGCCACTCAGTGATGCAGCTAAACTTTTTTGTGATATACACTATAAAGAATCTCTCTCAAGACGGTTTGCCGCTATAAATACTCTAAATAAGCAAACCCGACGTACTATAAGAAATACGCAAATAGACAATTTTTTATATTTGGTTCAGAGTTGGCCGAACACTTGAAATCGTCCAAAACTATATCAAAATCTAGTATGGAACTACGCCCTCGTATGCCAGCAGTGCGACCTGCCATTAAAACACAGCACGCGCTCTAATCTGGTCCATCCATATCAGCGCGTCGAGGGGCTTTAAACGCGAGGGGGGCGTCGCGGACTGCCACCGCCGGGCCGCGAGTGTATCCGCCCCACTAGACGGCCCGACAGCCGCTGTCGCGCAACCGCAACCCGATGCACACCAGGAGCCACACACGGTACCGCTCAAGGAGGAACTGACTTCAGAACCAGAGGTACACTCATCAATTGTCGGCAGATTGCAGTTTTATTATAATTATTGGTGTACTATTACGAATGCCTCCAATATTCTGTCTTGGGGTCAAGGTTATAAAATTCCCTTTAAGGAGGAACCCGTACAAAAAATAATACCTAAAAATGACCGATTTTCTTCTTGTGAATCTAAAATAATCCAAGAATCTGTACTTAAACATCTTGATCCAAAATATGTATATTTCATTGTGGAACCCCTGTGATGATCAGTTTTTTGTCGCCCGTATTCACAGTTCTAAAACCGAATGGTGAACATCATTTTATACTAAATTTAAAGGAACTAAATAAATTCATCAAAGTGGAGCATTTTAAAATGGAGCATTACCGTACTGCACTAAAGCTCCTAGACCAAAAGTAATTTATGGCTACATTTGATTTAAAGGATGCTTAGGCTCACTTTTTGATAACAATTAATAATGAAGAACGTAAAAAGCTACGCTTTTATTGGAATTCACAACTTTATGAGTTTAATGTTATACCATTTGAGCTTTGCACTGCTCCACTTGTTTTCACAAAGCTACTAAAACCTGAATTACAATCTCTACGTTCGGACGGCTAAATGTCGGTTAATTACCTATACGATTTTTTATGTATTGGCTCTAACAGTGAGTGCGTTGGAATGTTACTGCTACAAGAGAAATATTAGAATCATTTGGACTCCTAATAAATAATTTAAAAAGGACCAGTTGACACGAAAATTCGCATTAATAACGCAGTCAGGTCTTTTTCACAAACGAAAATGTGCAGAATAAGACAACTTGTGGAATTTCTAGGACTTTTGACATCAGCATGCCCAGCCGTACAGTACGGTTGGGTGTATACTAGGCAAAAAGAACGCGACAAATTCTTAGCTTTATACTATTCTGATAATTATAATAAGCGTATGGTTTTGCCTAGCTGTCTACAGCCAGATTTTAAATGGTGGAGTGACAATATTGAAACAAGCTATTCATCTATTCAAAGTAATGATTATTTACTAGAAATTTTTGCGATGCATCTCGTACAGATTGGCGAGTACCATGTAACAGCGAAATACCTGGTGGTAATTGGAGTGCAAGAGAGATTAAAAATCATATTAACTTCTTAGAACTAAAAGCTGCCTTTTATGCGATAAAAATGTTTGGCTCTCATTTAAGTAATTGCAATTTCCTTCTCAAAATAGATAATACAACATCCATTGCTTACATTAATAAATTGGGAGGAATACAACACACTCGCTTAAACGATCTTACACGACATATGGAAGTGTTTTGAAAAGTGTAGAATTTTCATATTTGCGATATATTCAATCTAGCGATAATGTTGATGCAGATCGCGCTTCACACTAATAGTCCATCGATACCGAGTGGCAACTAGCTGACTACGCGTTTTCTGAAATTTGAGCTAAGTTTAGCACCCTCCATTTTGATCTCTTCGCAATCATACAGAATCTTATGTGTGACAGGTATGCTTCGTGGAAGATTGATCCGCAGTCAGAAGAAGTTTATGCATTTACGTTTAAATGGACAAACATAATATAATTTTACGCATTTTCACCATTTTGCCTTATTACAAAAGTTCCTCACAAATTCGTAAATGATAAAGCCGAAGGCATTATTGTGTTTTCCTACTGGCCCTCACAGCCGTGGATTCCGCTATATCGAAAACTACTTGTGTCACAAGAAATATTTTTTAAGCCGAATACTAAGCTAATGCATTCTCCTTTCAGAGAAGCACACTCACTGTATAAGCCTTACCCTGGTGGCAGCTATATTATCCGGCAGTCGTTGATTGAACGTGACGTACCAGTATCGTCACTAGATTTACTCATGGCTTCGCTAGCCCAAAATACACTATCTCTATATAATTCCTCATTAAAATTTTGGTTGGAGTTTGATCAACAAAAAACATTGCAGTTTCTGGATTGACGGTATGTCTGGCAATAGAACATTTTTTGTCAGATAGGCATAATGCTGGGGCTAGCTATAGTACTTTAA
This sequence comes from Sesamia nonagrioides, assembly GCA_017933935.1. Classification (NCBI taxonomy): domain Eukaryota; kingdom Metazoa; phylum Arthropoda; class Insecta; order Lepidoptera; family Noctuidae; genus Sesamia; species Sesamia nonagrioides. Next base: position 296,684 of record JADWQK010002442.1, read on the forward strand.
ATACCACGAGATCCACTTTAACGTTGGTTCGGGGTAATTCAATAATGAAAACTGATTATGTGAATAGATTATTGAAAGGTTCTTTTAGACTAAATCCTCCTACTCCTAAATATGATACAACATGAGATAGCTCTGTGGTTTTAAATTATTTAAGTGATTATTATGATTATTATGATATTACCTTATGATAATGTGAGCCTTAATGCTTTATCATATAAAACTGTCGCTTTGATTGCCATTGTGTCAACTCAGAGAATTTCAACTCTTAACTTAATCAAAAATAATAATATTACTGAAAGTAATGATTCAACTGTATTAAAAAAAATACTGACTTAATTATATCGTCAAGACCCTGCGCTTACCAACCCCTGATCAGACTGCCTTTTTTTAAAGAGAACCGTAATATATGTCCAGCCATCGCATCGAAAGCATACTTAGACAAAACAAGATCTATTAGAAACACTGAGACAAATAATTTATTCATAAGTTTTCGTAAGCTTCACAGGAAAATTGGCCTTCAAACTTTATCCCACAGGGTAAAGGATACTCTCCAAAGAAGCGCTGTGGACGTGTCAATGTTGGTGCACATAGCACAAGGCACGCGGCGTACATCAGTTCAGTCTGCAGGCGGTTCGAAGGGCTGTGGGCTGGAGTAATATCTCTAATATTTTTCAAACGTATTATAATAGAGAAACTATTGAATCGATAGGAAATCGCCTCCCAAATTCATTGTTTACTTAATTGTATGAATCTTTATCCTTATTTACTGTTAACACAAAAACTGCAGTTTGCTAATAAATATTGCAAATCAATTGTTTATAAATTTGTTTAATCATTACCATTTCGAAACAAAAAAGAAAAATCTGTATAAATTTTATATTACACTCTAAACATCTGCATGTAAATTGGTAATCATCTTCGGGAGTGATATGAAGTATAATTTAGAATTAAACGAACTTACCTTGTGAAGTTCGATTCTAATTATACGAAGATCACGAACCGAAGATGATTACCACAACCCTCCCGGCCCTAAAGCCCAATATTTTTCTTATTTGGTTAGACTAGCCCTAAAACGTAATGAACATAGGACAGTGAGACCGGAGTGGGGTCGATGAGCGGGTATTTGAATATTTTTTTTTTCTTTTCTTTATGAAAAGTCTTTAAAGTGTGACAAGGACGGCACCATACTACGTACTGCTGCATGTAAATTGGTAATCATCTTCGGTTCGTGATCTTCGTATAATTAGAATCGAACTTCACAAGGTAAGTTCGTTTAATTCTAAATACTATCTACATTGACATGGCGCATGCAAACAAGAATGTGTACGCTAAGCGTATACCGACCATTTAAGATTAGGTAGAAATTTTAGGGTTATTGCAACTGGAAAGGAAACTGTTTATATTACACAATAACGTTGTATCTGGGCCATGCGTAAAGTATAAAGCACCGAAAAGTGCAAACCACTTTAAAAGATACTAACTTTATATTCCTTGAACACGTATCGGTATTCACAACGCCACATGCGGACTACTCGCCATTCTGATGTCCTGCATCGTGTAAGTAGACTTTGTCGTGCAATTAGCACGGATACGGATGAGGAGATCCGCAGAAGAACCAAAGTCACCGACATAGCTCTTCGAGTCGCTAAAATTAAGTGGCAGTGGGCAGGGCACATTGCTCGTAGAACCGATGGCCGACGATGGGGCAGTAAGGTTCTGGAGTGGCGGCCACGTACCGGAACACGCAGCGTAGGGAGGCCCTAAGAAGGTGGACAGATGACCTGATAAAGGTCGCGGCAAGCCGATGAATGCGGGCAGCACAAGACCTGTCGTTGTGGAAAGCCTTGCGGAGGCCATTGTTTGGATTTGACCTCTATAGGCTGAAGCTCTATAGGCTGCTCTATATGTTTACATGTTTGATCTCTTCATTAGGCGCAGCCAGCCAAATTTTTGCAACTCTATATCGTAGAGCTTATAAGTCACATGCAGACCCAAACAAGACACATTATTTCAGAAAAGCATATTTGTAATGGCTCCGAAATTGTATAATAACGAACCAAAATCCTTCAAATCAGCAGACAACATTAAAAAAGAAGTTGCTTCTATTTCTGCTCGGGAATATAAGATGTTCTACACAAGACTTTGTTAAAAATAAAATATGAATTGAACGTGTAATGATTCTTGATATCTGTAATGTTGTTATAACCGCATTGTCAGTTATTTTTGATTTTTGTCTATGTAATCTTAAGCGTTGTTTTTCAAAACCAAATGATAATTTAAGTTTGTAACATAACTTTCAAGTAGAATCGTGGACGACCTTACTTTACCTGGCTTACCGGACCTTACATCGATAATGCACTCTAATTACTGATTGTGATTACCCATAAGCTTACTTCGTCACACCGGGAAGTCCCAAGTTCCCGGTGACTTATAAAAATGTCACAGTATTACGTAAATGGCTACAATTATGCTAAACAGGTGCAGTGACCTCCGTTGGTCTAGTGGCCGTGAGCAATACTAGTGGGCTTGGCCAATCTACAAGTTCAGTTCCCTAATTAAAACTAGAAATAAAGATATAGTACATTACGATATTAGTGCGTAATGATGGTTATAACATGCGAGGCGGAATTTCAGCCCGAGCCGAAGGCGAGGGTGTAATTGAGCCGAGCATGTTATAACCAATACGCACGTATATCGTACGACATTTTTTAACACACTTGCGAGGAAACAGAAAAAAAGATATTCAGAATACAAGTACAAAGAAAAGAAAATTTGAGAAAAATGGCGTGAGGTTTATTTTCTGCCGTAGCTGCGTGAAAATGTTGGCAAAGATGCTAGAGCATGCAGTCAAGTTTTTTAATTACTGAATAAACTGTTTTTTTTTACAAATACTCATTTAAATACAAACAAATACAAATTTGTTTATTTCAAATAGGACATCAGTTATTTTAAATAAACTCAATCTGTGAATGCACACTGTTGCTTTCCCGCCATTAGTATTATTATTTGCCATTTCAAATATGGAACAGCGCGCTGCTCACTGGCTAGAGCCACGCGGCGGCGATCAGTTCCATAATTATTTGAAATGACAAATAATGCTGTTATGGAATTTGTATGGACTATAACTTAACTATTTGCTTTGATAACACACGCGTTTGTTATGGCCCGCTTTACATATTTAAAACCGGTGGGATTACATCAGCTTTACGAGCAAGGGTGTTAAAAAATATTTACCATCAATATTTTGTATTCTCTAAAGTGTACACATCACAAACAATAAAACAAATACCTTGTGATGAAAACATGTAAGTGGTTCTATTTATAAGTGTAAAAGTTTTTCACGGACGGATAGTTATTTGTTACTCGTTCACGTAAAAAGTATTGAATGAATTTGGATAAAATTTGGCACACTGATTATAACCAAGAATAATACATGCGATACTTTTATCCCGATATTCTCGAATCGAAAGTTATGCAGGTCAAACCGCAGGACGCCGCTAGTTATATTAAAGAGTATTAAAACGTAATTATCGAAAGTACAGTTTGTAACTGTTTTGTGGAGGTCAGATTGGCAGACACTGCATCCGGTCAGACTGATAGTCGTCACAAAACAGAATAACAGATAGCTTTGTAGACAAGTAATTACAAATCAGGGGATTTATTATTCAAGACTAACTTCTGCCCGTGGAGTCGTTTGACACCACAGTATACTGCAATAACAGCCGCATTTTGTGTTCGTTCTCTATATACTTCGTTTGTAGTTTTGATCTCAACAGCCAAAATATTGAGACATTATGAGAGAGCTTTGGACTCATGACGTAGAATCAAACGACATACCATTGTCCGTGCTGGGGTTGACACCGACAACCTGTAATAGTTATATGCATAGATATAGTAGAGAAGGAGATATTACTTGATAGTTGACAATGTATCACATCTCCATGTCGTTAAATCGACCCCACCACAATGCCAAATCAGCACAAAGGGCTATTTTAAAAGTCATCCTCTTTAAACGCAAGGATTTTCCCACCATCAAACTTTATTCAGACAGCTTTTTATGCTTCGCGCTACGTTGGGGAAACACTCCACCCTAAATCTAGATCTCACTAAACTTAAAAGGCGAAAAGGCACTCCTGTATGCGCAATAGTCCATTGCCGTTCCATGTTTGCCAGCCAACAGTATGCAGCGACTAGTTCTCGATTATATAATAAGATTCAAAAATGTATATCCATCTACCCCCTGACTAAACGGGAAGTTAAACTGAAACTTACAGATTGGTTGCAGAAGTTAACGTACGATGAGACCGAGAATCTTATTACTATTGTCTCTTAAAGTATCAATCCAATACCGTATTTTATTTAAGGCCCAAACTGCCCAAATCTCCTCAGAATAAAAAAATAAATAAAAGATAGGAAACTCTCTCTAGGAGGTCTGTAATACGATCCTGGAAGGATATCTGGGTCATCATGTAGGCTAGCTCGCGGTAAAAAATAACTGGCCTTTTAACTGGTTTCTTATATCTTCAAAATTGAAGAATGCAAACCTACCGCAATATAATTTATTGACTACGCAGTAGCTAGATTTATGTGGAATCTCTATGCTAAAAAACAGAATCTATCCCATAACATTTTATCTAGTTCATTCTGGAACATAATTACATTTACACAAACAAACAAAAAACTTTTTTTTATCTTAGACCGCATCAGTTGCTTTAATACATAAATCAATGTGTGATGGTGACCAAATTTTAATTATGTATATTATATAATCTCGAGTCTACATAAAATAGAACTGGTTCTCAATTCAAAATGTTAATTAATTCTGGAGATAATTATTTTAATTAATGTTTTTTACTAATTAATTTAAACCACGAGGTCGTTTCTCGAATATTCTTCTCCATATAGGAAACAGGTAGTTGTTGCGGATCTGGCTATTCTTATCCTTCATTCATAACTTTTGAAATTAAAAAGTGTCATTAACCTCTCTAGGGCGGGAAATGGTTATGATAAATTAATTGATTTTTATGGGGATATGTATTGGGATTTATATTCCAATCTCGACCAAGAATTTGAGCAAAAAATGACAGGATATTTTGTTAGAAATACATTGTCTTAAATCTATTTTGGTAGTAAGGAGATCAATTAATGTATTTGCAAGTAAGATAAAGTTCGAAACAAATTATCCATACTAATATTATAAATGCGAAAGTAACTCTGTCTGTCTGTCTGTCTCTGTTACGCTTCCCGCTTAAACCTCTCAACCGATTTTGATGAAATTTGTTACAGATAATCTTTAGACCGTGAGAAAGGACTTTATCCCAGAAAAAATTGATATTCCCGAGGGAAATCTAAAAAGCGCGATATAACCGAACTCCACGCATGCAAAGCTGTGGGCGGAAAGCTAGTTGAATATAAATTAAAGCTTATTTAATCTTCGGCCAAACTTGCTCTAAGCGACTGCGAAGCGCGGGCGTTTGTGTACTATGCCTTGCACAACTGCGCCGGCGCAGTAGTCGTGCAAGAGGTCACATTTAGTTTTGTTTCTATAAGGTTCTCGATCTAGTCCTGTGTGCGGTGAACTTGACACGCAGATAGTAAAAGCTGAACTTCAAACACTAATAAAAATAATCGGTCGTACGGTCGCCCGGTATGTAGATGTCACGGATGGATTTTTTCAGAATCTGCTGTTTCCAAAACCTCTAGTTATTTTTAACCGACTTCAAAAACTCTTTTCCTCAAAGTGAAAAATAACTAATTTTGGAAGTCGGTGTCAAAAACGAATGTATAAAAACCAAAGACACCAACTTCCGAAATCAGTTATTTTTCACTCTGTAGTGGTTTTTGCAAGTCGGTTGTTTTTTTGTAAAAAAGTTTTATATGGAAACAGCTCCGTTATGTATAACAACTGAACAAGTTATTGATGGCGCTAAGTTTTAAAAAGCTTCTACCGATTATCAAAGTCTTGCCGCCAAGCGATTCGTCGTGTTCCGACATGATGTCTGGTGAAGCCGTACAGAGGACGGGTCTGAGCAGTTATGTTGCGATGTATGGCGGGCACGATGCTACAAATGTTGTTGTGTCGGGAGTTTGGTCGTGGAGAGTGTCCAGATCAATCTCCCTCTAGCGCAGCATCGTTTGGTCGTGTTGGTCTTGGGTTTAAAATTGCATCACCTCGCTCAACTGCCGTCATCCTTCCTATTCCTAAGTTTTTTAAGTGAATAGGCTTAATAAACTAATGCGCTTTACCATCAACGATTGCATCACTGCTTACCATCAGGCGGGATTGCAGTGAAGCACTGGTTTATAATCATTAAAAAAAAATATTATTAGACTCAATTTTGATTATTAGACTCAATGCTGAATGGCTTATCTGTTATAGCAACGACTGTTTTTCCCAAGTCTCTGATTATTTTTAATTACCTATTGTTGTCCCTAAAATCACTATCTTGTCTCGAATTCAAGTCATTTCTGTTCTTTTTATTTATTTCTGTTTGTGACGCTATTACTGTTGTTACGACCACAGAGCCTCGAGCGCAAATGCTTTGAACTAAAATCTACAATCTGATGAATTCTTCAGATGTCTTAAGTAATGAACAACAAAGAGATATTCTACATAAATGTAGCTACTGCCTAGTCTATAAATTATCACGCAGTAAATTTGCATTCTTCAATTTTATGATCATAAAAGACCAGTTAAACGGTTAAATATTGCAGATAATATACATAAGTATATCTTGGACACCAATGACTGATTAAAAAGGTGAAGGAAAACATCTTGAGGAAACCTGGACCTTAAGTCTGAAATCGCCAACCCGCATTGAGCAAGCGTGGTGATTACGCTCAATCCTTCTCTGTATGAGAGGAGACCTATGCCCGGCAGTGGGATGATTAAAAGGTTAGCGATGATGACAACATTCATCTCTTTAAATTGTTATCACCTCGTTTTATCTGTATGGAGATAATCAATTCATTATGACATATATCTACATGGTCACTCAGAAAGTATTGCGACAAAAAGTTTTATGTATGAGAAACTGGATTAAGTAATACTGGATGAACTTATAAATTCATCATCATCTCAGCGTTAATCCCAGTCACATCCGTAGCTTTTCAGCTTTGGAGTCTGGGGTCCGCTTTACCAATCTAATTGCTGATTTTGGCTAAACTTCGATATTTTCCGTGAAGCGACTGCAGTCTGACCTCCATAACCCGACGGCGATATCTAAGCATTGCATTTAGACTAATTGTTAGAATTTTGAGGGCTCCAACCAACCCGTAACGACTGCCATTAGATGTTCGTATTCAAGCGGGACCAACGGCTTAACGTGCTTTCCGAGGCACGAACAGACCAGTGCAAATATTCATGCATACAAATATTTGCACTGTGCGGGATCGAACCAGCGTCTCCATGCGCAACGGCCGCGTTCGTTACCGCTAAGCCACGGAGGCTGTCGGATGAACTTATAAGTTCCAAATATAAGACTTTCCTAAAAACTTTTTGTGAGCTAATTAAAATTATCGTGTCTCGTTCTCTCTTCATTATTTAATACATCTACGGTTACTTATCCCCATTGGTGACGCACATCGTAATAATTATTAGTACCTATCGATTTTTTTAAATGAAGTTTCGGAGATCCATTTGTTATACAGATATTAGGATTTCCCCACAACGTCCAACCATACTCAGGCAAATGAAGTTTTTTAAAGTACCGGTTGAAGGTTATTGTTTGTTATTATGGCTGTATCATTAATATTAACCGACTGTGAGGCAATAAAGACAGGTTACAGGTTTGGTTTTCCACGCGTATGGTGTGTGGGATTCCTTTTGACCTCGAAAGCTCGCTGGCCGTATGGATTTATAGATACACTAGCTTTCCGCCCGCGGCTTCGCCCGCGTGGAGTTCGGTTATATCGCGCTTTTTAGATTTCCCTCGGGAATATCAAATTTTTTCGGGATAAAAGGCAGCCTATGTTCTTTTTCAGGGTCTAAAGATTGTCTGTGCCAAATTTCTTTAAAATCGGTTGAGAGGTTTAAGCGGGAAAGCGTAACAGACAGACAGACAGACAGACAGACAGACAGACCGACAGACAGACAGACAGAGTTACTTTCGCATTTATAATATTACTAGCTTTCCGCCCGCGGCTTCGCCCGCGTGGAGTTCGGTTATATCGCGCTTTTTAGATTTCCCTCGAGAACATCATATTTTTCCGGGATAAAAGGTAGCCTATGTTCTTTCTCAGGGTCTAAAGATTGTCTGTGCCAAAGGGAAATGCCAGGTTTAGGCCCAGACGTGCACAGGGATTTGGTTTTACAAAAAAAATATGTTGATATTTTTCAAATATCTTCCACGTACTCATTAGTCTAAGCATTGCAGCAACATTTTTTCAAAAATATTAAGCATTAAATCGACTAAACTAATGGAACTTGAACTGACTTGAATAAAACTTGAGCTCAAAATGTTGCCTTTACAAAAAAAAATGTTGGCAGGTATTAATCCGAATAATCACTTTTCGTTTATTATTAATAACCGGTCATTTTCTTCTAAGCAAACATTTATTATTCCAATTACTATTAATAAAGAAATATGTATATCTATAAATCGACCTTTTCGAAAAATATATAAATGCTTTTTATGGCAACTTGCTTTTGTTATGTCAAAGTCTTACTTGTCACTGTCAGCTGGCGAAAAACATAATCTACGTTGTGTAAACGGCGGTTTGAATATATCCAGAAAGCGAAGATATACTTTGGAAATCGCTGAAGTTCGATGTCTTATACAATGATGGATTGGTCAGGTAAATATAATTTACTTACGTATTTATTAGAAATCTTATTTAGCAATACTATTCTAGACGTATTTTAAGAGCTGACTTTAAAACTTTACTCATCTTTTTTTATGATTGTCTAACTAAAAACACAAAATAATTTGGTATAATATTTCTTTACACCAACTGTTTACTTTTGTTGCAGTTAATAAGAACAACACTTCTCTGTTATACATATTGGCAAAGGATTGACAGAGAAACATCACTTTCTGCATAAGAATGTGAACCTGAAGCAACAAGACATAGTCCTTCTTTAAAATCTGAGGCATGCACTGTGACTTCTACCCAAGCAGAAGAAAGAAATGTAGATATACATACCAGTGATCAAATAATACTGCCAAATTACATACGGGCCCCAAGTACACAATGGCATTGTTTTTTCCCTGATTGTAACGGTGTTGAAAGACTTTTAGTCCTAGTATCACTACGCGTAAGTTTACTTTGAGATTATACATAATGTAAAGAAAACCCTGTCTGACCCATAAGGATAATAAAGGTTAGGTAAACACTTGACCAAATATAATATAAAATTTTACATAATCATCATAGTAACAATACTAATGAATTCTGAAATAATCTTTTTTCCTGGGAATTAATTCCAATTTCCCCGAAATTTGGTAATTTAAAAAAGTGACAACACCGGTATTATTATGAGCGAATAGCGACGCGATCACGTCACAGGTGCCGCGTGCCCTGCCCCCCCGCCACCCGCGGAAGGGTTGCTACCCGCACATGTATTAAGTTACCTCTTTTTGCGAAATAATATTATTTTTTTTAGTGGGATTTTTTTTTTTAAGTTTAGGCCGGCTTTGTGTCTATTAGTAGAATCAGTTATCGATACCTAACAATACCTTCACGGATCGGACAGGGTTTTCTTTACATATTGTATATAATTACTATGTGCCTTCAGATTGTAGAATCCGCTCATATCACTTGACCGGTATTAATTGTTGTAATCAATATTGAATCCTATTAGAACATTAAGCTCTGAACAAATGGAAGAACTACTCTTTTTACTGAAAGATAATATGATAATGCATTTAGATTTTGACAACATTCAGACTATGGCAAATCATATTGTTCAGTATTATTTCGGATTTTCCAAACAGCAATTTGAGAAAATTCCTACAGAAGTACCGAGATAGCATAGAAGAACATTTGCACTTGCAGCCTATTTAATTATATTATACTATTTAAATATATTATTATTGAAGTGTGCACTAATGCTAGAAATAGAACCTTGAATGGCAATATATTTGGACATAACTGTTCACTGGCGAGGGTCAGAATCACTAGCTATTATGTTAGTCGCAAAGTATACTACATGCACCTATGTTTTAGTCAGTACTGTTAACACAGGCCACGCAGCAATACAGCAGTTCTGCTGTAACTGTATTGTCGGCTGCTGCACTGTAGGATGACGTGCCCATGTTATAACAGTATGGTACTTAGGATGGGCACGGCATCAGAATAATATTTTTCCACCGGCACAATTTTTAGTGATATATGATGATGAACAAAATGAATAAAGATGTGAAACTACAATGAATTTTGTATTATTTGACTCCGAGTGTATTGATATAAACAGTATTGATGGAATATAAGAATCTTAAATAACTTTGAAATGCTAAGTTTTTTGTAAAGCATTTCTTTTACTAATTAATTATTACAATTGCCCCCTATTATTATCATTATTTTAAATTTGTGTGCACAGTGGGCCTAAATTACTATGGCGACTTGGCATTCCCCTTTCATCATAATCGGTTGAGAGGTTTAAGCGGGAAAGCGTAACAGACAGACAGACAGAGTTACTTTCGCATTTATAATATTAGTATGGACTAGCTTTCCGCCCGCGGCTTCGCCCGCGTGGAGTTCGGTTATATCGCGCTTTTTAGATTTCCTTCGAGAACATCATATTTTTCTATCTCTAGCGGCTATCCAACTCAAAAAGAATTTTTCAAATCTGACCTAGTTCCTGAGATTAGCGCGCACAAACAAACAAACAAACTCTTCAGCTTATTACGTATTAGTATATATAAAGAAGTTTAAGCTCTTATTTTTTTAATAATTAGCAGTCAAGCACTAGTCTGTGCTTGACTGCAATCCCGCCTGATGGAAAGCAGTGGTGCAATCGTTGATGGTAAAGCGCGCTACTTTATTAAGCCTATTCACTTAAAAATCTTAGTGAATAGGAAAGAAGATTGCGACAGCCTCCGTGGCGTAGCGGTAGCGAACACGACCGTTGCGCAAGGAGGCGCAGCCGCAGGTTCGATCCCCGCACAGTGCAAATATTTGTATGCATGAATATGAGTATTTGCACTGGTCTGGTCGTGCCTCGGAAAGCACGTTAAGCTGTTGGTCCCGGTTGACATCATCAACATCTAATGACAGTCGTTACGGGTTGTTGGAGCCCTCAAAAGTCTAACGATTAGTCTAACTGCAATGCTTAGATATCGCCTTCGGGTTGTGGAGGTCAGACGGCAGGCGCTTCACGGAAAATATCGAAGTGTAGCCAAAATTAGCAGTTAGACTGGTAAAACGGACCCCAGACTCCAAAGCTGACCTCACCGACCAACAACATTTGGTGCATCGTACCCGGCACACATCGCACCACAACTGCTCAGATCCGTCCTTCGTACGGCTTCACCACGAATCACGAACACGACGAATCGCTTGGCGGCAAGACTATGTCTGGCGAGTGGTAACTTCTGCAGGCAGCCAAAATTATGGCCTACCACCAAGAATTTATCACCGAGAATTATATCTTTCAGTGGTTTTAACTGAAAAATATCTTTTCAAAGTCTATCATATTGAACAGTGACTGTTACCTAGAATAAGTTTATTCTCACGTGAGAGCGAATGGTTGTTATTTTTGTAAATCTATTCCAAAGTAAAAGGTTGAAAATAAAACATTGTATTGACATTTTAAGCATTGCAATCCGGTTTTTGATTGTTTTTTTCATTGTAAGAATTCGAGCCAAGTACGTGGCGAATCATGCACATTGGAATAATTTATCCCAAAAATAAATCTAACATTGTAATGTTAAAAACCACAATCTCACAAAAAAAAATATGTAAAAAAAACTAGAAATGAATTATGTACTTAAATTTGGACAAACTATTTCTCTTTGAGCTGCAGGATCTCATTTTTTGCCTCATGATTGCAAGTCAACTAATCTATTTTGGGTAGATTTTTTGTTAGTGGTAGATTTGTTTGTGAATAACCGAATAGGTATGTCGTATAAATGGCCGTATTTTTTCATCGAATTGGTTTGAAATCATTTTATAAGCTCCTAAGGATCATAAACCTTCGTTCACGCGTTATTGAGTAAAAGGGTTTTTACAGAAGGAAAACGAACTTAAAATTCGATAAGTGTTTTTTTCAGTTTTGTTTTGTTACCGTGAGTATGGAAACATTTACAGAAACCTAAAAAAATAAAAACTTTTTTACAAAAAAATAAAAACCCACTTCCAAAAAACACTATAAAATGAAAAATTTAGTTATTTTTCATTTTATAGTGTTTTTTTGGAAGTGGGTTTTTATTTTTTTGTAAAAAAGTTTTTATTTTACAATTTTTAGTTGTGAAAAGTACCATTCAGCTGCATCCGGTTAGATTCGACGCTGCCGCCAACATAGTTGGGAAGTCTAATAAGCAAACTACTTATGCAATTTTGCTTGCTTGAATTTTTACCCGTAATACTAAACTACTGAACCGAATTTTATACCTAAAATTCATGTGGGACCGATTACGCAACTTAAATTCAGTCTCTTGGTTTTTTTTTTTATTGTCGCATCAGCATGACGAGTAAGTACCTACCTATAGTAGAGGTAGTGGTTGTCCTACGTTAAACTTCAATGCTATAAATTGTTGAGGAATTCCCTCGACTGTCTAAATACGATACGATTACGATTCAAACACAGGGTAGCTCGTGGATCGTGAAGGAGTTCCCTCACATGTCTCCCGGCTCCATCATCAGATCTACTGTAGACCTTTACTATAACGCATGGGGATGGAAAGATCTCATCAACATAAATGAATGAAATGTAAATCTTGAGGAGTTCCCTGAACTGACCTCTGTCTTCATCATCCCCTCCCTAATGACAGTCACAACCCATCTAGGTGTAAGATTCTTGTCAATACGAATTGATCAAGTACAAACACAAAGTAGCTGCTGTGAATCATTGAGGAGTTCCTTCGTCTGTTTCCCAGTACCATCATCAGATCTACTCCAGACCTTTATTAAAATGTAGTACTTACTTTAAAATACCTAATGAAAAAATTACAAATGCACTAGTCAGCAGTCGCTCCTACAAGTTTTGAAAGTTCCCCTTGATTTTTCTGGTCTTCCACCATCAAACCCTGATGCCCTTATCATGGGACCATCTTGGAAATATCTTCTTTCCAACAAAAAAAAAATCAATTATCAAAATCAGTTATTAAACGACGAAGTTATCCACGAACAAACATAAAAAAACATATATGTAAAAGCATATACGGTCGAATTGAGTACCTCCTCCTTTTTGAAGTCACTTAAAAAAAAAAAAAAAACTATGCGTCATGTCAACATTTGCCCCTTAATTCAAATTCAAGGCCAAACAATTTATTTTGAATACACCAAAGTGGGTCAATCAGAAAGATGCCCATTTCAAATCGTAGGTCTATGGAGAATGACGAGTTGGAGAAAAACGGGCAAGAACCTCTCAGAAAATGCCATGTCATGTTTCACAAAAAATGTAATAAAAAAACTGTTTATGTGTAAGATGCATTTAGTTAAATCGTAGCGAAAACAAACCTGTATTTTTTTAACTACCTAGTTGTTGAGAGATCTCGAAGATTCTGAAGCAGAGATATATTTTTTAGAAAGTATGTTTGTTTGTCTAAATGTACATACATGTGTTCCAGTATTATGCAAAACTAGTCAGATTTGGTCCTAAGTATCAACCTATTTGCAATGATAATTAAATACTGCATTTTTTTCGTATATTTTATAGTTCACCGCCGGTTGTAAATAGATAAGAGAAAAGGACGGATATTGCACGCAATTAAAGAAATTTTCTTTTAAATGATTATATTTTCATTCCGATGATGAGTCAATTATTTATGACATAGATCAGCTCTACTAGTCAACTGTTAACAAACTGCAAAATAAATAGCTTACTGCTTTGCGAACTTCTGCTCGATTTCCAACAATGGTCCCGATTCTTTAGTCCACAAAGTAACCTAAATTTAAGTTCGGTTCATCTTTTTATTTAAAAAAAGGAAAAAAGATAAAATGTAAAGTTTAGACCTGTGTCATTCGTCCGCTCCTGACGTAAATTGACGTAGGCGCCATGTTTATAATCCCGTCTAAACTGTCTATGAAGTAACTTAATTTGACAAGATTAAACTAAAATGATATCTTCTATCCCTTTCTTAACGAAATAGAAATAAAAATATGCATTTAACTTCAAATTAGTTTAGTTTGTGAACAAGAGAACAGCACCAATTTATATTTTTTGAGTTTTATTTTCAATATACAGTATGTTAAATATCAGAGGGCGTTCCCTTAAACTCGTTAATATATATCATTAATAGATTAAAATAAAAATTATCAGCATAGAAAAATAAGCATAAAAAAATCCGAATAAAAAAAAATTCTAATTGGAAATAAATTTGAAACCTCCTGTTTTAAATCAAAATAGTAGTCGTCATGTATAAATAAATTGCGACGTTGCTGTCTTTCATGTTCGCGTGTACAGTGTGTTTCTTTTACATGTCAATTTAAAATTTTTATTGAATATTTTCATATTGGAAAAAATTTTAAAACATTTTGTTTTCGAATGGAATTTTTTTTTTTTAGCATGTATGTATGCTATACTATTTCGGGTTAACGGGAACGCCCTCTGTTAGTTAACATACTGTATATAATTTTGATAAAAAAAAATTAATAAAATAAATTAAGAGTTGAACGAAGTCGTTGGCAGAAGCTAGTTATTCATAAACAGTATCCAGGAAACAAAATGTTTGGGTAAATAACATGCGCCATATCTGCAAGTCATCCAAGATTTTCATTTTAATTTATGACAGGACCACTACCCCACCTCACTTATTACTAGTCATTAGGAGATTAATATCAAGAGATTTTTTGCAGGAATTCTAAGAAAGAGCTAGTCTAAAATTAAGTTACTTATCTAATTTTAAAGTGATTAGCATTATTGAAAAAGTTATAAATATGTTTGGAGTTATAGCGTAAAGTAAACCTTATTGGGTGAGAAACAAAGTTATTTTTCCATTAGGTACCTACCCAATTCATGTTTACTTAGATTTTAGAAAAACATATCATCATCCGCCGAAAGACGTCCGAAAGACGTCCACTGCTGGACATAGGCCACCCCAAGGATCTCCACGACGACCGGTCCTGCGCCTCCCACATCCAGCGGTTCCCGCGACCTTCACTAGGTCATCGTTCTACCATGTCGGGGGCCTACCCACTCTGCGTCTTCCGGTGCGTGGTCGCCACTCGAGAAGCCGTCGCCGTCGGCCCCATCGGCCATCGGTCCTACGGGCTATGTGCCCGACCCTATGTCAGTTACTCTCATATAGCAAACCATCCTTCCTGTATATTTTGTGATGAATGAAATGGAATCATTGATTAAAATAATTGAACCAACTATAAATAATTTAGGCTTCTAAAGAAAAGTTCAGTCTTATCATGGGGTTTTACCCTGAGACTGGGTGGTGGAGGTCAGATCGCCGCTTATTTTTTTTTTTATAAATAACTTTTTTATAAGTAACCGGTTTAACTGGAACGAGACACATACAAATTGGGAAAAGCCAAGGCACAAGACGACTGAAGCGTAAAAAAAATAACTTGAATAATGTTTTAGAAAGGAGTCTCTCACCTATTCCAAAACAAGGAGATGGAGATCTACGTTTTTGAATGGAAAACTAATTTCAACTTTCTGACTACCTGATCAACTCTATGGCCGTTCAAAAATGTCTTTAAGAATTAATAATATATTTATTTGCTTAAAAAGCGGTAAGTATAAAATATAAATACGACACGTATTGGTCAGATCACTTGCCGCTTGTTATTCAATGTGATTTAAACTTAATTAT
Organism: Sesamia nonagrioides; assembly: GCA_017933935.1. NCBI lineage: Eukaryota > Metazoa > Arthropoda > Insecta > Lepidoptera > Noctuidae > Sesamia > Sesamia nonagrioides. The sequence goes on from JADWQK010002442.1 coordinate 312,610, forward strand.
AAGCAAAGCTAGTTTTAAAGATGACGACTGTATAAACAGAAATGTTATGTGGGGAAACAGAACTAAGGAACAAATAGATAAGTATAGAGAATATTGTAATAATAAACTTAAAACTATAGATTTTCCTAAAGAATTTCGACAGTGCAGTTTTAATATTTGCAATAATTTGGAGCACAGAAATTTGCTGGATTCAATGTATAGTGACATAATCAGTACTTTAAAAGATGCATCTATCAACAGTAACTGTGGTAGTTATACATTTAAGTCCAGTAAAAAACAGCATGTGATAGGGTGGAATAAACATGTACGAGAAGCACATAGGGATGCCAGACTCAAATTTCATAACTGGGTTGGGAATAATAGACCAAGGGAAGGTCGTTTTTATGTAGAAATGTGTGAAAGTAGAAAAATATTTAAAAATAAACTGAAATGGTGTCAAGACAATCGTGAACAGATTAAAATGAACATAATTGCTGACTGCCACTCATCTAAGAAATTTGGTGATTTCTGGAAGGCGACTAACAAATTAAATACTAAGCCTGGCATCCCTGTGAGTGTGGGAGGTATGAGTGACAGTAAATTCATAGCTGACCTATTTAGAGAACACTTTCGGGTGAGTTCACTACTTGGTCCTTCAAAGACGTGGCCAAACGCGGATCCTATCATGATTGGTGACTTGTTTAATGTAACTGTTAAGCAAGTGTCTGGTATAATAAAAAAGATGTCCAGGGGCAGGTCGCCGGGTCATGATGGGCGCAGCATTGAGCATCTAAAGTATGCTGGCATCCATCTATCACGCGTCCTGGCCATGTTCTACACGTTATGCCTGAGTCATTCATACTTACCCAATGACCTCATGCGAACTATTGTTGTGCCAATTATAAAAAATAAAACGGGTGACTTGTCTGATAAGGGCAATTACAGGCATTGGCGACAGTGGTGGCGAAGGTGCTGGACCCTGTGCTTGATTCAGAGTTCGAAAAACATCTTGATATACATGATGCTCAGTTCGGGTTTCGGCCCGGACTTTCTACTGAAAGTGCCATTCTGAGTCTTAAGCACACCGTCCAGTACTATACACAGAGGAGTACACCTGTATATGCATGTTTCCTCGACCTGTCAAAAGCTTTTGACCTGGTGTCTTATGACTTGCTGTGGGAAAAGCTTAAGAAAACGGAAGTGCATACGCAGGTACAACGTCTCTTTCGCTACTGGTATGCTAATCAGACAAATAATGTTAGGTGGGCAGGTACACTGTCTGAAATGTACAGGTTGGAGTGTGGGACGAGACAAGGTGGGTTGACTTCTCCTAAGCTCTATAATCTGTATGTAAACGAGTTGTTGGTTGAGCTCGGCGGCACGCGTGTTGGATGCTCGGTTGATAATGTTTGTATTATTAATATCAGCTATGCTGACGACATGGTGTTGCTGAGCCCAGCTGTCGGTGCGATGAGGCAGCTTTTACATGTTTGTGAAAGTTATGCGAAAAAACATGGCCTCATGTATAACTGCACGAAAAGTGAGTATTTGGTATTTAAGTCTTCTGGTAAATGCCCATCTATTGTGCCCAAATTGACGCTGAATAATAATTAACTCAAGCGGGTAAGTCATTTTAAATATTTGGGATACTATGTTACCGAAGATCTTGATGACCAAATGGACATTGAAAGGGAGCGCAGGGCACTGGCGGTTAAGAATAACATGGTGGCACGCAGGTTTGCTCGTTGCAACGAGAATGTTAAAATCACTCTTTTTAAAGCGTACTGCCAGACTTTTTACACGTACAGTCTGTGGTTTTGTTATACACAGAGATCGCTCAGTGCCCTGCGAGTCCAATACAACAACGGTTTCAGGATGTTGCTGGGGTTGCCCCGTTTCTGTAGTGCATCTGGCATGTTCGCGGAAGCCCGTGTTGATGGCTTTCATGCCATTATACGCAAGAGAACCGCCTCCTTGCTACGTAGAGTACGGGGTAGCACTAGCAGCATTCTGAAAGTAGTTGCTGATAGGATCGACTCCAAAATAATGGAGTGTTTCATGCGGGTCCTAGTCAGACAGTAAGGAGTGTCTGGCTGAGCTCGCAAATAATTTAATATTGTCTTACTTTTTTATTATTACTAACATAGGCTTAAGATTTTTGTAGTACTAACCGAATATGGATACATACTGTCCGAAATAAATTATTATTATTATTATTATCTCCTTTATTTCATTAAATAAACTTATAAATTATATTTTTTCAATATTTCTACATAATAAAAATATATATAAAAAACGTTTAAAAATATAAAAAATAGTAGCCCACCGGTATCGGGAACAGGGTCCAAGCTACCGGCGGTCAGGGCTCCAGGGAGAGGAACTTCCTGACGATGCGAGCCGTGTCCAGCAGTACCGCTTTCTGAATCAAGCCCTTGATCCAGCTGCCTAACGAGAGCCTCCTGAGGTGTTGGTCGGGGCTCTTGGCAATTAAGCCATTGGCTGTCACGACTATCGGTACAATGATTGCTGAATCCACCTCCCACATGTCGATAACCTCGTGAACCAAGTCAAGATACTTGATTTGTTTATCTTTCTCAGCTTTCACGAGGTTCTCATCATGTGGGATGGTTATGTCAACAATCATTGCACGCCGCTCTGATCGATCCACCAGCACTATATCTTTATTACTATTATTATTATTATAAAAGGTATACAAAAAGAGATCATACATGTTTATGTTAAAAATAAAGCATGCAAAATTGTTTGGCACAACCCAAGTGCAAGCGTTGCATGTTGTCAAGTCAACGTTAGTGTTCTAAATAGTCCTTAATACTATAGAAATTAAATTCATTCAACCACGTATGCAATTTAGAGATACACATACTTAAAATTAGTTTATAAACAATAGAATCGGCGCCATTGTGTACCTCCTGTCGACCTCCGTGGCGCAGCGGTCAACATGCCTGCCTGCGACGTGGAGGCCCCGGGTTCGATCCCCGGCCAGGTCATGATGGAAAACGATCTTGATTGGCCTGGGTCTTGGATGTTTATCTATATATGTATCTATTATAAATATAGTATCGTTGAGTTAGTATACCATAACGCAAGTCTCGAGCTTACTTTGGGGCTAGCTCAATCTGTATGTATATATTTATTTATTTATTTAATAAAGACTATCCTATCCATTTCCTTCCTATCCGTTTTGCATTTGCCCGTATTTTTCTCTTTTTAAGTACCAGCACAGATTGTGATCACTCCGTCTATAACATCAAAACAAGACACTGACAGGCTTCCCCTATATGACAGGGAATAAGCCGTAGATGACACTGAGCTTACAATGTTTGTTCATAGGACATGCTTGTTTATTCGCGATGTTTTCCTCCACCGTTTATGATTATAACCACAGTAGGTAATTTATTTGTATATCAAATGACTTTACCAAGAAACACACATTTATTTTTGCGGTCGGTTTAACCAGTGCAGCGTGTGTCAAATATTATTTTTTGGTTATTTTAAACTAAAGATAAATATAAATTTAATGTCCTTGTTTTAAACTGTCTATTTTTGTGTTTGGAATTTTTGGCGGACGGAAAAAACATTTTTTTTTTATATTGCCCTCTCTATGACAACATAACAACAAACTGAATTGGAAGGATCATGTAGAAAGAGTATGCAGTAGGCTTGATAAGTTTGTATATGCTCTCCGCAAGTTGAGATTAGTATCCAGCAAAAAGACAGTCCTAAGTGCCTATCACGGGTACGTTTCATCAATATTGCGTTACGGCCTTGTTATTTGGGGAAATTCGGTGGACGTGGACAGAGCGTTCAAAGTACAAAAAAAGTGTATCCGAGCCATGAGTGGAGCAGAATACTTAGACCATTGCAGACCATTATTTAAAGAATTAAAAATTCTTCCACTTCCCTGTCTATATATTTTTGAGGTTTGCCTATTTGTGAAAAAATATCCTCATTTATACTCACTGAGTGAACATGTATCGGAAAGACTGAAAAGAAAAAATTCTGGGAAACTGTTAGTTCCTACTCAGCGACTACATCTCTACAGTAGAAATGCCAGTTGTATGACAATAAAAATTTATAATAAATTACCGCCTGCGTTCAGAATGTTACCAATTGATAAATTTAAATGTAAAATGTTTGCTTGGCTTTTAGACATGTGTTTTTATTCTGTTAATGAATTTTTAAATCATACTTTTTAAAATTATTATTAGTGACAGTAATAATGTATATGATATGGGTATTTGGACAATAGTAGTTTGTATAATTATGATTTTCTTCATTTATTTGACTTTTTAATACATGTATAATTCATTAATTATTTAATTTTTAATCAATTTATTTTTACTGCTTAAAAATGTTTGTACGCTGAAAGACAGCAGAATATTTTGGACGTGAATTGTATATAACAACTTGTAACTACAATATTCTTACAAATAAATAAAATTCTAATTCTAATTCTATGTACTTAGTGCTTTTGTTATTGCGTGTGTGTTTTGCTTCACCCAAGGTATTTACGTATTTGTTGAGGACCGCTCCTACCTGGCTTTGTCCTGAGGAGGTATGTTCTTTTGACTGTAAAACTGTGTTAAAATCCCTGGTGATTTAAAGAACGGCAAGTTCCTGATATAGGACGCGGTCAGCACGGTTGCCGCCAGCTACCTTGGTTGCACCGTATTCTCACCGTCGGTCGACAGCAGAGAAAGTAAGCGTACTTTGTGCCTATTGCCGTGGAGACCATGGGTAGTTGGAGAACTGAGGCCAAGAAGCTCATTAGTGAGATAAGGCACAAACGTGTGACTCCTGCTTCTACTCGTTCTTGGTGCAGAGATTAGCCATCACCATCCAGCGTGAGCCATCCACCTCCATCATCATCCATCCAGTTGTGAGCATTGGGACAGTTTGGCACGTATTATGATTTGACAGTAATAAACTAATATTAGGTCTTATGAAATTGCGGCTTTGTATGAATTTTTTTTTTAATGTATTTTTCTTAGTATTAATCGAAGTAATCACCCATGCAATCAATGTATCTGTGCCAACTCAGTGGCAGTTAATTGATGTCTTTCTTAAAGAATTCAGCTGGACTGCTTCTGGACGAATAAAAAAAAAAAACAATAACAGGTATTGTGTTGGTTTGTAGTGTTAGCTCTGTAAACGTTGCGTCGTAGATCAGCTTGCGCCGCGTTGTTGCCACGACGCTTTTTTATAATTATAATTATAAAAAAACCGGCCAAGTGCATGTCGGACTCACGCACAAAGGGTTCCGTACCATTGATTTATAAAATTAAAGGATTTAAGTTATTTGTATGAACGATTACGCGGTAATAAGTGGTTTACGATTTACGAGGTATATAAAAAACTACTTAATAGATCTCGTTCAAAACAATTTTCGTTGGTAGTTTTTATAGTAAGTAATGTAAATCATATGTTTTTTTTTTATTTTCTTATTTTGGAATTTAGAGGGGGGGGGGGGCTACTCTTCTAAGTGTGGGGAGTCCCCAATACTTATTATTATTATTTTTTATTTTTGAATCAAACTATTAATGCGGTTATGCAATTAAGTTTCAACAGTATAGCTCTTATAGTTTCGGAAAATAATGGCAGTGATATACGGACGGACAGACGGACAGACAGACATGACGTATCTAGAAGGGTTCCGTTTTTTGCCATTTGGCTAAAAACCCTAAAAAGCGTCGTGGCAATAGTAATTTACATTCTGGGTGGTACAACTATTAAATTCTTTTGTGATCTCCACAGCTATTTCTCTCATTTAAGGAGGCGTTAATATATTGTCCATTTCGCTATTTTCGCTGATATCACTCATTTTCAAAACAGTTTTATTTATAAATGCATTTATTTATAAATGTTGTTTTGTTGTTATAATCCCATAAATGAAAGGCAAAGACAATTCATCCATACAACCTAATAATATGCGATGTTTAGTCGTGACGCAAATACGCGCGCTTTTTGGCATAGTCATTTATGATGATTTTCTGATGCCATAGCGATTAAAAAAAAAAAGTTTTATTGTAGTAGGGTTTACCTGCGTGGAAATGGTCATTGTAACACGACTTGGCAGGAATGAGTACTATTGAGATATGACTTATGGTTATGTATTAAGCAAAATACCAAATAGTCGTAGAAAAAAAAAATATCGTTGTCAGAAAACAGTCATCAAATAATTAAATGCTTACGTTTTAATGGCGTACATACTAATTAGATATTGTAAATCAGTAACAAACTATGTTATCTGTAATACGACACTTATGAAATCTAATCACAAGAGATTTAAGTTTTCCACCAATTTTGCTACTGTTTCCAACAACTGGTCCTTAGTTACAGTAATACCTGACTTCCCGAGATAGAAATCCAGTCTACCAGTCTTTTTTCTTCCTCCTTCGTTAAAATAGTTTATTTTCCACAATACTCATTTATTTATGAATTTATTATTTCTCTTGTCACGCAGATTTGTCCTCGGTATGCCATAGGTTTTTGAAGCTTCGTGTGTACCCGCATTTAAAGCTAGAAGTTTTAGCTTATAGTTGAGCAAAGGCGTAGTTATTGCTTGCGCTTCTGCGGCTCCATGTTTCTTTATATGAACACAATCTTTAATGAGATATAGAATTTAATTCTTCGAAAGAAGTTTCAAAATTTGCATGGCCCCCATTTCGTCCCAACATTTTATTTGATTTCAAAACATATGAAATATAGCCAATGCCTTGAAGCCATGAATGGGACTGGATAACAAATATTATTTTACATTAACTAGGTATATGGCCTGTCACGTATGCAAGAGATAAGCCGATTTGTTAAAAAATATGCATTTTGTTTTTGTGTATTGTATTTTTTACAAAAATATCGTCACAGCTGTAAATCGCTAATAGAATCAAGTATGAACATTACAATATTCTATTAGCGACCAATAAAATTAAAATACACAGATAAAATATCTGCTTTATGGAATACCTACTGTTAAATTCGATCTCATATCATTATTTCTTATAATGTCAGTTGGTCTTTAATTAAAATAATAAAGGTTATTTACTGTATAATACCATTATAATAATAGGGATAGTGTCTAACGTTGAATCAAGTTTTACTTAGAAAATATAAGAAATAGCTTTGTCGTTAATAGATCAAATGAAGTAAAATAATGTAAAGAATTTATTTAAAAAAAAAAAAATTGAATGCGCTATTTTATATTCGCCCGCGTGGAATTCGGTTATATCGCGCTTTTTAGATTTCCCTCGGGAATATCAAATTTTTCAATAAAAGGCATACCTTTTAAAAGTGTCTGTCTGGTACACTTTCTCGCTTAAACCTCTCAACCGATTTTGATTAAATTTGGCACAGAAAATCTTTAGACCCTGAGAAAGGTCATAGGCCCTATGACCTTCGATCAAAATCGGTTGAGAGGTTTAAGCGGGAAAGCGTAACAGACAGACAGAGTTACTTTCGCATTTATAATATTAGTTTGGATAGTATGGATGGATTATTTTAAAATACCAAAAAGTTATTGTCGTTATTAGAATCAAGTTTTGAAAGGAGATCGCCGAAATTCGCCCCAGCATGGACAAATAAATGTCCTGCATTATAATTTTTCTTTCATTTTTTTTTTATATTATATGCAAATATCCATAGTTAACGGACAAGCGTGGGTTTAAAACGAATAATTAAAAGCCTTGTAACTACTAAACAATTTGTCTGTCATATAAATTGCTGCCATGTCAAGAGCTTTAGAGATGTTGCTTCTTGTTTTTACGAAATCGATAGTTTAATAATTGTATTTATGAATTAAAAAACATGAAGTTTTATTTAATGTATGCATTTTGTTATTATTATGACTACATTTGTTATCAAAATACATTAAACGCAATCTGTAAAATAGCGTAATAATAGTGTTTTTATCGATATTAAACAAAATCGATTCTCAAATCGTTAGTTCAAATAGCGGTATCGATTCTACAGATGCGGAAATGAGTGACATCTCCAATTGTTTTGTTATGTTTGTTACTCGCGATTTTTTTTTTGGCGGCATGAGTGTCACGCTCATTTTTCATTGGACTTTTAAAATTATTTATAGTGTTGTTTACTAAATAAAATCGCGTGATTTATGTAGTAAAAAGTGCATTCAGTGAATAATTTATAAAGAACAGTGAAATAATGTAGCACAGTGGCCACATCATGTCCTTACTCCAAATTCTTTCTTGTCGGCCTCACGCAGGAAAAGAAAGGAGATAGATTAGTTAAGTTAAGCTAGGATAAGTTAGGATAAACTAGGATAAGTTAGGATAGAAACATACTCAAGAAAAAAATTACTAAAGACTAGGCTGTATGGCGTACTACGCCTTTGCCTTTTCCGTTCAGAAGAACAATTGGTAAAAGGCTAGACAATAAATTACTTGTATTATTTACACATTTGATGATTACATTCATTTTCTTACTAAACGTAAAAGAAATAATAAATCTATTCAGTTTTCTTTACGATTATATAACCTCAAAATCAAACACATTTTAGTTTGATACTCGGTTCCTAAGCTTGTCCGTGTATCAACAAATACCTGATATGATTACATGAATCATTCCAAACACAACTAGCATTTTTTTATTACTGTCAATTCTGGGGCATTCAATGTATGGAATTTTAGCAATGTCCTTTGGATTATATTACCGCCTTAAATAAAAACATGATTTTATAACACAAAAGATAATAAAAAGTATTGTATTAAGAGTTACGTTAGAAACCGAACATATACGTTGTAATGTCATATCAAGAAGGCAAATCCAGTTTTTGTGTGTCATTTTCCATAAGCAATATTTAGGTGTACTTACATAGCTCTTATACACATAACACTTTGAAAAGTGCGTCCGCTTCAGGCGCTTCCCACTCATAGTCAAATTATTTCTTTCGCTGACTATTTAGAAACACAAACTTTGCTCTTTTTGTTGTCCAACATAAATACGTACCTAATTTCTAAGGTATGATTTTTCTAGAACCCTATGAGTGATTTAAAAATTGGATCGATAATAGAGTACATATTTTAGGGGGTCGTTAATAGGAGCTTTTACGTTACTCGAATTTTCAACGTATCCATGATGACAAAAGAAATTGAAATGCGATGAAAATGTAACACTAATAAATAAACAAATGACTTGTTTTGGAAAAACAATTGCATGTTTTTAAAATACAATAAATTTGAAATTAAAATTCTTAACCAAACAAAAATTATTTTGATTTGAAATGGCCAGAATAGCAGCACGGCAATTTCATAGGTTACTTTCATAGGTCCCGTAGATCTAGGTGGTAGGGTCATGGGTGCCGTCTTCCTTCCTATTCACTAAGTTTTTAAAGTGATTGGGCTTAATAAACTAGCGCGCTTTACCATCAAAGATTGCATCACTGCTTACCATCAGGCGGGATTGCAGTCAAGCACTAGTTTACGATTATTAAAAAAAAACATAGGTCATTACTCAAGTACGTAAAATAACAATTACCTACATAAAGTTTATGTAATTGTTATTTTAAGTACTTGAGTAATATGTTTAAGTATTCTATTGTTCATATCATATCACATGTCAGAATTTTTCACCAAAAGAATTTAATATTATAACTTTCTCAATATTTTCAGGCATAAAAGGGCGCAAAGTTATTCAACAATCAAATTTTAATAAGACAAGCTATGAAATTTACATACACTAGGTATTCTGACAGTGAAATAAAAAAACCCTTGCTTGATATATTCATCACGCATTATATTATTACACAAAAAGATCCATCCGTGTCGAAACAAGGCTTTTCTTCTGGATAAAATACTGGGTGTATCTGACATCGTAACGCAAACTTCGCGTAAAAGCTAGACCGCATGCCACCAATAAAACTATGATAGTCATTTATGTCGTTAATGAACGGTTACAGAACTCACAGAGTTTAAAAAAAGTGTCGTCTCGGGCTTTGAACGTTGCAATCCTGCCGCCGCTAGTTTTTCTAGGTAGCTATGACGTGGACCTCTACTATATATATCTTCTTTTTTTTTAATAATTATAAACTAGTGCTTGACTGCAATCCCGCCTGATGGTAAGCAGTGATGCAATCGTTGATGGTAAAACGCACTAGTTTATTAAGCCTATTCACTTGAAAAACTAAGGAATAGGAAGGATGACGGCAGTTGAGCGAGGTGATGCAATGTTAAACCAACACGACCAAACGATGATGCGCTAGAGGGAGATTGATCTGGAGACTCTCCACGACCAAACTCCCGACACAACAACATTTAGCGCATCGTACCCGCCACACATCGCAACACAACTGCTCAGACCCATCCTCCGTTCGGCTTCTTCTATATACACTCTTTATATCATATACCCACCTACGTCTATACTTTTGGAAATATTTTTAATGTGCTGTGGACTATCATATCTGTTGACATATATTATGTAGTGTCCAATCATACCCGCTCACATCGGTAAGCCAGCAAGTATACCTACTGTGAAAGTTTGTTTTGCAGCAATATGCACGGGAACACAGCGTCACGCACAATTGCAAGCCTGCGAATATCTACTTCGTGTGAATATAATAATATCTACTTCGTGTGAATATAATAATATCTACTTCGTGTGAATATCTTAATACAGTTCGTTCCAATATGATATAGTAATTTTCTGTCTTTGTTTAAAAAAAAAAAAAAAAGAATTGTTGCCCTATACTGGGAATTTCACCTGTATCGTGAGTGCCTTTACAAAAATATAAAAACTCACATACACAAACAGCCAGACCCAGAACAACTACTAGTAGTTCATACAAATATTTGTTTCGAGCGGGAGTCGAACCCGGGACACGCCGCTAACCGTGCAGTCATGTAGAATGATAACCTTTTCTTTGTGTGTAAATTATAAAATTTTCTGTGTTACAAGTTATTTGTTGTACTTAATTTTTTTGAGCATTAATTTTTTTAAATCACCTAGTGCTTAAAGACCTGTATGGCCAGCCAGAGTCCAGAGCTAGAGAGGCAGCTGCGGCAGGTCATAAAGAGGCACAAATATGCAGCGTTATCTGAACTCTACATATATGTGCCTTTCGCCGTGGAGACCCCAGGGCCCTGGGGTCCGATGGCTCGACAAATGTTTAAAGAACTCCCCGCACGACTAATCGATGTAACCGGTGATCGGAGAACCGGCGCGCATTTTGGTTAAAGGTTGAGTTTGGTGATTCAACGTGGGAATGCGGCCAGCCTTTTGGACTCCCTGCCCGCTGATCGCAGGGATCTGGGCTAATGTTTTATATACTTAGAGGTTTTCCTTTTTATAATTTAATTAAATATATTCTATTATTTATTTTAAATTAAGGATTACATTTTGATTAAATATGGTGGTTTGCTATTTACATAATAATTATGTATTGAAACACGTTTATGTTAATTGCGGATTGAGGACGCGAGTATTAACAGTTATGCTGAACTCCGAATAAGTCACGAGTTTAACTTTAAGTGAGGTGTTGTGGTTAGATTGAGCTACAAAAGTTTATTAGCTATGGGCACGTCAGAGCAAACTGGTTTAATTAGCCATTTAGTCAACCGCCTGGCTTTTGGAAGCTGTATTTCCAGCTATGTTCTCCCTGGGGCCCTACTCTACTATTTTTATAAATTTGTCATTGCTTCATGATTCCATTGTCATTGAGTTAAAAAGTTAAATTCAGTCTGCTAATTTCGTAATGACCTATCAATTAATTGTGATTGCCGTATTGCCATTATAAAACCCGTGAGGGTGTTTTTAATATCGTGCGGATTTCACGCGTGCGGGTTTGCCCCGCATGCGTAAGCACCCCGCAATGTCCTTTTCATACAATTATTTATTTTAATGCGTAGAATGTCTTTTACTGTTCTGTGCTTGGAATACGCACGCGGGACGTGAAATTTGTGAACGCGATATTTTCTGCATGCGGGGCAATCCCGCACGCGTGATGAAATCCGCACGATATTAAAAACCACCCTTAGTAGAAATGATTTTATAAAAAATATTACTCAATTTGAACATTTACTAATATGGAGTGGAGTGTCAGTTATTGACCACTGCAAAGTCACAATGACGCCATTTTGTTAGTAGATTACGAAACTTGTAAAAATCAATCATTATGGGATCACTAATCGACCATTCTGACACTATTGTAATTGCAGACTAGGCCCCCCAGGTCAAGCTACAAAAAAATGTAACAAATATCCCATTTAATCTTGAGTCTTAATACTTTAGCGATAAAATTGAAAATCTCGCATGCGGTTGATAACAGTTCTAACCTCATCCATTTGGTCGGGTCGCCGTGCATCCAAATTGTGTAACATGGTATTACTCTTAATTAAAGTATTAAACTAAATTCAATTTGAAGTTTATTGCTAACCCATATGTTCGAAAGATGTGTCTGCTCATCAACGCTGACTGCTGATGAACTGCCAAAATGACACCAAATAAAATATGAAATATTGCATAGTCATCATAGTAACAATACCAATGCACTTTGAAATTATCTTCTTTTCCGCGAATTAATTCCAACTTCCTCAAAATTTTGTAATTTTTAAAAAGTGACAACACCATTTTCGACGATATTATTATGAGCGAAGCGACCGCGTGCCGCGTACCCTGCCCCTCTTCGCCCGCGTATGTATTGTCTACCGCACATGTATTAAGTTACCTCCTTTTGCGAAATAATATTTATTTTTTTAGGGGTTTTTTTCACCTTCACGGATCGGACAGGGTTTTCTGTACATATTGTATGTGTATAATTGCATATTTAAAACTTATCAGATTATACACTAAAATCTTTGTCTAAAGCTCTAACTACTGGTGAAAATAGCATGTAAATCGGTGCAGGTGTTTTTGAGTTTACCGCGAATAGACAAACAGTCATGGCGGAAGACTGTTTTATAATATCAAGGAAATGAATCATCAGTCATATATAATTGATAACAAAGTTTTTACGTCGGGTTTTATTTGTTATTGATACTAGATTGGATTTTCTCTACAAGTTTTATTAGAATTTAATAGATTATCACGACAGTCATAAATTTATTTTTTTGCATAAATTATTTAATTAATGAGATGGTTTTATTGTATTGTTTCCTTTTGCTAAGGAAGTTATACCTTAGCTTAGTACATATTATTATATTATACATATTGCTTTTTCGACCCGTTCTATTCCGACCGGACTGAATTTTTAAGCATTGCTAGAGATGACACGATTACGCAACTTAAATTCAGTCTCTTGATTCTTTTTATTGTCGCATCAGCATGGCGAGTAGCAGTGGCTAGTGGTTGTCCAACGTTAAACTTCAATGCTGTAAATTGTTGAGAACTTCTCTCGACTGTCTATGTTCTTTATTATCAGATCAACTGCTGACGTTCATTATATTTCTTTCATTATTATGCAAACTTCTCATCAATATAAATGAATTGAGTCCAGACACAAGGTTTAATTTTAAATTGTTGAGGAGTTCCCTGAACCGACCTTTGTCTTCATCATCACCATCAGCTCTCTAATGACAGTCACAACCCATCTATACATAAGGTTGTTGTCAATACAAATTAATCAAGCATGAATATAACGTAGCTGCTGTGAATCGTTGAGGAGTTCCCTCGCCTGTCTCCCGGCTCCATCAGCACATCTTCTAAATCATCAAGTAAATTGTAGTGTTTTAAAATAACTAATGAAAAAACTTACAATTGCACTAGCCATCCCTATGATTTTTGAAGGTTCTTCTTGATTTCTCTGGTCTTCCGCCATCAAACCCTGATGTCCTTATCATGGGACCTTGAAATCTTTCCAAAAAAATTGAATTAACAAAATCGATTCATAAACGACGCAGTTACCCGCGAACAACAAAAAAAGTGCATATATGCGGTCGAATTGAGTAAACTCCTTTTGGAAGTCGATTAAAAAACAGAACAAAATCATTATCAGAAATGATTTGTCATTTCAAAACTACGGGTCAGCTTCCAGTCTGACCGGCTTCATCTGAATACCAGTATTTTACATGGAGCGACTGACTATCTGACCTCTATAACCCAGTTATTGGGGAATAAAATGGTTTTGTCGGTGGTAGGCAATAACATCGGCTGCCGGCAGAAGTTACCACCCACCAGACAAAGTCTTGCCGCCAAGCGATTCGTCGTGTTCCGGCATGATGTCTGGTGAAGCCGTACGGAGGACGGGTCTGAGCAGTTGTGTTGTAGTGTGTGGGGTAAGATGCGCCAAATGTTGTTGTGTCGGGAGTTTGGTCGTGGAAAGTCTCCAGATCATTCTCCCTCTAGCGCAGCATCATTTAGTCGTGTTGGTCTTGGGTTTAACATGGCATCACCTCGCTCAACTGCCGTCATCCTTCCTATTCCTAAGTTTTTTAAGTGAATAGGATTAATAAACTAGTGCGCTTTACCATCAACGATTGCATCACTGCACTGCTTACTATCAGGCGGGATTGCAGTCAAGCACTAGTTTATAATTATTTAAAAAAAATATTAAATATAATTATTGTTAAAACCGAATCCTAAAACCAATCCCACTCAGTTGGAAAACAACTCTAGGCAGATGAAGGTGGTTCAAAGATCTGTACTTTGGACCTTTCTTTTTTAAAATCCATCTGCGGAATTAAAAAAAATAGAAACTCCATCATTTTCTTTTTCTCAGATCGGAGTCATTTAATCTATTTTAACCGGCAAAAAAGGAAGAGGTTGTCAAGTTGAAATAAGGCGCATACCGTACTGAAAATAAATGGAAATGCTAATTTTCACGATTTGTATTTCCATTTATTTTTAGTATGGCAAACGCCTTATTTTATTTATTTGGAGAGCTTATCAACCAACCTATTACAAAAACACTGAAAAACGAAGGTTTAACAAATGAAATTTACTTAAATATGGAGTACCTACCTCTCATTAATATGATAAAAATTACTTGCTTCAAAACAAATAACTCGCACTGAACAACCTCGAACAGTTCAACAGTCTTTGTGGATAATTAAAACACTTTTCTTGGCATTTTCATATTTAATAGTATTTACACTTTTTTAGAGGAAGATTGCTGTATTATTAATTGCTGTCAAGAAGGTATGGAGCTGTCTGTAGGTAAGAACAATGCTGCGACAGCGCCACCTGAAATAACGAAGAAAACTTGAAAAATATCGTTGGAAGAATCATCGTAGTTTTTATTTATTAACATGAAGACAATAAACCTATAGCCCCAGTAGTCGTGGTGGCCTAGTGGTTAAAACACCAGCCTCTCAAGTTTGAGTGTGCGGATTCGATTCCGATTCGAGCAAGCGTGGTGATTAGGTGGGATAAAAGGTATGGTAAGGTAAAGCCTATGTTCTTTCTCAGGGTCTAAAGATGGTCTGTGCCAAATTTCATCAAAATCGGTTGGGAGGTTTAAGCGGGAAAGCGTAACAGACAGACAGACAGACAGACAGACAGACCGACAGACAGACAGACAGAGTTACTTTCGTATTTATAATATTAGTATGAATGCAATAAATACAGTATGTTGAGAGGGCGTTCCCTTAAACTCGTTAATATATATCATTAATGTATTAAAATAAAAATATCAGCATAGAAAAATAAGCATAAAATAATCCGAATAAAAAGAAATTATAATTGAAAATAAATTTGAAACCTCCTGTTTTAAATCAAAATCGTAGCGCGGAATAGTATCTACCTAACGTTGCATTGCCCAACACACATCAACCAACACACATCAATCAATTAGATCTTAGATCGCCGCCGCATACGCGGCTCGTCATTCATAAATAAATTGCGACGTTGCAGTCTTTCATGTTCGCGTGTACAGTGTGTTTCTTTTACATGTCAATTTAAAATTTTTATTGAATATTTTCATATTGAAAAAATTTAAAACATTTTCTTTTCGAATGGAAATATTTTTTTTAGCATGTATGTATGCTATACTATTTCGGGTTAACGGGAACGCCCTCTGTTAGTTAACATACTGTATAATAATAACAACAAATATTTTTTAACAAGTATACAAGTCTGATATCAATCTTAATCTAATTTGTTATAATTTTTACCAAGTAAGTCTGATCTCAATCTTAAACTAATTTGCCAAATGAGCGTCTTATTTATGAAATTAATGGTAGTTGTGATAGATTGAGACATATTAGTTGTTGCTGAGATCGGATTGCGACGAGATTTTGAAAGACCTTGTAATTAAAAACGGGAATTAGCCTTTAGTATTCTACGATTACTAATCCGCTTGCCATAGGCGTACCTAATTATTGCAATTTGAATGCATTACAGACATTATTAGTGGTTTTAATGGCAACTATGCAATTTGGATTATTGGAAATGATATGTTATTATAATGTCGAGTAACATGTAATTGATGCATATATATATTTAAATGTTAAGCCACAATTCATTTATTTTATATCGTGTCTAGAAACATAAATATCACGTATATAATTATATTCACAGAAATCTGTAACGTGTGAGAACCGAACCCGCTACCTATCTGTAGCGGAGACTGCTGCACTTCGCTACCACCGTACTGACAGGCAAGTTATTGTACTCCGGAATGAGATATGTTTATACAAATTATCACGTTATATAAATAGACGAAGCAACAACTTCCATTTCCTGCTTCCCTTAGTAACTGCATCCTCGTCACCATCATTCATCTGTGGACTGCTGTACAGCATCTAATTCTAAACATATACCGGTCCTGCGCTTTCTGCAATCCACTGGATTGTCACGACTTACACCAGGGGACCTAGCTAAGTGGTAAACGCTTTCAACCATTTTGTAATAATTCTGCAGTTGCTAATATCAAACCCATACATTTTTGACATTTCTGTGATACAAAGTCACTTTGTCTTGGCCCTCAGGGCATCAGTACATTTTGTCCTACTGAGTATACGTTTTCTTTTTTTAGCGTGCTAATTAGTCAACGTCTGACGTAAATTCACCTATTTTTAGACACCATATTATTAATCACGTGTTTAGAAGCGTGTCTATGGATAATTATCTTAATGTGACAGGATTAATAACATTTTAACTTTTGTCCTTTTCATAAAAAAGATACATTCAATTTATATTT
Organism: Sesamia nonagrioides; assembly: GCA_017933935.1. Taxonomy (NCBI): domain Eukaryota; kingdom Metazoa; phylum Arthropoda; class Insecta; order Lepidoptera; family Noctuidae; genus Sesamia; species Sesamia nonagrioides. The sequence continues at coordinate 329,696 of JADWQK010002442.1, forward strand.
AGTTTAGTATGCAAACATTGGAACTGGTGCCATTATCAAATTAAATAAAAACATCATTTAAAATCCGCGCAAAACGTGACCTCATACGTAATGCTTAGCCTTTCATCATGATAAAGAATCATAAGGACACTAAAGGTTAGGTAAACACATGAAAAAATAAAATATGAAAGGTTGTCTGCAAAAGATCACTCTTAGCGATAAGACCGCCCTTTGTGTCACCCTTTGTAATATATTTTTATTTATGTTCTGTGATCTATATGGTGTACACAATAAAGAGTATTCTATTCTATATAAAATTTATCATGGTCATCATAGTAACAATACTAATGAAGTTTGAAATAAACTTTTTTCCGCGAATTAATTCCAATTTCCCCAAAATTTGGTGTTTTTTTTAAAAAGTGACAATACTATTTTTGACGGTATTATTACAAGCGATGAGACTGCGTGCCGCGTGACCCGCCCCCTTCGCCCGCGCCTGTATTGCCTACCGCAAATGTATTAAGTTACCTCCTTTTGCGAAATAATATTTATTTTTTAGGCTTTTTTTTTAAGTTTATCTCGGCTCTGTAGTCATTATTAGAATCCGTTATCGATACCTAACAACACCTTTACGGATCGGACACTAGACAGGGTTTTCTTTACATATTGTATATAGGCCAATAGGTATACTTACTGAGTACCACACCAGCTCCTGAGTACAGTGCCACTGAGCAGTGGTCAGTCATGGCGCCGCTCAGTATGTTGGTGCCCGCGAACGCACTCAGCCGAGCCACCATCATGCCTAGACAAGCGACCATACCCCTGGAAACAAGAAAAGTTTTCAAACCACATCATACGCTTGCATCTATATCTTGGAGCACGGGGGACTGGTGCCGAGACATGGTCTGCGAAACAGTTCATTGTCCGCATTCTTACGTCCATTTTGTGTCTATTTGGTATTACCTACCAATTTATCAAATAACGCCAATTTAGTAAATTGGGATTACACCAATAAAGCAACTGAAAATATTATTATAATTGAAAAAAATAATGAATTTATGGGAAAATACCTTTAATTCTTATACAATGAAGTATTTATGCGCATTATTCTCTACAATTTTTTATAACCTTTACAATAGTGTGAGTTACTTTGAAATCAACCTAATCGACATTCAAATAAAATAAATATTTGTTTAATTTGACACAAATAAAAACTTTTTACAAAAAAAAGGAACCCGACTTAAAAAAAATACTTAAAAGGAAAAAAATAATTTTACTTTTGTCATGGCTCTAGAAGTCAGTGGCGAGCTAAACAACAGAAACCTCGAGACACCGACTTCTAGAGCCATGACAAAAGTATTTATTTTTTTCCTTTAAGGTATTTTTTTTTGAAGTTGGGTTCTATTTTTACCCGACTACGGCAAAGCAAAAGGAGGGTTATGATTTTGACAGGCTATGTATGTATGTATGTATGTATGTATGTAGGTATGTGTATGTATGTATGTATGTATGTATGTATGTATGTATGTATGTATGTTCATCTGTTCCCTCGTAACTTCTAAACTACTTATCAGAATTCGACAAATGACATATCATTAGAAGCGTCTTAATTGTCCGCTAGTTATAGGCTATATGGAGTTTCACAAAATCTAATGTGGCGCCCTCTAGCGGACAAAACATACAGGTTAAAAAAATAAAGTTAAGATAAATATGTTTGGTATCATTTGAAAGCGCTTTACTTGTACATTTTGATATATATATATATTACTAGCATTTGCTTGTGACTTTAGCTGTATTCATGGGCTGATTGGATATAATTCACATCTTTTCGTTCATAGCTTCTTTACTACTTATCAGATATATGACCACTGCAGTACCATTAGAAGGGCCTTGATATTCTGTTGGTTATCTATACTAATATATAAAGCTGAAGAGTTTGTTTGTTTGTTTGTGCGCGCTAATCTCAGGAACTACTGGTCCGATTCGAAATTTTTTTGCGTTGGATAGCCCATTAATCCAGGAAGGCTTTAGGCTATATAACATCACGCTGCGACCAATAGGAGCGGAGCATAATTAATTCCACGCGAACGAAGTCGCTGGCGGCTGCTAGTGAGCTATAAAGCTTGTCACCAAATTTAGTATTGCGCCCTCTAGCGGACAAAAAGTTCTATGATAATATAAAATTAAAATAAATATACCGTATTTGGTATCACTTGAAAGAGCTTCACGAGTACTTTATGCTTGTACATAATCCCGAGTAATGCTTGTACTCTAGATAAATCAGTTATCGATCTAGGAAAGTCATTGTTTGCTAAAGGAAAGGCCTATGTCGCTCTCAGTAGAGTCAAAACCACAGAGTGATTGTTTATAACTGCCTTGGATCATAATAAATTACTTAAAAATCCACATGACAGTCGATCTTTACCAGAATTACATAGATTAAGAAATCTTCCCAGGTCCTCTCAATATATGAAACATCCAATTTATTTATACCTACTAACGACCTCATCCACTAATTCATGACCCATTCGCTGCCATCGACGCAAATGTGCGTCGCTACTACGAAATACTCGGAGCTTCATACGGGGAAACCATTGCTATACGCGCTACGATCCACGTGCTACGAAATAGTAAAATAGGATATCTCTACATATTACTATGCGCCGATACATAAGTCAAAAGAGATGTCGTATGTTAACTACCTAGTTTTTAGTTAGTCATTTTAACTTTTGTTAATATCACAGTATAAAATACATACAGTAGTAGGTCGACGCCTTTGATCTCGTGTAAAATGCCGACATCGTCTAGAGAGTAACGCATCGGCCAGGTTGTCACAAATAAACAATATTTATGAAATTATTGTAGATCAACATCGATAGCTGTATTATATTTAATTAATTTGCTATTTTTACTACGGGAACAACTCGAGACAGATTTAAGTTATTCAGATGGCATATTCGTAACCAGCACCCCAATCCACCTCGGAATACAACCCATATCACTCACCCATCACTCACCCATATGACCCATATCATATTAATATACATTTAAATTGGCGTCCGCCATCTTGGATTTCAAAAAGGGGCTTTTTCGTAACAAGCTGGGGTGCTTGTTACGAAAAAGCATTATACTCAAAATTGACACTCATATCAAATTATAAAAAAATTACGTCCGCCATTTTGGATGTCAAAAAGGATGACTTTTTCGTGACAAGTACCCCAATTATACTCAAAATTGACACTCATATCAAATTATAAAACAAACAAATAAAAAAACGAACACGTGTTAGTCCTTAATGATAGATACCGAGCTACGAACATCGTTTTGTTTGCAGCTCGGGTGCCGCTTACCCGCGTCTCGTCCCTCACACCCCGCACGATTGCTCTGTCTAGACGTCTTCGTCGGACGACTGTATGATTTTTAGACTGTGTTAATATTATGCGCCACAAATACACTTTAACACCAAAATAGTACAAATAATAAAAAGTAAAAAAACTAAAACCCAACTACGACAAAAAATTGACAATAATGTCATACAAAAGAATCTGTATTGAATTATGGCATGAAACATGTTCTCAAGGTGCTACGGTAGGTAGGTATAATATGTAACGTGTGACTACGTCTTTCCAAACATAAAAATTTATCTCTACTTAGTGAATATTGCATACTTCAGAATAGTATTGTATGACATTATTGTCAATTTACAACGAAGGCATCTTGGTAGAGTCTACTTTGTCCATTTACTTGCAACTACATTAGCAACTTTGTTCCGTTCAGTATTCTGAAAATCTTGTTTTATACTTTTTCAGCGTCGTTTTTTGTCGTAGTTGGGTTTTAGTTTTTTTACTTTTATTATATTGTAAAAAGTTTTTATTTCATGCTTTTCCGTGTCTTAGTCGAAATTCTAAAATTAATTTTTCACCTCATAACAATAGTAGCAGCCATAACCCATACTAGATTAAGTTCTCACCAATACGAAAAAAATCCCTATTTCAAAAACTACTGAACCGATTTTGATGAAACTTATAGTACCTATTCCCTAAGTTGAACAATACACAGTACAATAAAAAAAATATTACTTAAATTGGACGTGTAGTTCCGAAAATCATCATCATCTCAGGGTTTATCCCAGTTGCATCTGAAGCTTTTTCAGCTTTGGAGTCTGGGGTCCGCTTTACCAGTCTAACTGCTGATTTTGGCTAAACCTCAATATTTTGCGTGAAGCGACTGCCGTCTAACCTCCGCAACCCGAAGGCAATATCGAAGCATTGCAGTTAAACCATTTGTTGGACTTTTGAGGGCTCCAACGACCTGTAACGACTACCATTAGATGTTCGTATGGCAACCGGGATAGTTGTAGTTCTGAAAATATGCGCGCACAAACATAAAAGCATACATACATACATACATTTGAAATTTGGCTCACATACATACGGGTCGAATTGATAACCTCCTTTTTTAAAAGCTGTTTTATAAAATTTGAATATAGGATCGTCGACTTTGCATGTTCAGCCCAATTCCCTATTTGCTTTACATTCTATTCAATGATCTGAATCATTTTGTAGGATATGGCTAGTCCAGTGCTTTATATTATGTTCGAGAAATATGATTTCAACAACGTATATATCGCAATAAATGTTGTTGAACTGTTAATATGAACGCCATTCCTGCTGTTATTTTTTAGGCAATTAGCGTATGGGTTATGAGGAAACAAAAGTTGATTTATTAGTGTTGTATACGCTTCGAAACTTTTGCATAAGATTTATATTTGGCCTGCGCAAATATGATCACATATCTGAATTTCGTACAAAGCTTAAGTGGCTTCCCATACGTCTTCGCCGGAATTCCCATATCCCATTTCAGCTCTACAACATTTTCTTTAATCCTAAAACCCCCTTTTATCCTAAAGAACGTTTCAAGTTCCTTCATGAAACAAATAATAGATATCTGATGTAATCTGGAAACCTGATATTAGAGATGCCGATAATGCATTCCACTAGGTATTTTCTATGATAAATCCTTTACTGTACAAACAGTTAGCTATGGAATGAATTGCGCATGTCCGCAAGGCAATCAAACTCTGCCCATTTTTAAAACTATTCTAATACTATTGTACGAGTCAGCCATCGTACATGACACGCGCATATTAGCTACATACATAGATCAGCATTATTCCGTCGCCTTGCACATGTTATAGCGTAAGGCGACAGTACACGATCAGCCTTCAAAGACTGTACTCATTTACACATTCATACCTATATTAGTTACGAGTTAGTTAAGTAATCAATAAATCATCATATTTGGCTATCCGTGACTATTATTGAAGTGTATAACCAAGGTGTGTGCGAATCATTCAGCAGCGCATACATCTTTATGGTCCTTCGAGCTTCAAGATCATAATTTCGCGTTCTTTTGTGTGGTGGGGATTTGTTTGGGCCGGTCGACCAGAAGCAGCATCGAACCAGTTCAATATAAGAAGCATCACCTGCACAGAGGATACGGACCGCGAAGATCACTAAGCAAGCAGCAGCAAATACAAGGGATCACTGAAGCACGCCAGTAGGATCGGCAAACAGATAAGGTGACTCGAAGTATTTGTAACAAATTTTTCCATCATGGAGGGAGTTATCCAAACTCAGTATCAGATTATGGAGGCAATGCAAAAACTCCTCATCAATTTTAAAAAAGACGAAGAAAAGCCAGCATCACCCTTATTAAAGCAGTCAGCCTTCGAGTTCGAGTTAGCACCGTCGCCCTCGCAGTCAACGGAGTCAAAACTAATTCAAGAGCAAGGTGCAGGTGAAACTGGACAAGGTAACCAACCGACCCTTTCAATAAAGGTACCTGAAATAGCTGAGACTGCCAATAACAGCAGAACAGATGAGATGCTACGCAAACAAAGGAGCAATATCAAAGCGTTCCAAAGAACCGCATCAAACATCAATGTGGACCTCCTCAAAGAAAATTGGCAGTTTGAAGACGCCTTAAAGGTGTTAGAGTCAAGATGGAATGCAGTTGATTCACTTTATTGGGAAATTGACAGTTTACCCAATGAAGCCAACATACAATATGAAATGTCTTACAATACGTGCGAGCTGGTTTACAACCAAATGAAAGAAACCATCAACTCCAAAATGTGGTCAGTTACACACCGGGAAAAATCGACACCAGTCATCGAAATCCCAGCCTTTGGTGGTAGCTCCGAACACTGGACAGGAAAATTTACATCATGGGAATCATCTCGTCGTAAACCAGAAACAGCAAAACCATCTCAGTCAGAGTCTACACAAAATAACAAGAAATTTCATTCGTATAAAGCATTCAGCGCTAATCAGAACAAAAATAACAAATATAGATCAAATTCACCGACAAAAGACAATGCAAACTCAACGAACTGTCCACATTGCAACCAACACCACAAGTTGTTTTTGTGCAAAACATTTCTTGGATTATATCCGGTTGCAAAACGGCAAGCAGTTTCGAAATACAATTTATGTAGAAACTGTTTAAATGCACATACAAGCAAACAATGTCCGTCAAGAAAAACATGCCGCGTCTGCAACTCAGATCATAATACATTGCTTCACGACGCTTATGGCAAATGGAGTGGACAGAAATCAAACAGCAGTTTGCTAAGGTCGGGAGGTTTTAACTTACGGAAATGGTTGGCTAACAACGAAGAATTACTTCAAAACGTCAGTAAAGCGTCTTCAAGTCAAGCATCATTCGATTTCAAGCAAGCAGAATCAACGAAGACGCTCGGGCCGAAATGGAACCCCAGTGAAGATACATTCTCGTTCGAGCTGAAAATATGCAAAACAGAACCAACTGAACAATATACAAAGCGTTCATTACTATCAGATATTTCAAAGATATTTGATCCACTCGGGTGGTTAGCTCCGGTTACAACCACATTAAAACTTTTATTCAAGCGAGTTTGGCTCTCCAACATTCAGTGGGATGACCAGCTTCCGGTGGAAATAAGTACCGAGTGGAAGCAAATTAAAACAGAGCTTCTAAACATCAATGAGTTTAGAATCCAAAGATGGTACCAGATAGAAGAACAAGACACAATTCAACTGCACGGCTTCTGCGATGCCTCAGTAAAAGCATATGCATGTATTGTTTATTGTAAAACTGGGACCAAAATTTCACTCGTCGCTGCAAAAACAAGACTGGTGCCAGAAAACAAAAAGCTCACGTTACCGCGTCTAGAGCTGAGTGGGGCGCATTTACTTACAACACTTATGCGAAAAATTAAACAAGCTCTCAATGGACGTAAATTCGAAGTTTTTGGTTGGTGTGACTCCACTGCAGTTCTCGGTTGGATTCATGGCAATATAAATCGCTGGACACCATTTGTAGCGAACAGAGTCAAGCAAATAAAGAACGTAATACCATCAGATAAATGGCAATACGTAAAATCAGCAGAAAACCCAGCGGATTGTGCCAGCCGCGGCATTACAACAGAGCAACTGAAGCAACATAATTTGTGGTGGAGCGGCCCCCAATTTCTCCCTGGGTTCGAGGAGTCAACAATCACAGAGAAGTGCATCTACGTCACGGATCAAGAGGAACGAAAATCAAAACAAAGCAACGTCACTACTCGTCAACCTCATAGCGATAATGTCATACAATTCATACTGCAAAGACATAGTAATTTGACACGCGTCGTGCGCGTGCTTGCTTGGGTGCTACGTATCACACGACGTCACAACGAGCACACTGCTTACTTGAACGGAAGTGAATTTTCCAATTCACTTCCGTTCAGACAGTTGCGGCAAGACACAAGATAATTAAATATGTAAAAGAATCGGAATTTTCGGAAGAAATCAAATATGCTCACGAAGCTCTCGTTACAATATTTCTCTTCATGACATCCGTCTTTGCCAACGAACAGTTAGCACATCCATATACTTTGACAACAATACACAAAGCACTCTATTTTGATCGCATCTCAAACATGCAGTTCATTCGCGACGAATGGAAACTCATCGTGTATTACGACATGAACCCTTATTGGGACGGCTCGGCAACCTTCGACAAATACATCAAACAACTAAACAGCGTACGTGAAAGAGAAACAAACAAAGTTCTATGTGACATCATCCTACTACAGCTACGTCACTCTCATGACGAACTGGCGTACTACAATGTAATGTTACTTAATCAGCATTTCGAAGAACGCATACGTCGGCGGCGAGGCCTCATCGACGGTGTGGGTTACGCTGCCAACAGTTTATTTGGAGTTCTAGATCAACGCTTCGCAGATCAATACAAGCAAGATATTTCTCTTAGACAAGAAAATGAAAATCACTTGGCACTCTTGTGGAAAAACCAGACCTCAGTAGTAGAAGCAGAATACAATCTACTCAAGAGAACCGAACAATCAATTAATCCACCATCATAGCTACAAATATGCTCACGAAGCTGAAATTAATACAAGATACAATAATCCACACAATAACAGACGTCCATCATGGAATGTTCAGCGCTCACTTACTATCGCCGAAGCAACTACGAGTTCAACTCAGCATAATCAGGACAATTATCGCGAGAACTATCCTTGCTGATAGAAAACATACAGACAGAACTTCCAAAAATTTACCACCTTCTGAAGGTTAAAACACGGATAACACACGAGTACCTCATTTTTGAGATTAGAATACCTCTGGTCAACAGAGAAAGTTATGACGTATATAAACTCATATCAATACCACAACAACATGGTAATATTACAATCGCCGTCGTGCCGATATCAGATTACATCGCGATAAACTTACGCAAAGACACCTATCTGACAATGACGGCGAGAGACATACAACAATGTTTGGAGTACGACGAGTCTAGTCGCCTCTGTCACTCCCGAAATCCCATTTTCCAGTTCAAGTCAGAAGACAGCATGTGCATCAAGGATATGGACACAAACAGATGTCTTACAAACACAGCAGCATGTCGCAATAATTGGATAAGAATAGATTTAATTTTTGACATGTAACTTGGGTGAAATTTATAAGTTTAGTATTTAAGCATTTTGTAAACTCATTCTCATCAACCACTCACATCTCTCTCGCCCGGGAATATGTACGAGTCAGCCATCGTACATGACACGCGCATATTAGCTACATACATAGATCAGCATTATTCCGTCGCCTTGCACAAATTATAGCGTAAGGCGACAGTACACGATCAGCCTTCAAAGACTGTACTCATTTACACTTTCATACCTATATTAGTTACGAGTTAGTTAAGTAATCAATAAATCATCATATTTGGCTATCCGTGACTATTATTGAAGTGTATAACCAAGGTGTGTGCGAATCATTCAGCAGCGCATACAACTATTATCTATATTTTATTTGTTTTTGTGGGATGTTTATTAATTAGATGTATATATTTATTTAAAGAGAGAAAAGAGATTATCAAACCTCCGATATGCTGGTGATACCGTACTCCTGGCAACATCTATGGAAGATATGAGTGAGCTGTTCCAAAGACTTGAAATTTAAAGTGGCAACATTGGTCTTGCAGTCAACAGAACAAAAACGAAGATGATGATAGTGGATCGAGCGGGAACTTTAGCAAATGTCACCTGTAACATTCCTGGCATTAACATCGTCGATTGCTATATTTATCTGGGCTCCCAAATCTGCAACGATGGCAGCTGTGTTCCCGAGATTAAGAGACGTATCGGGATGGCTAAGGACGCAATGACCCGTCTAAACAACATTTGGAGGAGGAGAGGAATTGGCATTAAAACCAAGATCAGATTGGCTATGGTGTGGAAACGTGGACGATCTTGGCCCGAGAACGCCAGAGAATCGATGCATTCGAGATGTGGTGTTGGAGGCGATTACTCCGAATACCTTGACTGCAAAACGCACCAATGTATCGATTCTTAGGCAGCTCAAAATAAAAATCCGTTCATCGACCATATTTAACGTATTTTGTCCTATTTCGGTCACACAATGTGCAGAGGCGATGAGAGTATAGAAAAAATGATTGTCGTTGGGAACACCGAAGGCAAATGATCGCGGTCGTTCACCAACCAGATGGACCGATCAAGTCAAAGACTCATCGTCTGCTAAATTCTACGCGGTGGTGAGAGACGCGCTGGATCGAAACCGATGGAGGCAGATCATCCGCTGGAAATGCTGCCCCAGAGCTGACCACGATCCTCAGACATGAGGGACCGACTGCAGAGAGAGAGAGAGATATTTATTTAAACTGGTTTGATACACTTTAGATACACATTTATTGTGTGTAAATACACTATAGACTACCTAAATTATTTCTCTCTCCTTCCCCTTAGTATTCCATCCACCGTTGTCTGTAAAAGGTCGCTCTTAGTGATAAGATCGCCCATTGTGTCACCCTTTTTAAAATCTTTATATTTATGTTCTGTAATCTTACACACGCACCTGTTGTAAGCTTGGTCAAATATCCTAGAGCCAGACTAACCCGACACTACACCGACGATATCCCGGACGTCAGCCTGTACGAGATTGGTATGGCCCTGAAACAGCTCAAAAACGATAAGGCGGCTTGAGATGATGGAATTATGGCTGAGCTTCTGAAAGCGGGTGGCAAACCGGTTCTTAAAGCACTTCAGAAGCTTTTAATTCCGTCAATCTTAAAGGCGAAACGCCTAAGGCGTGGCACAGGAGCGTGGTGGTGGCTGTTGTTTTTCAAAAAAGATGACAAAACCTCCTGAAAAACTACAGACCGATATCCCGCCTGAGTCATGTCTATAAGCTGTTTTCTAGGGTCATCACGAATCGTCTCGCTCGTAGGTTCGACGACTTCCAGCCTCCCGAACAAGCAGGCTTCCAAAAAGGAGCATAGACTACATACATATGAAGAAGTCCGAGGAGTATAACAAACCACTATGCTTAGCATTTGTGGACTATGAGAAGGCCTTCGATTCGATCGAGACTTGGACGGTGCTACAGTCTCACCAGCGGTGCCAAATAATGATATGGCGCTGATAAAGTGTTTGTCACGTACCGAAAACGCCACCATGTCAGTCCGTGTTCAGGATCAGGACTGGAAACCGATCCAACTGCAGCGTGGAGTGAGACAAGGAACATATCAGGCATATCAGGCGGTCATATCTGCCAAATTGTTCACTGCTGCGTTGGAAGATGTCATCAAATCCTGGAGTGGAAAGGACTTGGCATCAACATAACGGCGAGAACATCACTAATCTCCGTTATGCAGATGATATCGTGGTCATGGCAGAGACTCTGGAAGACTTGAGCAAAATGCCCAATGACCTCAGCAGAGCTTCCCAACAAGTGGGTCTAAGGATAAACATGAATAAGACGAAGGTCATGTCGAATTCTCATGTCACATGCACTCCATTTCTTGTTGGTTGCTCTGCACTTGAAGTTATTGACAAGGATAAACAGTTCAACTAAGTAGGTTCAACTTCGAGAAATAGGTGTCTTGTCGAATCCAGTTCGGCTGGGCAGTGTTCGGGAAGCTATGCTACATCTTCTCGTCGTCCAAGATACCACAGTGTCTCAAGACCAAAGTCTTTGACCAGTGTGTGTTGCCAGTGATGACTTATGGAACCGAAACGTGGTCGCTTACAATAAGCCTCATACGAAGGCTCAGAGTCACACAAAGGGCGATGGATAGAGCTATGCTCGGAATTTCTCTGCGCAATCGAATCAGAAATAAGGAGATCCGCAGAAGAACCAAAGTCACCGACATAGCTCTTCGAGTCGCTAAAATTAAGTGGCAGTGAGCAGGACACAATTAGGTAAAAAAAACTTCGAGAAGTTGAATTAGAAGTTGCAATTAGGGAAAAACAACTTCGAGAAGGAGGCAAATAGAAGGATCCAGCTGGGATGGGCAACATTTGGAAAACTTCGTCGGGTATTTTCGTCGCCCATACCCCAATGTTTGAAGACTAAAATCATCAACCAGTGCGTTCTTCCTGTCATGACTTACGGAGCCGAGACGTGGACACTAACGGTCAGACCAGTCCATCAGTGTAAAGCCGCTCAGCGAGCTATGGAGCGAGCTATGTTGGGCGTCTCTCTGAAGGACTGCATCAGAAATGAGGTAATCCGACAGAGGACCAGAGTTACGGACATAGTTGAGAGGATTAGCAAGCTGAAGTGGCATTGGGCTGGTCACATATGCCGCAGAGCCGACAACCGTTAGGGTAAGCGAGTTCTCGAGTGGAAACCTCGTCTCGGCAAACGTAGCGTAGGATGCCCTTGGGCGAGATGGAGCGACGACATCAAAAAGGTAGCTGGTAGTGGCTGGCGGAGAACTGCTCAGAATCGAGCACGTTGGCGTGCCATGGAAGAGGCCTATGTCCAGCAGTGGACTAGTAGAGGCTGGTGGTGATGATGATGATGATGATGAGCAGGACACATTGCTCGTAGAACCGATGTCCAATGGGGCAGTAAGGTTCTGGAGTGGCGGCCACGTACCGGAAGACGCAGCGTAGGGAGGCCCCCAACAAGGTGGACCGATGACCTGGTGAAGGTCGCGGGAAGCCGATGGATGCGGGCAGTACAAGACCGGTCATTGTGGAAAGCCTTGGGGAGGCCTTTGTCCAGCAGTGGACCTCTGTAGGCTGAAGCAGAAGAAGAAGAATCTATATGGTGTATAGAGTATTCTATTCTGATGATGGTGATGCTCAAGCGATCTATAATATGTGTAAGTTATGTAATGGGTGACGTGCTTATAAAATACCGACGAGTGATTAAATGGTTTGTTTTTAAACGGCCGGGCACTTTAACCTATAAGCTGCCTTAACTCACACTCTCTGGGTCCCCAAAGGAAACCCTTTGGTCGGGTTTGGAAGTATATGTACGTCACGTCAACTTGAAAGACAATGCAGACATAAACCGGTTCGCCGGTTTGTACTACTATCCACTGCCTGGATATTGTACTAGCTCTGTTGAGATAACGCTTTGTAAGTCAACGAATTCGCAGTGATCACGCGGAAGCGATGCGCTTCCATGAAAGCGCGTTTGTGCTTCTCCTCCAATGGCATCTGCCCCCTAATCGGCGAACACATTTTTGTCAAATGATTGCGACTAGTTGGATCGTTTGGACCAAACGGACCAATGGGCGGTCCGAACGATACCAACGGATCCCAACTAGTCGCAATCATTTGACAAAAATGTGTTCGCCAATTAGGGGGCTGCAATGTATTTTCAAACCGGTGATACTTTCTTCACTTAATGGACTTGTGGTATATTATACAACATTTAACGGAACGGGTATATACGTACCAAGGGCACAGCTTCTATGTAAGATATCAAACTACTTGGAACGGGTATATACATACCAAGGGCACAGCTTCTATGTAAGATATCAAACTACTTGGAACGGGTATATACATACCAAGGGCACAGCTTCTATGTAAGATATCAAACTACTTGGAACGGGTATATACATACCAAGGGCACAGCTTCTATGTAAGATATCAAACTACTTGGAACGGGTATATACATACCAAGGGCACAGCTTCTATGTAAGATATCAAACTACTTGGAACGGGTATATACATACCAAGGGCACAGCTTCTATGTAAGATATCAAACTACTTGGAACGGGTATATACATACCAAGGGCACAGCTTCTATGTAAGATATCAAACTACTTGGAAGGGGTTTTTGAACTTCTCTCTCTACATGTTCGGAAGTTATGAGAAAGAACACCGCCTACGCTAGGCTTCTAATGCTACTATGTTATGTCACATGTCACAGATATATAATGAAATTGGTAGGTAAAATGACCTGTAACGTATAGTATTATCGATCTAAGTGGCGTTAGTCCTGTTGGAGGTTGCTTCCTGTAGAACGCTACTGGCCGTTAGGTGTATTATCCGTCACATGGTGACTATATTTGTCATATTCCCATATGAGAATAGTTCGGAATAAAAGTCTGAGACGAACAAATGTGTTTCAGTGATATAAAATAACCAATATAGATACCGGCATTAGGAACTGCGTGTAGACTCTGCACGAAGCGTGTTCCATCAAGTCCACCACGTTTGTATTGATTTGAATGTAAGAAGCATATGGTACCGAAAATTTGTTATCAGGTTATGGTTGGGCTTAGTATTTATTAGTATTTTGACTTCAAACCCTTCCCATATCTTTTGATATCTTCCAAAAAAGCCTTGCCCTTGATATGTCATCATCATCATCATCTCAGCGTTCATCCCGGTTGCATCCGCGGCTTTCACGTTGGAGCCCGGGGTCCGCTTTCTTACTTAATTTCCTCCATTTCGCACGATCTTTAGCATCCTGTGGTGTGAGCTTGTTGGCACGCATGTCATCTCTTACAACGTCAAGCCAACACTTCTTTGGTCTATCCCGCTTGCTCCGGCCCGGCGGAGGCGCCATGGCAAGACATTTGTGTTTGCCCTTGATACACACTTGCCCTTGATATGTATATACCTACAATTTCCATAACACGTTGTTAATATTTTTTTATCTGAAATAAATTTAAAGAAAATGAGTAACTAATTATTAAAAGAACGTCATTATAATGTTGTTAATTAAGTTTTTATTAGTTTGGGATAACTGAAACTGTAATAGAATACTTTTTAAATTCCCGCGGATGTTCGCACGTAGTCCCTACGTATATAACAAAAAATACATATAGTACCATCATTATTTTACAACAGCGTATTATTTTTTACCTGATTTTTTTTTAAATTTAATTTTTTTTTTGAGATTAGTACCGACATAGTTACAATGAATCTGAATTCTTTATTTAAATTCTTTTAAACGATAATCTCACTAATATAATATTATGAAGGTGAAAGTTTATGAGTGTGTGTACCTGTATGTTTATTATTTCTTCTTCAAGCTAGCCTGTTAACTTGTCAAGACAAGTATGCATGAAATTAGGCGTACCGATGGTTTATAATCAAATTGTTATAAAAGGCATATTCTATTACGATATCGTAATACGATATAGTAAGACGAAGTGCTGAAAGAGAAAAGAAAAGAGACAAAGATAAACTCAAGGAGAGTAAAAGAGAAAGCAAGATTACCACACACAGTAAGGATGAGTTGGAGAACGAAATTATATCTTTGGAAGATAATTCCAGCGATCTGATTGATTTGACGGGGGATCAGTCGGATTCTAAAGGTGAGGTTACTTATTTCAAACACGTTGTTTAACTTAGCTATTTATATTGATTGATTTTCACAATTAAACCACAGTATAAGTCTTGTTTGTAGCCTTTTACCCAAATAAGGGGTAAAAGGAAATGGATGGATCCATAGACCATGAATTCGATTAGGCCATAGTATATTTTTGTTCCGATATTCCCAAAGGATTGAGACTTATGCAGCAGGGTAATTACGTAATACACAATCAGTAGCAATGGATTTCATTTTGACAGTTCAACAATATTCATTGCGATAATTACGTGGTTAAGCAGACTCTTTTTCAAACATATACAGCAATGGATTAGCATTATGCTTCAAGAGTATCCAAATTGGCAATAGTGTGTTACTCAATTAGGATGGTGGTTAAAACCCCATCAAAAAGTCAGAAAACAATCAGTTAATAAGGGAGCATTTTGTTTCGTATGGGAATCGAAAATGCAGCGCAACGGTTAATCGCTTAATAACTGAGCCAATTGTGATGTCCAACACAGGGTACTTGTTGGTGTCTCATGTGCACCAGGTCAGCCTTACAACGTACCTTGACGAAAGCTTTGGGCCAGGGTTCGCCCTTGCTGCAGGGTTCTTGCGTATCTCACTATCAGTACACAGCAACGTTATAACTCGCCAATAAGATTGATAAATTAAAGAGTACAACTTATATTTTTTTTTTTATAATTATAACTAGTGCTTGACTGCAATCCTGCCTGATGGTAAGCAGCAGTGGCGAAGGGTGGAATTTTGACAAAGGGAAGCCGGTCCAATAAAATAAACACTTAAACACTTACCTACTGCAGGATATCTTGGAGGAGGTCTTCAGATAAGAATAATATTGCCGGTAGAATAATATAAGCCATAATAACAAACAAAATCCACAGTATTTAACCAAATCTGCGATTAAATTACCTTACAGAATCAGTCAAATAAAAGTCAAACAAAGTTTAAATAACACAAATATTAAAATATAACAAACAAAATTATCACGCACCAGTGGTATAGCAACACAAGTCACATTCTAACAATAATTTATTTTCAACCAAACGAAATGAAACACGAAAATATGCCAAAATAAAAAGAATATGACTTGCGAAGGATTTCATTATAACGCTAATTCTTTTTAATTTTGTCGTGTTTCCTTTCTCCCGTGCCGTGGTTTGAGTGGTTTCTTAGTCTCTTTCTAATAGAGGAGAGGAGAGAACTGCAAGCCGGTTGCCATTAGCCTATCTTTCCATAAATTTTACGAACGGTTAGCGGGCATTAGAAAGAGATGGTCTGACACGCTCTGTCTCTTTTCGCCTCATAGTAAAACGTTGGCCGAGATAAGCTGTAATTCGTCGAGTTACCTTCAATGTAATTTAGGTACGAAAAATTGAAGCGCTGATTAATTTACGACTATAAAATGAAATGTGATACTTAGGGTATTGCTAAGAATTACTATTGCTATTGTAAATCGCGCAGGCATTTAATTAATAATACTTTGTTAATGAAATAGAATGTAAATACTTTTGTATGAATATGGAACTGATTTTTGAAAGGTAACCCGGTGGGAATCGGCTTGTATGGACTCTTCGCCACTGGTAAGCAGTGATGCAATCGTTGATGGTAAAGCTCGCTAATTTGTTAAGCCTATTCACTTAAAAAAGTAAAAGAACTAAAACCCAACTACGACAAAAAACGACGCTGAAAAAGTATAAAACAAGATTTTCAGAATACTGAACTGAACAAAGTTGCTAATGTACATAGTTGCAAGTAAATGGACACAGTAGACTCTACTAAGATGCCTTCGTTGTAAATTGACAATAATGTCATACAATACTATTCTGAAGTATGCAGTATTCACTATTTAGAGATAAATTTTCATGTTTGGAAAGACGTAGTCACACGTTACATATACCTACCTAGCGTAGCACCTTGACAACGTGTGACATCGATTTCATATGATACCAAACACGGCATATTTATCTTAACTTTATTTTTTTACTCTGTATGTTTTGTCCGCTAGAGGGCGCCACATTAAATTTTGTGAAACCCCATATAGCCTATAACCAGCGGACAATTAAGACGCTTCCAATGATATGTCATTTGTCGAATTCTGATAAGTAGTTTAGAAGTTATGAGGGAACAGATGAACATACATACATACATACATACATACATACATACATACATACATACATACATAGCCTGTCAAAATCATAACCCTCCTTTTGCTTTGCCGTAGTCGGGTAAAAAGCTACGACGTTGAAATAAACAACAGGGGACTTGAACATTTATTCTATTCCACAGCTGCACAAAATTCTCCGCAACTCATCTCCCTCTTGAATTTAAAATGAAATGAATAATGGCGCCGATCACTTGTTCACAAAATAAAGGCGCCGATCACTTGTTCACAAAATAAATTAAATTTAAGTTCGGTGCATCTTTTATTTTATATTTCATCAAGAAAAGGACAGAAGATAAAATGTTAGTTTAGAGTAGACCTGTCAAAGTAGTCCACTCATGACGTAAATTGACGTACCTATTTTTAATAATAATAATATTTCTTTTATTCAAGTAGGTAACCATGACTCAACAACTAACATTGTTGAGTCATGGTTACTTGAATAAAAAAAAAATACTAATACTTACTTAAAACTATATTAGTAACATTTCACAAATTGGGTTGTATCCTAAAAAATAATCTAATGTCCATCAGATAGGTTTATAACACATATTGAGCACGTATTTTTTTTTTTTTTCATTCAAATACTTAAGAAGATTTATTGATTTGAAATGTCGCATGACGTCACGCCGTGGTACAAAATATATCATAGCGTGACGTAATTAGCCCCCACTCTGTAACTTTAATACGCTATATCTCAGTAGTTTTGGTAATTTCGACAAAATAAAAAATACGGGTCTCAATTTTTTACTAACTATAAGACGTACTAATTATTTTTTGATTTTCATACCTTGGATACATCCCTATTAATTTACTTGACAATATTCAATTAACTCCACCCCATGCGAGACGGCACAACAATGACCTATGTAAGAGCAATCCAGACGACCAGCAATCATACTCAGGACACTGTTGGAGCTGTCCCGCACCCTGCGCACCAGAGAAGCACATCTCTTTCGCATGGTCGCACAAAAGAAATCTACGTGTGCGTCAGCAAACATTCCCGATGCGATATAGAAGCGAGGCAGGCTCACCAGTACCCTAAACGCATTATTTATTACTAGCGGCCGCCAGCGACTTCGCTCGCGTAAAGTTAGTTATGCTCTGCTTCTATTGGTCGCAGCGTGATGTTATATAGCCTAAAGTCTTCCTGGATTAATGGGCTATCCAACGCAAAAAATTTTTCAAATCGGACCAGTAGTTCCCGAGGTTAGCGCGAACAAACAAACAAATAAACAAACATACAAACAAACTCTTCAGCTTTATAAGTATAGATAGATATTTTTTTTTTTATTGTGGCCCCTAGTTATGACGTTGTGCCAATTTCAAGTAAATAAAAATCTTCAAAAGTTCTTCTTTCTTTCTCATATGGCTTCGCACGGTTTGTGCATTTAGCCAATGTCACGTAATGAATTAATTATTCATGTCGAAAAGACGGCCGCGCGACCGAACTCGGAGGAAGATTTACCAAATCTTCTAAGCCATGATGTGGCCACTATGCTACAATATTTCACTGTTCTTTATGAATTATTCACTGAATGCACTTTTACTAAGTACATAAATCACGCCTTTTATTTAGTAAACGACACTATAAATAATTTTAAAGTCCAATGAAAAACGAGCGTGGCACTCATCTTGGCTTCCCGCCAAAAACTCCTAGATAGATATTAAACGCCGTCTTATAATCGCGTCTAAACTGTCTATGGAGTATCTTAATTTGACAGGATTACTCTCAAATGTTATCTTCTATCCTGTTCTTAATTAAATAGAAATAGAAAGATGCACTTAACTTAAAATTATTTTAGTTACACAAGAGAATCTTCGCCACTAGCTTACCTGTAAGACGTCGGATACAACCACAAAGTACGAGGATATCACTCCAAAGACCATGGCTGTGGTCAGGAATATGTAGAAGAGAACCAGCCCAGAGATGGCTTCACCAGTGTTGTCGATGCCGAAGCCTGCTGCTGCTGCTATGACCAGGATTATGATCGTCAGGGGCTGCGGAAGAACAGCTAAATCAATTCATATCATTATAAATCTATATCGGTTTTCGTCTCTATATGTGACCGCCTTATATTTGTAAATTTCACAAAGGATTTTGATGTTTATTTCTTTATTAGCTTTCCGCCCCGCGGCTTCGCCCGCGTGGAGTTTGGTTATATCGCGCTTTTTAGATTTCCCTCGGGAACATCAAATTTTTCCGGGATAAAAGGTAGCCTATGTTCTTTCTCACGGTCTAAAGATTGTCTGTGCCAAATTTCATCAAAATCGGTTGAGAGGTTTAAGCGGGAAAGTGTAACAGACAGACAGAGTTACTTTCGCATTTTTAATATACTAGCATTCCGCCCGCGGCTTCGCCCGCGTATTTCAGTTATATCGCGCTTTTTAGATTTCCCTCGGGAATATAATTTTTTTTCAATAAAAAGTAGCCTGACATAGGCTACCTTTCTCAGGGTCTAAAGATTGCCTGTGCCAAATTTCATCAAAATCGGTTGAGAGGTTTAAGCGGGAAAGCGTAACAGACAGACAGACAGAGTTACTTTCGTATTTATAATATTAGTATGGATTATACAGTCATGGTCAACTAATTAGGGATATTCTGTTGATATGTTTTTATTTTCCAAAGAGTCTAAACAATATTTCATATCTTTTACATCTAGTATAATTAGTCATTTAAGTGCCCGTATATACAAATGATAACAACTTCTTAAACATTAACCTCTTTATAGTACCTATAGCTGATGGATTATCACACTTGTATTTGTTCAAAGAATGCTGGCTGGCTATTGAAGTAGGGACACTGAGATATTGCATTCTATTTTCAAAATCAGAATCTCATTTTTTTTTAAATAACTTCCCGTAATTGTTTCGTGGTAGTTTTAGCGGCAATTCAATAATTTTGAAGAAAAATGGACGCAACATTACATAATTGAATGTCAAGGCGATGCAGCGCCATTTAAAAACTACAAACACTTCAATATACCTACAGTATGTTAAATAACAGAGGGCGTTCCCTTAAACTCGTTAATATATATCATTAATAGATTAAAATAAAAATATCAGCATAGAAAAATAAGCATAAAAAATCCGAATAAAAAAAAATTCTAATTGGAAATAAATTTGAAACCTCCTGTTTTAAATCAAAATAGTAGTCGTCATGTATAAATTAATTGCGACGTTGCCGTCTTTCATGTTCGCGTGTACAGTGTGTTTCTTTTACATGTCAATTTAAAAATTTTGTTTTCGAATGGAAATATTTTTTTTAGCATGTATGTATGCTATACTATTTCGGGTTAACGGGAACGCCCTCTGTTAGTTAACATACTGTATACTATATTAGGTAAAAAACAATAAATAACATAAAGACATAACAAAGGAAATACAAAACTTAATAAATAATTTATAGTAAAATAAAAAATGTAATGAAAAAACCTAAAAAACTAAAACATAAATTTCAATATAATTATCAGACTTTATCCTGGAAGTTTCACCTTGTTATAACGCTGTTTAATACTTTAATATTTGATCTATTATTTAGGTAAAGAACAAAATTGGTATTGAGGAAAAATCGAAAAAGGGAGTCATAGATACATTGTTTATTTAAATTAGACCCTTAAAAAAAATGAAAAAAGAACATAATTTAGTCTTGTAGCTGCTTCCAAAAGGTCGTTTCCCGTTTCGCATGGAACAAGAATGTGTAAATTCTTTTTAAAATCGTTAAACAATTTCTTGTTTACATCAATAAAATACACGTGTAACTACTTTCATAGTGTGTTCAGAATCGTTCATTGAATCGATTTCTGTAATTATTAGTATCGGTAATATTGTCAAATGTTTTATCCCAAAAAAGCTTGTAGGTACATTATTTTTTTTTTTTTGTCTGTTATTTATTAATAAATGCGAGAGTTTCTATGGATAGATGGATGTTTCTCTCTGCTCTTTAACGCAAAAACTGTTGATCGGATTTGGATGAATTTTTGATATATGGGCATATAGTTTAGACCCAGGCTGACTCAACATTCTCACTGGATCGAAACATACATAATCATCATTATCATCATCTCAGCGTTAATCCCAGTCGCATACGAAGCTTTTTTCTACTTTGGAGTCTGGGGTCCGCTTTCCCAGTCTAACTGCTGATTTTGGCTAAACTTCGATATTTTCCGTAAAGCCACTGCCGTCTGACCTCCGCAACCCGAAGGCGATATCGAAACCAGAACCAATGGCTTAAAGTGCTTTCCGAGGCCCGACCAGACCCGTGCAAATCATATTCATGCATACAAATATTTGCACTGCGCAGGGATCGAACACGCACCTCCTTGCCACGCCTACGTAACGCCACGGAGGCTGTCATGTCAATCGAAATGTACATACATGGGCATAAAATGTCATTTGTATTGGCAGTCATTTATGTATGTATGATAGACAGATGATGTCCTTGAAACACAATTACCCTAAGCTAGACTGGTAGAAAATGCCTAAGGCATTAAGTCCGCCATTGTGCAATGTTTCTTTTTATGCATAAAGTTTTTATAAATAAATAAATTAGGTGGTTGGGGTTCGCAACGGATACGTATGTGTGGCTTGAGAGCCTCTCAGTATTAGACATTTTAACATTTATACCATAAGATTCTCTCCGATTAACTCTGTAATTAGATGTATTTTATTTACTGCGGGAAAAAAAATACAATTATATATTACATTACTTACGTAGTAAACCTAGCATAGGAGTAAAATAAAATAAAGATTTTCTTTTTTCTCATCTTCGATGAGGACTCGTTAATAAGGAAGTCATTATTATTCAAGATAACATTTTATATTGTTGCCAACTCATCTTGTGGTAGCTGACTAGTTCTTTAGAACTAGTCAGCTACCACAGAATGTTGTTCAGTAGGTTCTAATGATATTACATTCTGTCAAATTGCTTTATAAGATTTTCGATTTTATCGCTAAAAGCATTAAGACTCATGATTGAATTTGACATTTTTGGATAGCTTGACCTGCTATCATCAGTACAGTAATAACGTAAGTTCCAAAATAATTTTTATTTAGCATAAATACATATATTAATATCTAAGAAATATTTATTGTATCTTTGCGTGAGTCACTGAATGACTCCATGCTTGTCCGGTATGATTGTTGATCAAACAAGTGGCAGACCCCACGAAGATGAGGTGATCTTCGAACTACATGTTAAATATCATTACTAAGGTGTGATGTGCGTAAGTAAATGCTCTCATCGCGTTTATAAATTCTGTCTGCAAATTAAAAAGGCAAGCAAATATATAAAGTTTGCATAAGGCTTTTAAAATGACATTTAGCACCGTATTACAGAACCTTACTCGAGATTTAAGTATTACTTAAAACTACTTTCAACCAATCAAATAGCTTCAAACGAGATTTAAGTAAAGCTTGAGTTTTAAGTGAGGTTCTGCAATACGGACCTTAGGCATTATTTCTCAATGGGCGTGTATATATTGGTTCGACGACCCGTATGGGCCTAATCCTTCTAAGGTCGAGATTTGTCAATAACTAAGGTGTTTATTATTGAAATCAATCTCAACGCATTTATCCATACTAATATTATAAATGCGAAAGTATCTCTGTTTGTCTGTCTGTCCGGCTTTCACGCCAAAACTATTGAACCGATTGTAATGAAAGGAGATGTTTCAGAAATGTATGTAGCCTGGGCGAGCACATTGTACACTTAATGCTAGGTACAGTTACGCTATAATTAACTGTTTTTAATGTTAATTTCCTATATTTTGGCTTAGTCTTTTATACAGATTTAAATTAACTCGGCAAAGGAGTGCAACACAACTACTAATTAATATGGTGGTCAGCAATAAGCGGAATGAGATTTTGACAGTGACATTTGATTTACGTGTCATGTATCTAAGGGTATTATCTATCATATGACTGCGAAAAACACAAAATATGAATGCCGAACATACGGCCCATTAAATAAACACAATCAACTCAAATCAGCACTAGACACGAACACAACGGGAAAATAGAAGTGTAATAGTCGTCATAACCACTGTCATGGCTACCTTAATAAAGGGTTATCTCACTAAAAACGTTTTAAATAATTAATTATACATATATACTTGTTTTTTTATTCAAAATAATTTAGTAGTATTTTTATGAAAATCTAATCATCATAGTAACAATACTAATGAATTTTAAAATAATCTTTTTTTCCCGACAATTAATTCCAACTTCCCCGAAATTTGGTAATTTTTAAAAAAGTGACAACCCCCTTTTGACTGTACGCTTATGCGATTCGACCACGCGTCACGTGCCCTGCCCCCCGTCGCCCGCGGAAGGGTGTCCTACCGCACATGTATTAAGTTACCTCTTTTTGCAATAATATTTATTTTTTTAGGGGGATTTTTTTTTAACTTTAGTCCGGCTAGTCGGCATTAGTAGAATCAGTTATCAATTCCTAACAATACCTTCACGGATCGGACAGGGTTTTCTTTACATATTGTATAGCGTACATAGTCCTGGCCCAAAATGAGACATCTCCTTTGGTACACAGATAGTCTAAAGCCTGAGAAAGGACATAGGTTGTATAAAATCCTGCTATGACCAATAGGAGTAGAGTAGTAACAAAAAATGTTGCGAAAACGGGAGTGAACACGGACGTATGTACATATTGCTCCCATTATTTCAACAGGCGCTTCTTTTATATCAACTGAGCTCCTGTAAACTGAAGTCCACGGAGTCGCGGGCAACAGCTTGTTTCAAATAAACCAATTCGGTAAATTTTTGAATTGACAACAAGTCAGGAGGGATTTATCTACACGGCAACTAGAAGCTAGTTGCCGTGTAGATAAACCTAAAGGAAAGAGTGAACATAGAACTTCATGGACATTCTTTTAAATCAAAACTAGTGACCCGCCGCGGCTTCGCACGGGTGCAATACTAAAGTAAAGGGCGATATAGATATGTATTAAATCAACAATGTATTCAAAGTATTAAATTGGATAAGGATTAATGTTGTATTGGTTAAAATCCCTTCGAAAATTAGCCGTACTGGCTAATTTTCGAAGGGATTGTTGTAAAAATTAAATGACAAAAAAATATATTGTGGTAAATTATTAAAAATATATTGGTGTAAAAATATATCCCTATGAGATAGACATTTGTAGACCTTTTCAATCTGTACATTGTACAATATTCAGTACATTATTTTGATAAATCTCGTAGGGTTCAGCCTGCGTTTCACTGCAAACGCGGAAAAATGTAATTGTTTACGACATCATATTAGAAACCTCAAAAATAATAGTATTTCTTCACAATTTAATGGATGTTATTATACATATAAACCTTCCTCTTTAATCACTCTATCTATTAAAACAACGCATCAAAATTCGTTGCGTAGTTTTAAAGGTTTAATCCTACAAAGGGACATAGGGAAAGAGAAAGTGACTTTGTCTTATAATATGTAGTGAGTACAAAATAAGTAGAGGTTAAGCCTGCTCAACCTCAGCAGAGTAATTGCGTTACACACTATCAGTAGCAATGGGTTTCATTTTGACAGTTGAACAACATTCATTGCGTTATTTGCGTTGTGGAGCAGACACACATTTCGATCATAGTGAGCAATGGATTAGCAATTTGCTTCAAAATGATTGCAATTTGTAATAATGGTGTGTTACGTAATTAGGGTGCTGGTCCACAGTCCAATGGATCATCATCATCGTCATCATCAGCCTCTACTCGTCCACTGCTGGACATAAGCCTCCTTCACGGCACGCCAACAAGCTCGATTCTGAGCAGTTCGCCGCCAGCCACTACCAGCGACCTCTTTGATGTCGTCACTCCATCTCGCCCAAGGGCGTCCTATACTACGTTTGCCGAGACGCGGTCTCCATCCGAGGACTCTCCAATGGATGCGGTCCGCCAATGTAAACGGTCCATAGTCTTTCAAACCAATTGTAAAAATAGTTTTTCTTCTTGTGAACACATTCTCAATTATTCAACAATTGAACATGTTATCAGACTTATCAACCTGATTGAATTTATTTTGTTATCAGCATTAGGGGTCATCCGTAAAGTACGTCACACATAAAGGGAGGAGGGGGGTGTCGACAAAGTGTGACATGGTGTGACAAGGGGTGGGTGGGGTACTATGTTTCGTGACATCACATTTCAAAATCGAATATAGCTAGAGGTAATAATCGCGTTATTTGAAATATTAATTATAAACTTAAAAATATTTCCAACTCTATCTTTGGGACAATACGATTTAAATTGTTTTCTTTACGAGATCATACTCGTTTTAGTGACACTCGCCGATCGAGCCCTTTGGGTTTCTTTTTTTATTTATATTCAATAGTTTATTGCTTTGTTATTGTTTCAAATAATTGATATAATGTTGATTTCATAAAAAAGTAGTTTATTTAAATGGAAATAAAACTAAATTCGGAACTGCTGTTTTAATTTAATAATTTTTCGATGTGAAATTGCAAAAATGTGACGTCACATTGGGGGGGCATCTCAGAAATGTGAACACCTGTGACAAGAACGGAGGGGAGCTCAAAAAATCATGAAATTCGTGTGACGTACTTTATGGATGGCCCCTTAGATCCGGAGCCACATGTTGATAAGTTAATTGTATAAAAACTTGACTGAAAAGCTATGACTGTAACGATGTACTGAAAGCTATGTATGTAACTCAAAATTTTGTTTAGCTGGAGTTGCCTTAACTATCAGCAAGTTCTATTTCTTTAAAGGTCCGCCACTGACACGGTTCAAAATTATGGTCAACCTTCAGAATTAATTAACCAGCTGTGAAATAAATCAACCAGTTTTGATACGTAAGTAAGTACTTACGTGTGATTACACGTGTAATCACACGTGTGATTATACCATTTAAATTTTATTTTTGTTTCTTAGTGTTAATGATCTTTTTGTTAGCATTGCACGCAAATTAGACTAGATTTCTTTCTTTATTTATTTTATTATATATGTACACACAATAAAACATATAAGGATATGACAAAATTAAGATCTGAGTAAAAATTGCTCCTTATTTCTTAAGAAATTTCTTCCAGCAGACCAGCGAAAGGAGAACAGAAATGTAGACTATAGTGAGTAAGAATATGGATAAATTGTGCATGTGTTCTTAATGACACCTAATTTAAGGCACAAAAAATACGATAAAATTCGGATAAACCAGATTAGACTGACGCCTCGTTATAAAAAGTTACTTATTTACATTGTACAGGTACGACACTAAACATACCTATACATAATCAGCTTATAGTAGTCCCACTGCTGGGGCACGGCCTTCTCCGTTAGAGGAAGTGGGCCGTAATCCACAACGCTGGCTTAATGAGGGTAGTTAAGAGGGGACTCTAGTGCCGAGGAATTTGGAAAATAGGTATTTGAAGAAACTATTGCCGTCGCGCTGCTTCCAACCTCTCCCGGTAAAGCGCGAAAAGGACAGTTGCAGCTCAGACTGATTTTACCTACAAAAACATTGACTAATAGACGTTTCGTATTCCGCTGTTTTCTTTTTCAAAACACCACAGATCTCAATTATTTTATATCAAATTTTAGAGGAAAAGTATGGCCATGCTTCTATTATTTTCTTTTTTGTAAAAAACTTATCACGTTTATCTAATAGTCATCTGAACTTCATGGTTAAAAACGGGTATTTTTCGGGATTTTGAAGTATCGTATTTCTTTTATTAATTAAGTTTCGGAAAAAATCTAATGGTAGGGGCACGTATAATCACGGTGTAAAATTGTAGAAAAAATAATTGCTCTAAAAGCATTACCCATGAAGAAAACAGTGGAATACGTTTTTATAGAGAAAGCACCACTAAAGTTTCTCCCCTTAAGTATAGCCTATTCACTCAAAAAACCTGAGCGAATAGGAAGGAAGACGGCAGTTGAGCGAGGTGATGCAATTTTAAACTCAGCAACACGACCAGCGCTGCTGCACCATATTATGAGGGAATAGTAATAATAAATAAAAGAAGACATCCATACTAATATTATAAATGCGAAAGTAACTCTGTCTGTCTGTCTGTCTGTTACGCTTTCCTGCTTAAACCTCTCAACCGATTTTGATGAAATTTGGTACAGACAATCTTTAGACCCTGAGAAAGAACATAGGCTTTTATCCCGGAAAAATTTGATATTCCCGAAGGAAATCTAAAAAGCGCGATACAACCGAACTCCACGTGGGCGAAGCCGCGGGCGGAAAACTAGTTATATGTAATATAGACAAAAGCTTCGTACTCAAACGCGGCAATTTATAAACAATCAATGTTAGCCTAATGTCAGGGCCAGGGTCAAGACAGCACACATTACAATTCACAAACATCCATGATGCGCCCGAAACACTGGCAGATGACAACAAACCAAGCAAAAACACAATTGCAGAGTGGATAAATAAATACTTGTATTGCACTAAAAAGTATAATCTAGCCGTGCATCGCATCTGTGCAAGAACACGTTGCTCAGCAAAATGCTGTGATTTCAGACGAACCTATCGTCAACAGCGCTGATTTTCAGCAACTACCTCTCGAATGACGTAATGACGTCTCAGCGTGTGAGACAAAAAATAATATCTGCATATACGCGAAACAATTTAAACTGGACTTAGTTTAAACTTGTATTATTAATACAAATTTCATTGAAACAGAAATGTTTAGTATTGTGTACAATGTGATGTGTTTTCCTAATTCTATTTCAGATTATGTCTTCGATATTTTAGTTGTGGGATATTTGCTTCTTCAAGATGATTGCCATCGTTTGCTTCACCGTTTTGAAAGCAGTGGTGATGAAATAATTTACACAAAGCAATGTACCTGTCATCACCACTAAGCTACCACTGCAGAAAAAACATGATCAACAAATTGGCAAAAATAAAACATCTGATTTATTAGATTGATAATATCCTTAAACGAAAATGTTAGGTCACGTTCTCATTGGCATCACCTGGCCCTGAACTCGGTCAAGTAATTGTGCATGCACGAGCTGCACGTCCAAGTAAAGGTGCGTGCACGAACTGCACGGTCAAGTAATTATGCATGCACCAGCCGCCTGCCCAAATAAAGGTGAAAGCACGAGCAACACGCCCAAGTAAATGTGCATACACGAGCTGTATGAACAAGTAACTGTGCATGCACGAGTAAATGTGCATACATACGAAAAACACGCGTAGACGACCGAGTCAACTACAGCTGCAGGTAATAATAGATGAAAACATCGAGAGTAATTGTGTAACACACTAATAGTAGCAATGGATTTCATTTTGACACTTCAACGACTTTATAGAGAAAGAAAGATACATTTATTTACCACAGACGTCCACTGCTGGACATAGGCCTCCCCCAAGGTTCTCCACGACGATCGGTCCTGCGCCTCCCGCATCCAGCGGTTTCCCACGACCTTCACCAGGTCGTCGGTCCACCTTGTCGGGAGCCTACCCACGCTACGTCTTCCGGTGCGTGGTCGCCACTCGATAACCCGTCGGCCCCATCGGGCATCGGTCTTACGGGCAATGTGTCCAGCCTACTGCCACTTTAGTGTTGCAATTCTTCGGGCTATGTCGGTTACTCTCGTTCTTCTGCGGATCTCCTCATTCCTGATTCGATCGCGCAGTGAAACCCAAAGCATAGCCCTCTCCATTGCCCTTTGAGTGACTTTGAGCCTTCTTAGAAGGTCCATTGTTAGCGACCACGTCTCAATTCCATAAGTCATCATTGGCAACACACACTGGTTGATGACTTTTGTCTTGAGACAGTGCGGTATTTCTGACGAGAAGATTTTACGTAGCTTCCCGAAAGCAGCCCAGCCGAGTGGAAAGAGGTCAATCGTCGAATCCACGATTGACCTCTTTCTCGTCAGAAATAATATAAGTTGGACCTTCCTAACTGTATAGTTTGTCCCAGGTACACGTCAACAACTTTGAGAACAGAGTCTCCAATCTTTATAGGAGTCGGTATAACATAGGCATTAGACATGACTTTCGTCTTGTCCATGTTCATTTTAAGACCGACTCGCTCGGAGGCTCTACTGAGGTCTTTGAGCGTTGTACTCAGGTCCTCCGCGGTCTCAGCCATGACTACGATATCATCAGCAAACCGAAGATATGTCATGTACTCGCCATTGATGTTTATGCCCAGTTCTTTCCAGTCCAGAACCTTGAAGACATCCTCCAATGCAGCGGTGTACAGTTTCAGGGAGATAACATCTCCTTGTCTGACACCACGCTGCAGAGGTATTGGTTTCGAGGTCTGGTCCTGTATTCGGACTGACATGGTGGCGTTTTCGTACAAACCCTTCAGCGCTTCAATAACCGATAGTCTACTTGGCACCGCTGGAGAGACTGCAGTACAGCCCAGGTCTCGATCGAATCAAAGGCTTCTTCGTAGTCCACAAACGCCAAGCAAAGGGGTAGATTATACTCCTCGGTCGTCTGTATAACCTGCCACAGCGTATATGGTCTACTGTGCTGAAGCCCTTTCGGAAACCGGCTTGTTCGGGAGGCTGGAAGTCGTCAAACCTACAGGCGAGACTATTCCTGAGGACTCTCGAAAACAACTTATAGACATGACTCAGAAGTGAGATGGGTCTGTAGTTTTTCAAAACGGTGTTGTCACCCTTTTTGAAAAAGAGTACCACCACACTTCTGTGCCATGCCTGTGGCGTTTTTCCCTCGACTATGACGGAATTAAATAACTTCTGAAGGGCCCTAAGTATCGGTTCACCACCCGCCTTCAGTAGCTCAGCCGTTATTCGGTCATCGCCCGGCGCCTTATTGTTCTTAAGCTGTTTGAGAGCCAGTCGAATCTCCTGCAGGCTGACGTCCGGGATATCTTCGGTGTAATGTCGGGTGTAACTAGTTTCAACGTTGTTATTACTGACAAAATATTGAATATATGAACTAATCCATAGCATTATATAATATTACAAAACTATTCATATTGTGATAATTAGTGTATTGTGCAATTTTTGTGCAGGTGGTACGCGCACGTGCCTCTTGACGCCAGTTGCAAAAAGCCTGAGGCAACAGTTGTTGCGTTGCGATACCAACGTTATGTTCAGCCTCATAAAACCATAGAAGCTACCGTCAAATCATTATCGACTGAATTGCTTAAGTGCACGAATTAGCTAATCACTATGCTGGAAATCTCCGCTTCGCTTCAATGGAAACAGCACGAGCGGGGTGAATCAGAGCTGAGCTGATATTCATAATAAAAATCTAGTGAGGCGATGCGCCTTCTGAGAGATTGAGTGTTAAAGTATTCTCCGCTCCGCTCCGCTCCATTCTACTCCACTCCAGTCCGCTTCAGTGAAAACACTGACCACTTTTCACCACTCTTCACCGCTTCTCTCCGCCCGGCTCCGCATCAGTGAAAACTCGGCCTAACAAGGGAACTGCATGTTTCACCGAAAAATACACGGCATTTAATATTCACAATTCACTTTTAGTGCCAATAGAGCCTGTAATCAATTTATTTTAAATAAGTGCTTCAGTTTCATTCGGGAATCTAGTATACTCTATTGTTTCTGAGGTGGATTTTATAATCAATTTATATTGCTGGGATTTTTTACGCTACTTCTTCTACCCGGTGAAAGCAGTAGGAAGTGGTGAAAGATGGGCGTTTTGGAGGATTGTCTTTTGTAATTCTGGCGATCGATTAGAACTCTTTCCGAACCTTACTAATCTTAATAAACTTCAAAATAGTATCATAAAAATATCCTGCAACATCCTACAATTAATTGTTAATAAAAACATTTGATGACTGGTTCTGACATTTACATTTGAATTATTATTTTAATTGATATAATTAAAGTTTGATGACACATGATTTCTTAGAATTTAATTCACTATATTTATTAGAGATGCAACGAATAGTTGTTTGGTCGGATACCGGATACCGGATGTTCGGCCTGACTACCAGCCGAATGTTCGGTATCCGGCTGCCGAATATTCGGCCGGAAGCATTTTGAGTTTTGTAGGTGCGTGTCGCGCACCGACACGCCGCCCGCGCCGTGCAGGTTTTGACTTGTTTCGTAGTGAACGTTCGCGTACTGCTATAGCCAATGAGCTTGACTTTTACTTAAAAATGGTTCCTCTTGATCGAAAAAGTGACCCTTACGCATGGTGGGCAGCAAACGCCAAACAATTCCCGATTTTGGTTAAATTTGCCCAAATATATCTCTCTTCCCCAAGTAGCAGTGTGTACAGCGAGAGACTGTTTTCAGAGGCTGGGCTTGTATATGAAAACAAGAGGAATCGTTTGCTTCCTAAAAATGCTGAAAATCTTGTTTTTATACATCATAATTTACCTTTGGTGGATTTTCAATATTAAATTAATTAATATTACTATTACTTACTAATTACAAATAAGTACATTTTTTAACAGT
This sequence comes from Sesamia nonagrioides, assembly GCA_017933935.1. Taxonomy (NCBI): domain Eukaryota; kingdom Metazoa; phylum Arthropoda; class Insecta; order Lepidoptera; family Noctuidae; genus Sesamia; species Sesamia nonagrioides. The sequence continues at coordinate 361,391 of JADWQK010002442.1, forward strand.
CAGTATTATCACCAAGTTACTTTAAATAATTGGTTTATTATAAAAAGTTAAAGTTGTTTAAAATAATAAAAAGCTTAAATTACAACTGTGTCTTTATTTAGATTCTATTTATAAAATCTACCAAGTTTATTATCCGGTATCCGGCCTGATAGTACATTACCATCCGGTATCCGGCCGGATAGTAAAAAAGGGCCGGATAAGCCGGATACCGGATAGGAACCGAATATTCGGTGCATCTCTAATATTTATAAACGAGATAATTGAACATATAGTACGGAGGACGGGTCTGTTCTGTTGCGACGTGTGCCGGGTACGGTGCGCCAAATGTTGTTGTGTCGGGAGTTTGGTCGTGGAGGGTCTCCTGATCAGTCTCCCTCTGGCGCAGCATCTTCTTCTTCAGCCTATAGATGTCCACTACTGGACAAAGGCCTCCCCCAAGGCTTTCCACGCCGACCGGTCTTGTGCAGCCCGCATCCATCGGTTTCCCGCGACCTTCACCAGGTCATCGGTTCACCTTGTTGGGGGCCTCCCTACGCTGTGTCCTCCAGTACGTGGCCGCCACTCCAGAACCTTACTGCCCCATCGGACATCGGTTCTACGAGCAATGTGCCCTGCCCACTGCCACTTAAGTTTAGCGACTCGCATACCTATGTCGGTGACTTTGGTTCTTCAGCGGATCTCCTCATTTCTGATTCGATCACGCAGAGAAACTCCGAGCATAGCTCTTTCCATTGCCATTTGTGTGACTCTGAGCCTTCGTATGAGGCCCATTGTGAGCGACCACGTTTCAGTTCCTTAAGTCATCACTGGCAATACACACTGGTCAAAGACTTTAGTCTTGAGGCACTGTGGTATCTTGGACGACGAGAAGATATAGCGCAGCATAGTTGGTCGTATTGTTGGGTTTAAGTTTGCATCACCTCGCTCATTTGCATTCTTCCTTCCTATTCACTCAGTTTTTTTAAGTGAATAGGCTCTTAATAAACTAGCGCGCTTTACCAGCAACGATTGCATCACTGCTTACCATCAGGCGGGATTGCAGTCAAGCACTGGTTTATAATTATAAAAAAAGAATACACTCGGTTAAAGTTGAAGTTGCTTTACTTTTTGATAACAATTGTTTTAATTTTTCACACACACGAACGGTCCTGTTTTGATAACAATTGTTTTAATTTTTCACACACACGAACGGTCCTGTTTTGTTTGACATTAGAATCTGTCCCATTTCCAGGTTTGAAATACCGCCAGACCTTTGCAATAACGCCAAGTTTCCTGGCAGCGTTGGCTTTGGACTTAATAAACCGCCCAAAGTTCAGATTCGAGGAAATTACCTAAAGCTAAAGGCGGTCAGTGCACTCCAAGGATACATCCCGAAAAGTGCAAGACACGCTTGTGTTTTGGCAGCGTTGAATACCTCAAAATTTGCTTCGCCCTATTCGGAAACTGCCTGTAATGCAACATTCGGTACGCTCGAACCGGATTGATTCCTTCCAACCCCGAGCACCCGGCAGGTATCTCTCTACAACTGTGATGCCATCTGCATATAGATATCGGGTATCAGCAGATCATTAATATGCAGCCGGAACAGAGTTGTAGGAAGAATAACCCCTGAGAAACACCGACTTTTTACATTAGTCGACCTGAGCTCCGATGCTCGGAGAGACCGTTTAATTTTATTTTTCAAAAACCTCATTAACATTTATTTATTAAATAGTCGGCTTCTATATTTTTACAGGCTAATGACTTCGGAAATACTAATATACTATATTTGATATAGGAGAAACCTTCTGTTTAGTTTCGCGGTCACTGTATAGTTTTAGTAAAGCTTCCGAATTCTAATGCTATGGATACATGTTCACGATATTATAGTAAAGAGCGCAGGAAGAGTTCGCGTTACCGCGACAATGTAGCATAAAAACAATTTTATCAATTTATTGAAACCATAAGAGAGAAGTCGCTTTTAGTCCGGAACCAGTCGTGACTAGTACGAAAAAGTCATGCCTAACCAGAAGCGAGATATGCTTTTATTATATAGATTTACATACAAAGCATATAACAAAAACCTTAATATAAATCAGTAAATTCTGAAAACGAAAAGAAAGTAAACTAGAGGTCCAAAAAAAAAACAAACAAAAAGGTCTCGGACTATATCAGTTGCACACTTGGAGAGGCAAGGGTGTGTTTTAGCCAGTAAGAATGCGATACTGCCCAGACAGCCTCACCAGTGGGCGTCCATGAGGATTTCGCACTCCTGCCAAAACAGAAACCAGAACTAAGATGTGACTAATTCGAAACTAGTCACACCTAGTCTAAAACTAAGCGTGGCTTGTTCAAACTAGCCGTAGCTTGTGCGAAACCAGCTTTATCTAACCTGAAACTAGCCGTAACTCTAATGTTCGAAGTTGGTCAAGATTAGTCCAAAACTAGTCGCATTAGATAAGTCATTCCGATGCGGATCGTGACTGTGCCAATGCCAAATAGTAAAGTCGATCTTAAAATTGAGAAAACAAATGGCAATGAGTTATACATAGATAGGTGTATTATTTCGTCCCACACGTTGATCCAGGGCCCCTATATTCCTTTTTAGCATCTCGAATGTTGCCTAATTTCTATATAAATTCATTGATAGTATTACGCAATTTGACGGCCAATATGACCAAATCGTAAATGAGTTGCAAACTGGTTTCAAGGCAACCTTCGAATATGGAGTCACTGTATCTAGTCCCTCGCATGCTGTTACTCTTTGCTTGCTTAATTGGCAATAATCTGTGGAAACGACGCAATTTTTTTTAAACGTTGTCTTGCACTGGGATTTCTGCTGTATTGTGTAACAAATTAGCTGATTCAAATAAAATCAGTCATGTTGCTTTTTTGCATCCTCTTAGCACTGGTTTAATGGTGTTTAATTTTGACAGCTATTTATTAATTGCTTACCATCCTCTTAGCGTTTATGAACAATAATTTTGCTAATCAGTAGCAGAAATTGATTAAAGTTTTATGAATAAGACTGAATATGTCTAAAACTAGCTGCGTCCAGCGGTTTCACCCGCGTAAGTTTGATCCCGTGGGAATATCTGGATAAACGTATCCTATGTGTGTAATTCCTGATTATATACCATCTATGTACCAAATTTAATCCAAATCGTAGTAGTTTTTACGTGAAAAAGTAACAAACACTCATACATTCTGACAAACTTTCGCATTTATAATTTACAAATTAGTTATTTTTACGCTGTGGTTTAATAGTTATTTATGCCACTGTCAAGAAACTTTTGTAATATGAGTGATAGTTTGTGCCATGAAGCGAAGCTGAGTGACACAATAGATCAGCACGAGTATTACAATAGCTGTTTGTGACAGTGGCAAAAACATATAACAAAACTTTTTCTACGACCTTGAAATAAATGCACAAAATAGTTAACAATGGCGCGAAAATAGCGCGGCGCGCGCAATATTGTTATAATCCCACAAATGAAAGGCAACTCATCCATACAGCCTAATAACATGTGATGTTTAGTGGTGACGCAAATACGCGCGCTTTTTGGCATAATCATATGTTTATTTCTTGATGCCAAATGTTAATATTGCTTTGTTTGATAATTACAGGTAGTTTTATCCTCACAATTTGGTTCATTAATAAAAAAATAATCATTTTCATCAGTATTTCATAAAATGTTGATACAATTTATGGAAAATATTACTAAACCTCGCTAGTAGTGTATGTTCGCTAGTAGTGCATTATGTTCTAGAAGTTAAAACTAAAAAAGAATTGTTGTTTGTTTTTTCTTTAATAAAGTAAAAGCAGAAAAATGTTTAGTGTCGAGTGTGACCCCCTCTAGCTAAAATCACAGCTTGAATTCGTAAGGGTATGCTCGAGAGTATATCCCGGATCCTTGGTTGCGGAATAAGTCGGTCAGCTCTCTGATGGTCTGCGGAGCCGGTTGTACTGATCTCACACGCCGTTTCAGAACGTCCCAGATATGCTCGATGGGATTGAGGTCGGGACTTCGAGCTGGCCAATTCAAACGACCAATGCCGACCTCTTGCATATACGCTTCATCATCGCGAAATCGGTGGGCGCGAGCATTGTCGTCCATAAAAAACGAGTCTTCACCTAAAGCGGCCAATGTGGAATGTGCATGAAGAATTAGAACTTCCGTTATGTATCGATGCCCACTCAGTGAGTCGTTTTTAATGAAGACTAACTCTCTACGATCCATTGAAATTATTCCTGCCATAAAATAACAACGCCCCCACTATAAGGTGTGATTACTTCGAAACATGCCTCTGCAAAGCATTCTCCTTGTCTTCTTAGCACTCGCCGACATCGGTCTTCACTGAACAGAGATATCCTGGCTTCATCAGAGAACAAAATCTTATTCCAATCTTCTAGAGTCCATGATTCACAATTTCTAGCGAACATAAGCCTGTGAACTCGGTGCTCACGGAGTAATTTGGGGCCTCGGGCCGGGTGACTGTGTTGACAACGTGAAGACTCCTCCTGACCGTCCATAGTCTAATATGTACATTTCTTACTTCTTCTTTCTTCATTGTCGTTTTTAACATGTACATAAAAACATTTGCGATTTCTCAAAGCGCGACTCACAAGAAAACAATCTTCCCGTGATTTGATACATGGTTTTCTTCCAGAACCAGGCCTTCTCTAGACGGAACCAGTCTCCTAATATCGCTGCCAGGTCCTTTGGACCGTCGACCGACTAACATTTAGCCTTCTAGCCACGAGGCATTGGCTGCAACCCTCTTCAAGCAGCGCTAGCGTAACTTTTACCACTTTATCTACCATTTTTGATACAGCCAAACAGGAATAAATAAAGCTTTGACAGTCAAGGATTTGAAATTAATCGATAAAAATTGAACAAAATGATAAAGAACTTCGCGCCAAAAATGTAGGATAAAAAAGGGTTTTCTGTAAAAATGAGCATCAAATGAAAATTTGAATTTAATAGCACACCGTGACGGGGTCCACGAAGACCGATGCCTCCTGGATCAGGGTTGTGGGTTGTTTAAAAAAAAAACCATGGCCCTGGCACACAAGCAAGTGAAGGAACACGGGTGGGTTTTAGTCAGTAAAAGTCTGATACGCCCTTCCCACTGCCATGCGCCAGCGGGAGAGGTTAACTGCGCTGAGTGTCGTGGTGCCTGCCGATTCCCGTACGTGACAAATATTTGTATGGTCTACAGATAGTATTCCGGGGCTGGCTGTTTGCGTATGGGAGTTTAAATATTTGTAAACGCAGCCACGATACAGAAGATTTTTCTAATGGGGGTCATAAAAATTACCCAGGTCTGAAAATTAACCTAATTTTGTAATAAGGCTTTGAGGGACTGATACAAACCTTCCTCCTGCCGGCACACTGCGAGATTAGCGCGTTGAGCAGGAAGAAGGACATCCCGTGCGCACATCCGGCCCAGATCGTGTTGTCTTCTATGCTGTTCTTACAATCCGAAGGTTCCTGTAACAAGAGTTGAATGGTAAGGGATAATAGAAATAAGAATCCATCAAAAGAATACCATTGACTTTCGTAGAGTTTGGAACACTTCGTCGAGACTTTTCGCCACTAATTCCGCTGTTTGAGCGTAAGATCTTCAAATTCAAATACCCAATACCTTATTAATACTAATAACTACTAATGCTAATATCTTAATAGAACTTTATCCAGTGCCTAATGCTCTGCCCATTATAATATATGATGCCGAAACGTGGACACTGAAAGTCAGGCTGGTCCACAAATTAAGAATTGCTTAGCGCGCTATGGAGAGGGAAATACACGGAGTTTCTTTGAAGGATAGATAAATCAGAAATAAAGTCTAGTATAACCTCTGGAACAGGCATGTGAGTAAAGTTTTCTGTACCTTTTCCAGCATTAGTGTTTGGGTCGCGTTATAGGGTTACCAGATACAGGTACTGGATTCTAGTTTGCTTCGAAAAAAAGAGATGCAACAGCTTAAGGAAATTAGAATTACGTAAGTCACGAACAAATCGCAAAACAAATCCCAAGCGCCTGAAAGATTTCTTTGCAGTTTGCGGTTCTTTCCCGGATGACTTTTATTTTATAATTGTAAACTAGTGCTTGTCCGCAATCTTGCTTAATGGTAAGTAGTGATGCAATCGTTGATGGTAAAGCGCGCTAGTTTATTAATAGCCTATTATTCACTCTAGCCTCGAAGACACTTCAATTTTAGTCCGACGGAAACACCTTCGCTAGTAAATTGTTCCAGTCCCTTGATGTATGTGGTATAAAAGAAGAGGTCAAACGCTTCGTTCAGATCGTTGAGGTGTCAACAGCGTAAGGGTGGAAACCCACCGTAAGACGGGTAGTTCGATGATGGAACGGAGATGGGAATTAAAATTGTTAGTTTAGCATTATTTTATTATTATAACGGCAACAGAAATACATCATGCGTGAAAATTTCAACTGTCTAGCTATTCTTGAGATTTAGTCTGATGACAGACAGGCAGAAATAAGTAATTTTACTATAGCATACTCACTAACATACCTGTTTGACTTCCACATTGGTGGCGTTGATGAGGTGGAACAGGTCGCAGAAGGAGGCGTCGGCAGAGCTGGTGGCGTACGACGTGAAGAAGATGTTGAAGATCGTCGGCAGAATGATGGCGAAGCTGTTGTTACTGAAGAGGAAGTGTCGTTGTTATTAGATTATTTGTTAATCTTTCATGCGAAAAATACGGCACGGATTTATATGAAATTTGGCACACAGGCAGATTATAACCAGAAATAACACATAGTATACAGTATAGCATATTATACAGTATAATATGTAGTATAGTATACACATAGTATAAAATTTATATCGATATTTCCGCGGGATCGAAACTTACGCTGGTGAAACCGCGGGGTGTAGGTAGTTTCAATTGAAAACCCTAAGTAAATAATATAATTAGTATATGTTACGCCAGCATTCAGCGTAGCGAATCGTGCATCGGCTACGACTCCGTAGCACTCGTAGCGTATTGCCGTAGCAGGAATATTGTTACATCAACTACTTCGTAGCAATCATGTAAACTTTTATTCCTTTTGACTCCTTGCCTCATAACATCGGAAAAAAAGTTTGTTTATAAACGGTGAGTGCAGTTTTGTACAGTGGCAGTGACTTCTAAATATATAAAATATTACTTTTTATTATGTATTTTTATGAGTGTTACATATTAAAATAATTATCGAGATTTGTTCTTTCTGATTAAGTATAAACACTTTGTATCCAATGTCTGATAAGTTGACTTTACGAGTGTTATAGTGGACGATGAAATTATTGCTCATTGTGTGCCGGATTTTCGTCAAGTTTTTGTTTGATATAATATCTTAAAATATGACAAAATTATCCCTGAAGAAGAAATTGTTCATATTAAGTAATTAAATAGACTTCTGCTTAAAAACAAAAAGAAAATAACGCGGATTTTACGAGCGCTCGGCGCGGCTTGATACCGATCGCGCACTCGGACGTACAACGCATTCCTAGCTGTCACATCGGGACGTTCAAGTGGGTAAAGTACGTTATGCCGTTGGGATCCCAGATGTCTTGAGTAGATTTTTTACAGTCGATGTGGGTAGTCGGAAACCTGACAACTAGTCTTACCAAGTAATATCGTGTAACCCAGTGACAGAGAGGTCAGATATTAAATGACTATCAGACTAGCTCAGATTCAATATCAGTATTTTACATAAAGCGAGGTCAGATGAATCCAGTTTGACTTACTTTTGTAAATATCATTGATCCTTGTACTTATACATCATCATCATCTCAGCGTTAATCCCAGTCGCATCCAAAGCTTTTTCAACTTTGGTGTCTGAGGTCCGCTTTACCAGTCTAACTGCTGATTTGGCTAAACTTCGATATTTTCCGTGAAGCGACTGCCGTGTCACCTCCACAACTCGAAGGCGATATCGAAGCATTGCAGTTAGACCAGTATAAATAACATGAATAAATACGGACAAATCACACAGATTGAGCTAGCCTCAAAGTAAGTTCGAGACTTGTGTTATGGGACACTAATTCAACGATAGTGTATGTATAATAGATACATATACAACGTGTAACATAAAGGGTATATACATAACAAAGGCATGGCATCTTTACATGACATCAAACAACATTGGAAGGGTTTTTTAAACTTATCTCTTTATGTTAGGAAGTTATGAGGAAAATCACCGCCTGTAATAGGCTACTAACATACTAGTCGCACAGAGATATTGAAGACATTTATCGGATTTTGGCAAGTAACGTGACGGGTAACGAGTAGTTATTAACGTATGTAGTGTGCTGCCACGTACGTTATGTTTTGATTTTAAGAAACACACGAAACCGAAAATTTGGTACCAATTTTTTGAGTACTTTATTTTGAGGTGAAACCCTTCCGATATCGTTTGATATCATCTAAAGATGCCATGCCCTTGGTATGTATATACCCTTTTTGTTACACCTTGTATAGATAAACATCCAAGACCCAGGTCAATCAGGATAAGATCGTTTCCCACCATGACCTGGCCGGGGATCGAACCCGGGGCCTCCATGTCGCAGGCAGGCGTGTTGACCGCTGCGCCACGGACGACGAAGTATGCTATTGTACCTACTTATACAATTTTTGCATATTCTAAATAACAAATTTCCTTCATTAAATACAAGGAGACAAACTCACGCGATATAAGTGACGAAAGTGAGGTAGTACAACAGTGCAGTCTTTCCCAAGAGAGGCGGCTTGAAGAGAGGAGCTATCTGTGTCCACAGAGAGTGCAGGGAGAACACCCCCACCCCCTCCTTGTTGCCGTCGTCTAGGTAGATCTGTTTTACCTGGAACAAGAATAATAATTATGACGAATTTAATTAATTTCACAGTGAACAATAGTAGAATTCAGGATTGTCGCGGCGATGTATCTCCTGCTGTCCGCTACGAACTTACTTGAAGTACGGATCTATATCCATACTTCAACTGAATCAAAAATACTATATAATGTGTAAATGTTGCAACGCTTAAGCTAACAGCTGGTATAGAATTTACATAATTAAGATTTTTTTGTTATTGACAAAAAAATTTTGGTTTCATATGTTTTTTCTAAATCAAATCATAACAAACGCGGTACCTCACTACGTAGGTCAACAACTTTCCACGTTATTACAAATATCACGATGAAGTGAGGTGTTTATTTCAATTTGTAATGTTTCGTTAATGTATTAAATCTTATAACTTTCGAACATGTATCTATAGATTTAGAAAAAATCCCTCCAATGTTGTTTGATGTTATCAAAGCAAGCCGTGCCCTTGGTATTGTTACGAATGGACCTTATGTCGATGGCATAAGGTTCAATATCGCGTGACATGCAGTGTGTCACTTTTAAGTATTATTTCTCCAGATCTAGACATTTTCCAGGCACAATGTAAAAACGCATTACTAGACTTAGGATGGCCTATCGAACGGTACAGGTCTCAACAGTTTTGTCAACAAAGTGTCGACATCGAAATTTCTAGAAACCCGTTTCCGGGAATTACCGTAGGTACTTCCGAGTGACCTCGAAGTTATGTGCTATTATTATTACGTCTAGAGGAATCTGGAATGTTCGATCAGCTGGGCTATATAAGGCGCCGCGACGCCAGCGCACAGTCAGTCTACACTCGACTAGCGATACGAAAACAGCGACAGTTCAGAAGCGATCTTAAAGAAGACCTACTGCGACAATTATAACGAGAACTTCGAGTACTACGTAAAGTAACATCTGTAGTGTTATTCTGTGTTTACAACACGGACTTCGTGGACGTAGTAGAAGACTTCGGTACGACATCAGCTAAGTTCTACTTGTCATTGCCTACAATCGACTGTACCTTCGTTGCCAATAAACTTCGTAACCCTTAACCGGCGTTTAAGTACCCCTAGCCCGTAACAACTGGTGTCAGAAGCGAAATGCCGATCACGCCAAGGGAAGACGAGAAAGTTCGCACGCGACGACAAGCAGCGATGGATTTGGCGCGTCAAGAGGAAGAATCGCTTAGTGTCCCTGCACCCGTAGTAGAAGCGGCCATCGTAACACCTATAAGTGCGCCGACTACCACCACTGTTTCCGGAAGCACTGGATTCGATTTATCGGCGTTGCTGGCTCAATTAACGATGCAAATAAAAGGTATGGCAGAATCCCAGGCAAAATCCCAGGCAGAAATCCAGGCAAAAATAGATAAATCCCAGGCAGCAACCCAGGCTCAAATAAAACAATCCCAGGCAGAAACCCAGGCACAAATTAAAAATGTAGCAGACTCCCAGGCAAAATCCCAGCAACTAGTATTGGAACTAAACGGAAAGTGGGAAAAAACTAAAGAAGAGGTCAACGAGCTCAAAATAAAAGCAACACAACAAGATGCACGTATGGACCAGCAAGATACGCGCATAGACAAACAAGAAGCGCGTATGGACCACCAAGATACGCGTATAGACAAACAGGATGCTCGTATAGACAAACATGATGCGCGTTTCGAGACACTAGACAGCACCATCATGGAGTGTGAGAAAAAAATAAAATTCCTCCATGATAAGGTACAGAAAGGAGGCATCAAAGGGGTGATACCTAGTGCTTTGCCGACGTTCCAAGTACCTCATTTTGATGGAACAACGTCATGGGTGGCCTTCCGTCTACAGTTTGAAAAAGTCGCAAAAGGCAACAATTGGGACTACGATCAAGCGGTAACCGCTCTTACGCTTGCTCTGCGTGGTGATGCGGTACAAATTCTCGAAAATATTTCCGGCGATTGCAATACCCTAACCTGTCTGCTAGAAGCGTTGGAGTCTAGATACGGGGAGAAACACCTCGAACATGTTTACAGGGCTCAACTCCGCGACCGCACACAGAAGAGCAGTGAGGGTTTGCAACAATGGGCAACGGAAATAGAACGTGTTGTTCGGAGGGCGTATGCATCAACACCGGGCGTAATTGATGCTACTACGGTGCAAGCTTTTACTGATGGAATCCGAGATGCAGAAGTCAGGGCTGCAGTTCGTCTGGGTCACCATCAGACTCTGAAGGCAGCCTTGACACACGCTCTGGAGGTGGAAGCAGTACGCCAAGACGGCCGACAACAGCACCGCATTCGGGAGGTAACCCCAATAATAAAAACTCGGCAAGGACCAACCTGCTATGAGTGCGGCGAAAAGGGTCATATTCGGATCAATTGTCCCAGGAAGTCTAAGGGAAGAAGTACTTCTGGGACACAGGTGGAAGCCGAGGATTTAAACTAAGAACAGCCAGGGCTATGGGGCGAGTACTGGCTGGTCGACCTGAAGCCCCCATTATAACAGTATCACAAGTGGCGATGGAAACAGTCTTATTATAGAAGGAGAACTGAATGGTAAGTCATGCAGTTTCACGTTGGATACTGGTGCATCAAGAACCATTGCACGACCGGAGCTATTTCCTCGGACCATAGCATGGAAAAGAGGGTTTTCACAATGCCGATTACAAACCGCCACCGGCCAACCAGTACTCGTCCTTGGTGAAACGAATGTGACCTTGAAAATGGGTGATAAGACATTTACGCACCCTGTTTTAGTAGCGAATATTACAGATGATTGCATAATAGGGCTGGACTTTTTAAAGAAACAACAGTGCATCCTTAATGTAGCAAAAGGAGTATTGAGTTTCCCAGAACAAGAAGTATTTCTACAAGGTGGAAAACAAGGGTCAGTGTACTGTTTAAGGAGAACGGTATTACCACCAAGATCAGAAACCTTAGTAGATATTAGACTATCACCAATAGGATGCCATAAACGTTGCATTATAGTTGAAGATTCTGGAGATCACCCAGACTGGATAACAGCAAGGACACTGATGATGATTTCCGATAAACCAAAAGTGCGCATTATCAACGTTAGTAACAAAGAAATAACTCTTGAAAAGAATTGCATCGTGGGTGTGTGCGACCATGTAGCATCGTTGAGAAAAAAAGAGGCGCACGAAAAGGAACGTGATAAGCAGTGGCAGGAACATGTATCGACACTACTCGAAAATTGTAAGGGCAATTTAAACAAGTTCGAAAGTCACAAAGTTAAGCAACTGTTGTATAAATTTCATGACATCTTCTCTAAGACCGACAGTGACGTGGGAAGGACCGGGCTCGTCAAACACCATATAGATACGGGCGATACACAGCCGATAAGACAGAGACCACGTCGTATCCCCTTTGCAAGAGAACAGGAAGTCACGGAAATGTTAAGAGATATGGAGAAAAACCGGATTATAGAAGCATCCACCAGCCCTTGGTCATCTCCAGTTGTCCTAGTCAAGAAAAAGGATGGCAGTACAAGGTTTTGCGTTGACTACAGGATGTTGAATGATGTCACGAAAAAGGACAGTTATCCCCTGCCACGTATAGATGACACTTTGGACTTGCTAAGTGGCATGAAATGGTTCTCCACAGTTGACCTCAAAAGTGGATACTGGCAGGTGGAAATCTGTCAGCAGGATAAAGAAAAGACCGCTTTCTCCACTGGTCCTGGCAACGGTCTCTGGCAATTCAATGTCATGCCTTTTGGACTGTGCAATGCTCCAGCTACATTCGAGCGCCTAATGGAGCGCATTTTGGTGGGGTTGCTTGGTGAGGCATGCCTGGTCTATTTAGATGACATCATCATTATGGGACGAAACTTCGCAGAACACCTACGCAATTTGGAGAAAGTGTTCCTGAAACTGCGTGAAGCTAATTTAAAACTCAGTCCTAGTAAGTGTACACTATTCCAGAAAAAGGTTGGATACTTGGGACACATTATTTCGGCGCAAGGAATTCGAACAGACCCTGAAAAAATAAAAGCCGTGTCGAAGTGGCCTACCCCTCGTAATAAAACTGAGGTACGCTCTTTCTTGGGTCTGTGTGCATATTACAGTCGGTTTGTGAAGAACTTCTCCGAGTTAGCGAAACCGTTGCATCGTTTAACAGAGGAAAAGTGTCAATTTGAATGGAACTCTGACTGCGAACAGGCATTTGCGCTACTGAAAACTCACTTGTGTGAGGCTCCTGTATTAGGTTACCCTAGTAGGGAAGGCCGATTTTTGGTAGACACAGATGCCAGCAATGTTGGTATTGGAGGAGTTCTCTCTCAAACACAAGGAGATAGGCAGGTCGTTATCGCATACTTCAGCAAATGCCTTTCCAAGCCAGAAAGAAATTACTGTGTTACCCGCCGAGAACTTCTAGCCGTTGTTAAGACCTTACAACACTTCAAGAAATATTTGATTGGGAGGCAGTTTACACTTCGTACCGATCACGCTGCCTTACAGTGGCTCCTCCAGTTCAAAGACCCAGAAGGACAAGTAGCAAGGTGGATAGAGCAGCTGCAAGGATTTGACTTTGTCACTGAACATCGGAAAGGCAAGTCACACAATAATGCTGATGCTTTGTCTAGACGACCTTGCGAAGAATCTTGCCGACATTGTGCCAAACTGGAAAAGAAAGAGAACGTAAGGATTATCCAGGTGAACGCTTTGGACGAAGACTGGGATAATCAATCATTGGAAGACGCACAAAAGGAAGATAGTGACTTGAAGACAGTAATCGAATGGAAGAAACGTGGCCAAAGGCCCGCTTGGAGTGAAATATCAGCGCTTAGCCCAACAGTAAAAAGTTACTGGGCTCAGTGGGACAGCCTGATAATTGATAATGGAGTTCTCAAGAGGAAATGGGAATCACCCAGTGGACAGGAGGTCACCTTACAGATAGTTGTTCCCGGTGATAAAGTCGCGTCAGTGCTACGACAGGTGCACGACGGAGTATCCGGAGGACATCTTGGAGTAAAGAAGACCCTGGAAAAGGTGAGAAAAAGATTCTATTGGGTGCATTGCCGCGAAGACGTAGAGGACTGGTGTAGAAAAGGTGTAGCCTGCTCGTCAGTAAAGGGACCGCAAACGAGGGCCAGAGGTCGGCTGAAAGTGTACAATGTTGGTGCACCATGGGAAAGAGTTGCTGTCGATATAGCTGGGCCATTCCCTGTTACTGAAGAAGGGAATAGGTATATCATCGTCATGCAAGACTATTTCAGCAAATGGCCAGAAGCTTTTGCAGTACCTAACCAAGAAGCTCATACAGTCGCCAAAAAGCTAGTTCATGAGGTGTTCTGTCGATTTGGCATTCCTTTGGAGTTACACTCTGACCAGGGTAGAAACTTCGAGTCTTCACTATTTCGAGAGGTTTGCCAACTGCTCGGGATACACAAGACTCGTACAACACCATATCACCCACAGTCAGATGGAATGGTCGAAAGATTCAATCAGACGTTGGAGAATCATTTGGCCAAAGTAGTGGAAGAACACCAGAGGGATTGGGACCAATACATTCCACTCTTCTTAATGTCATACCGCTCTGCAACACATGATAGCACAAATTGCACACCGGCGAAAGTCAACTTCGGCCGAGAAATTAGACTACCCATAGATGCACTAACCGGAACACCTCCCGATACTCCTATCCTAGCCGTCGACTATGTGGCCGACCTACGGCGTAAATTAGATGGAATACATGAGCTAGTGAGAGAGAATGGTCTGAAAACCAGTGAGAAAATGAAAATCCGATACGACCGCAAAGCTAACGTGCCCGGATTTGAAGAGGGAACTTTGGTATGGTTACATAATCCCATAAGGAGAAAAGGAAAGAGTCCGAAATTTCAAGCCAAATTGGAAGGTCCGTACACGATAGTAACCAGAATAAACGATGTCACCTACAGGATTAAGAAAGGGCCTAGAGGGAAGCTGAAGATCGTACACGTAGACCGCCTGGCTCGCTATTATGGATCAAATCATGCTCGGGACGAGCATGACTAAGAAGGGGGCAATGTTACGAATGGACCTTATGTCGATGGCATAAGGTTCAATATCGCGTGACATGCAGTGTGTCACTTTTAAGTATTATTTCTCCAGATCTAGACATTTTCCAGGCACAATGTAAAAACGCATTACTAGACTTAGGATGGCCTATCGAACGGTACAGGTCTCAACAGTTTTGTCAACAAAGTGTCGACATCGAAATTTCTAGAAACCCGTTTCCGGGAATTACCGTAGGTACTTCCGAGTGACCTCGAAGTTATGTGCTATTATTATTACGTCTGGAGGAATCTGGAATGTTCGATCAGCTGGGCTATATAAGGCGCCGCGACGCCGGCGCACAGTCAGTCTACACTCGACTAGCGATACGAAAACAGCGACAGTTAAGAAGCGATCTTAAAGAAGACCTACTGCGACAATTATAACGAGAACTTCGAGTACTACGTGAAGTAACATCTGTAGAGTTATTGTGTGTTTACAACACGGACTTCGTGGACATAAGGGAAGACTTCGGTACGACATCAGCTACGTTCTACTTGTCATTGCCTACAATCGACTGTACCTTCGTTGCCAATAAACTTCGTAACCCTTAACCGGCGTTTAAGTACCCCTAGCCCGTAACAGTATTTATATTGTTTACTTTACACGTCTATACAATACTGTAAAAATTTTACTCTGCCTTAATATAAGTACGTATATATTGTTTCTAACTTAGCAAGCTTGAGAAAAGTTGCTGAGTAGCAACAGGTTGCTATAAGTTTTTTTTTCACGTTATCTATACTTAAATAAAGCTGAAGAGTTTGTTTGTTTGTTTGAACGCGCTAATCTCAGGAACTCCATTTGAAAATGTCCGATTTGAAAAATTCTTTTTACGTTGGATAGCTCATTAATCCAGGAAGGCTTAAGGCGATATAACATCACGCTGCGACCAATAGGAGCGGAGCATATAAGAAAAACATATCATAACTTACGCGGGTGAAAGCGCGCGGTGCAGCTAGTATAACAATAAAGACATTAAAACGCAAAAACGTGTACTTACCGGAAACGACTCCCCATCATGCCCGTTAGCCACATACATTCTCTTCAGCACCTTCACCGCCTCCTCATTCCTGCCCACGTTGGCGAGGAACTTGGGACTCTCGCTGAAGAACCACAGCATCAACGCCGCCAGGCCCAGGGGCAGTGCCATGATGAGGGTCAGCAGACGCCAGGGTCGGTAGATGATGCCCAGGAGATAGATTGTGAAGTCGAGCTTCATTATGAGGTAGGCGGTTACTGAAAGTTATTGAGATAATATGTTACAAGCTACTTTAATTATTCAACCTGTACCATGCTGCACGCAGCTGCAGCATGCATTATTCGGATGAAAGCATTCAAAGTTGGGTAAAACATCGATCATTTCTAGCTGTATGTCATCATCATCAATCTTTTTATCGTCCCACTGCTGGGCACAGATCTCCTCTCATACAGAGAAGGATTGAGCGTAATCACCACACTTGCTCAATGTGGGTTGCCTTTATGTTATAATCATATATTGCAAGCGTTGAACAGCCGTTCAAAGAAAGGCCCTCGAAACGCCCGCCCTTCGCCACTTCCTAGTGCTTTCACTGGAAAGAAGAAGTGGCGAAACAAACTCTCCAGCAGCATCTCTTCAGGTAGATAATACTTGATTACACAAGTCTAGATCCCACATGTATATGTCAGAAATCAAAATAAATTACCTACAAGACACCAAGTATTCTAATAAATCATTTACCATATGACAGCTAACCATGTATTATGTGAGGCATCGAAGTCTACATATACAACGTGTAACAAAAAGGGTATATACATACCAAGGGCATGGCATCTTTAGATGATATCAAACGATATCGGAAGGGTTTCAACTCAAAATAAAATACTCAAAAATTGGTACCAAATTTTCGGTTTCGTGTGTTTCTTAAAATCAAATCATAACAAACGTGGCAGCACACTACATACGTTAATAACTACTTGTTACCCGTCACGTTACTTCCCAAAATCCGATAAATGTTTTCAATATCTCTGTGCGACTAGTATGATAGTAGCCTAACACGGGCGGTGTTTTTCCTCATAACTTCCTAACATAAAGAGATAGGATTAAAAAACCCTTCCAATATCGTTTGATATCATGTAAAGATGCCATTCCTTTATTATGTATATACCATTTATGTTACACGTTGTATAGTTTAGTTTTTACGACACCATACTGACATCAACCAGTTTAAAAATGTAACAGAGATTGTTACTATCCTAACGGAACTCCTTTTTTTGTTACCTTGTAGATATAGTGGTAGTTTTTGACAAGTATAAGCTATATAAACTTACTATAATACAATGTAGGTGTGATCATAAGTGCGCTGGTGATGAGCAGCATGTACTTGGCGCGAACCTTTGTGCCGCAGCACTCTCCAATCAGCGCGTACGTCGCTGACTCGGCTGCACTCGACCTGAGATGTGGAATTACTGTGAACACAGATATACCTAGGTTCTATCTTATTTAATGTAAATTGTAGTAAAGTAAGAGTTATTGTTACCTAAGTTGTTTACCTATGTCGTGGTGGCCTAGTGGTTAAAACACCAGCCTCTCAAGTATGAGTGCGCGGGTTCGATTCCAGGTCAGGCAAGTACCAATGTAACTTTTCTAAAGTTATATGTACTTTCTAAGTATATCTTAGACACCAATGACTGAAGGTGAAGGAAAACATCTTGAGGAAACCTGGACTTTAAGTCTGAAATCGCCAACCCGCATTGAGCAAGCGTGGTGATTACGCTCAATCCTTCTCTGTATGAGAGGAGACCTGTGCCCAGCAGTGGGACGATAAAAGGTTGATGATGATGATGAAGTTGTTTAGACTAGGATAGAGGACTGATTTCATAAACCTAGAAAATCTATCATTTGATAATAGAAGGAAAAAATTCTAGAAGATTAAGGGTTAATTGTCTAACCCCAGAAAACTTTAACGGAAAAATAATTTTGAATGTTGCCTTTCTTTCCTTCTACACTATCGGACATAAATTTATCCCACAAAAATAAAAATAATGAGTCGATTGAAAAATCTCCCTTAATTTTTTTCTCTAGTTTTAATGTCGTGATAACGTTGATATAGTAGTTTTAAAGCAGAAAAATCAAATTATACAAATGGTTTAAAAGAAAGGACAGTTCCCTTTCTACTATACTTGTAATTTATTGATTAAATTATGGCATTGATAGATGTACTTACAAAGATAATGCTAGGATGATTAACAGCAGAAGTGTTTCCGTTTTTAAATATTACAACTTAAAATTATATACTTACAAAGCAGAGCTGATAAACCTCAAGGCAGCTAGTACCTGCCAGGTTGGAGACAGACTACTAATGGCTGAGCTGATGAAGCTACCACACATGGCCCACATGAGGACCAGCCTCCTGCCCCTGGTGTCTGACAGGTAGCCCCAAGGGTAGGACATTATTATAATACCTGGAAAGTAAAGACCAAGATTGTAACTTTTATCCAAGCTGTCCTCCTGTCTCTTGCGTTGCTCTAAGCCGAGGCCAAGCCAGGCCCCGCATGTGGTGTATAAACCTTACCATACCATAAAAAAATACCATAACCATATAATCGATTCCTGTCCTGGATAGATGCCTTAGTTTATTCAGTCTATCCACAGGCAAGCTCGGTTAAGCAGACGAGAACATCATAAGCTGAACTACGAGATGCCATGTGGGAAAAAGCTTACAAAGGCTGTTACTATTTTCCTATTTAACTTGTTTTAGTAAGGTACGGACGACAGCAGGTCAAGCTGCACCGAACTGTCAGATATTCCCAATCAACCTTGAGCCTTAATTATTTGTAGATAAAGTTGAAAATCTAATAAGGAAATCTGATAGATTGTAGTAGCTTGATGTGCTGTCGTCTGTACTTTAAAAACAATAAAAATGTAAATTATGTTTTGTTGTTTTTAATACATCTTTGTCAGTTTTAAATGCTGCTTTTTAAACTTGTATTTCCTGTGTTTATCCCAATACGACGACACGGTTGGCACAGTAACTAAGAGATCGACTACTGCGCTGCATATTGCGGAGTCGGTTCCTGCACGGAATAAATGCTTGTATGGCCTATAGGTTCCGGGCCTGATTGTTTGTGTATTGGAGTTCAAATGTTTGTAAACGTATCCACGATACAGAAAAAAATCCTAGTGTTGGTTAACGTTTTAAATAATAAATATTTTTGAATTGATATTTAATGACTAGAATACGAGATAAAGATGCTTTGTAGTTAACACTGTGACTCTTTTTGTTATTCAGATAAAATAATAGCTTTTAATTAACATGAAAAACTTTTTAAACTATGTGCCGCAAAATGATATCTGTCGAATTTGCTATTATAGTTTTTCTAGGCGCTTACAAATCATTCTGCTTGTTTACATTATACATTATGTTAACTAACAGAGGGCGTTCCCGTTAACCCGAAATAGTATAGCATACATACATGCTAAATAAAATATTTTCATTCGAAAACAAAATGTTTTAAAAAATTTTCCAATAAGAAAATATTCAATAAAAATTTTAAATTGACATGTAAAAGAAACACACTGTACACGCGAACATGAAAGACGGCAACGTCGCAATTTATTTATACATGACTACTACATTTTGATTTAAAACAGGAGGTTTCAAATTTATTTCCAATTAGAATTTTTTTTATTCGGATTTTTTATGCTTATTTTTCTATGCTGATATTTTTATTTTAATCTATTAATGATATATATTAACGAGTTTAAGGGAACGACCTCTGTTATTTAACATACTGTATATTCCTCCTTATTCATAAACGCTACTTAAAGTTAATTAGTGATTAGCGATTCTTTAACCATACATTTTTGACCTTTTAACGTCACTTAACTTTAATAATCCTTTATGAATAAACACCACAGTATTTAAGGGGTTTGTTCATAAACGAAGATTAAAGTTTAGTGATGTGCAAACGTCTAAAATGTATGTATAAACAATCGCTAATCATTAGTTAACTTTAAGCATCGTTTATGAATAAGGGGAATATGTGTAGCGAACTTCGCGAAATTCTGCATCGTGCATGCAGGGTTAACTGCGTAATTACAATAGCATATACAATATACAACAACCCGACATGATTCATCGGGTAGTGGCCAGCCAGACACAACATTGGAGGATCTTTTTTCTATGTCTCGTAAAAACACACATTTTAAAACCAATTTTTCCTTCCAGCATTAATTATCAGCAGCATTAGAACAAGATGTTTTACAGCACTTACCAGCGAAAGACATAGACGACAATATCCCAATTTGGCTCAGGGTCAGGTCTAAGTCACAGGTGGAGGCAGTCACGATGATGCCAAGTCCGAAGATATCGATGCCCATCGCGATGATCAGCATAAAGCACGTCAGCAGCAGGCCGTAGTTGTACTTGCCGTGACCTGCAGTGAGGACGGGTCAGATGGTGGAGTACATGGTCACTGGCAATATCTAAAAACTGAAGAAGTGCGTGTCGGACTCACGCACAAAGGGTTCCGTACCATTGATTTATGAAATTAAAGGAATTAAGTTATTTGTATGAAAGATTACGCGGTAATAAACGGTTTACGATTTACGAGGTATTAAAAGAAAACTACTTACTAGATCTCGTTCAAAACAATTTTCGCTGGTAGGGACCAACTTTTTTCCACTTTGGAAGCTTTGGAAAAAAAAAATATTTTAAAAACCTCGATATCATTTTTGAAGACCTATCCATAGATACCTACCCCACACGTATGTGATTGTAGAACATTTTTTTTTGAGATTCAGTTCTAAGTATGGGCAGCCCCCAATATTTATTATTATTTTTTTTATTTTTGCATCAAAATATACATCTACCTATCAAGTTTCAACAGCTTAGCTCTTATATTTTCGGAAAAAAATGGCTGTGACATACGGACGGATAGACGGACAGGCGGACAGACGGACAGACGGACAGACAGACATGACGAATCTACAAGGGTTCCGTTTTACCCTACCCTAAAAATGGTCTTATCCTGCCAGTTATATTGTGAAAGAAAGAAAAGAGATAATTCTATTACAGTCTTTCAAGGTAAGCAAGTTAGTGGGTAGTATAAAAAAGCAATGGGTTTCATTTTGACAGTTCAACAACATTCATTGCGTTATTTACGTTGTTGAGCGGACAGATTTTTTCAACACATGGAGCAATGGATTAGCAATATACTTCGAAATGATGCAAAATGATGCAAACTGATAGTAAGAGTGTGTTATGCATTAAGGACGCAGTTTATTTTTCTATGTATGTTTATAATTGCCACGTTGATCCAGTCGTCCCGACTAGCTCAGGTAGCTCAGGATTTTGATTTATGCCATTTGATGGTCATAGCATCGCGACATTACATGGTAATAGTAGTTATTCTCTGTGTTCACGATTTTCACAAGTAAGAATATTCATACTAATATTATAAATGCGAAAGTAACTCTGTCTGTCTGTCTGTCTGTTACGCTTTCCCGCTTAAACCTCTCAACCGATTTTGATGAAATTTGGCACAGACAATCTGTAGACCCTGAGAAAGAACATACGCTACCTTTTATCCCGGAAAAAAATGATGTTCCCGAGGGAAATCTAAAAAGCGCGATATAACCGAACTGCACGCGGGCGAAGCCGCGGGCGGAAAGCTAGTAATATTATAAATGCGAAAGTAACTCTGTCTGTCGGTCTGTCTGTCTGTCTGTCTGTTACGCTTTCCCGCTTAAACCTCTGAACCGATTTTGATGAAATTTGGCACAGACAATCTTTAGACCCTGAGAAAAGACATAGGCTACTTTTTATCCCGGAAAAATTTGATGTTCCCGAGGGAAGTCTAAAAAGCGCGATATAACCGAACTCCACGCGGGCAAAGCTGCGGGCGGAATGCTAGTAGCTTATATATAACTTATATTCCTACAATTATACAGTTTATTTTGTGCTAAAACTGCGAATCTATCTATGTCTAATAAAATATTTTAACTGAAGACGGATCTTCATTTACAGGGAACAACAGCTATATGCATACAATTGTACAGTTTCTTGGTTAGTTACTTAAATGAAATATACGGAACCATTCGTTCGCGAGTATGACACTTAGTCGTTTTTTTTTAATCGGCGACGGTTTTCCTTGTAATATACAGGTGTGGTGAACAAGTTTGGACTTAATGTTTTATTTACAAAACTAGTTCATTCTTAAACGATGTTGTTATTTGGCAAGGTAGTTGCCCTAACTGTATGGGTGCTTGCATACATTCTGTAAAAGAGTATAAGATATGCATCTCATGCATATCTTATACTCTTTTACTATGATTATGATGACTTTTCACTATGATTTGTAAGAATTAATAAGGATAAGCATTTCAAATCCAATCTATCCTTTTCCCAACAATGTTGGGGTAAGCTTCTGGTGTAAACGGATTCAGCTGAATCTGTACTTTACATAGTCTGACTGCCTCTCTGACCTCTATTACTGACCTCTACAACTCAGTTATTGACCTCTACAACTCAGTTACTGATCGCTACAACTAGGCAACTGACCTCTATAACTCAGTTACTGACCTCTACAACTCAGTTACTGACCTCTACAACTCAGTTACTCACCGCTACAACTCGGTTACCTAATGACTCGGGGACCTCTATAACTCAGTTACTGACCTCTACAACTCAGTTACTGACCTGTATAACTCAGTTACTGACCTATACAACTCAGTTACTGACATATACGGCTTACCGCAGCAAGAGTAGGTTAACTTGATTGATCGATTCTTTTAAATATGATTAATTACTAAGTTAGGTACGTTATACGGCATCTACACTAATGGAGCAAACATCATGATGAGTGGAACATGTATCAAAAGCAATGATCACCCAGTTGGCCACGGCTTCCGACTTGTTGGTCTCAAGTCAAGTCAGTCGTAGTCACTCAAGCAATTTACTATGGGCTTCTCCCCAACACTTCCAGCCGTTTCCGTCTATGGTAAAATTGGACCACTGGTACACTCTTTACTTTGTCTTGTTTAAGTTTTCACCACCACTGCTTTTAAAATGGTGAAGGAGACATAGTGAAGAAACAGAAATATCCTGGAACCAAACGACCACGGTTGATATCTTCCTTCTTCTTCTTCCTCAGCCTATAGATGTCCACTGCTGGACAAAGGCCTCCCCCAAGGCTTTCCACGATGACCGGTCTTGTGCTGCCCGCATCCATCGGCTTCCCGCGACCTTCACCAGGTCATCGGTCCACCTTGTTGGGGGTCTCCCTACGCTGCGTCTTCCAGTACGTGGCCGCCACTCCAGAACCTTGCTGCCCCATCGGCCATCGGTTCTACGAGCAATGTGCCCTGCCCACTGCCACTTAAGTTTAGCGACTCGCAGAGCTATGTCGGTGACTTTGGTTCTTCTGCGGATCTCCTCATTTCTGATTCGATCACGCAGAGAAACTCCTAGCATAGCTCTTTCCATTGCCCTTTGTGTGACTCTGAGCCTTCGTATGAGGCCCATTGTGAGCGACAACGTTTCAGTTCCGTAAGTCATCACTGGCAACACACACTGGTCAAAGACTTTAGTCTTGAGACACTGTGGTATATTGGACGACGAGAAGATGTAGCGTAGCTTCCCGAACGCTGCCCAACCGAGCTGGATTCGCCGAGACACCTCTTTCTCGAAGTTGGACCTACCTAGTTGGACTTTCTGTCCCAGGTATATATACTCGTCAACAACTTCGAGTGCAGAGCAACCAACTACAATTGGAGTGGGTGCGACATGAGAGTTCGACATGATCTTCGTCTTATCCATGTTCATTTTAGACCCACTTGTTGGGAAGCTCTGCTGAGGTCATTGAGCATTTTGCCCAAGTCTTCCAGGGTCTCAGCCATGACCACAATATCATCTGCGAAACGGAGATTAGTGATGTACTCGCCGTTGATGTTGATGCCAAGTCCTTTCCAGTCCAGGAGCTTGAAGACATCTTCCAACGCAGCAGTGAACAATTTAGGAGATATGACATCTCCTTGTCTCACTCCACGCTGCAGTTGGATCGGTTTCGAGTCCTGATCCTAGAGACGGACTGACATGGTGGCGCTTTTGTACAAACACTTTATCACCTCAATATATCGATGGTCAATTTGGCACCGCTGGAGAGACTGTAGCACCGCCCAAGTCTCAATCGAATCGAAGGCCTTCTCATAGTCCACAAACGCCAAGCATAGTGGTTTGTTATACTCCTCGGACTTCTGTATAACTTGCCGCAGCGTATGAATGTGGTCTATGGTGCTAAAGCCTTTTCGGAAGCCTGCTTGTTCGGGAGGCTGGAAGTCGTCGAACCTGCGAGCGAGACGATTCGTGATGACCCTAGAAAACAGCTTGTAGACATGGCTCAGGAGGGATATCGGTCTGTAGTTTTTCAGGAGGGTATTGTCACCTTTTTTGAAAAACAAAACCACCACGCTCCTGTGCCACGCCTTAGGCGTTTCGCCTTTAAGAATGACGGAATTAAATAGCTTCTGAAGCGCTTTAAGTACCGGTTTGCCACCCGCTTTCAGAAGCTCAGCCGTAATTCCATCATCTCCAGCCGCCTTATCGTTCTTGATCTGTTTCAGGGCCATACCAATCTCGTACTGGCTGACGTCCGGGATATCGTCGGTGTAGTGTCGGGTTAGTCTGGCTCTAGGATCATTAGCCAGGCTTACAACAGGTGCGTGTGTTGATGTGTATAACTCTCCGTAGAATTTCTCCATCTCACCCAAAAGCTCGGGCTTGGAAGTGACGATCCTACCATCCCCAGTCTTCAGCTTCGCCAGTAGACTCTGTCCAACAGACAATTCTCGTGCGAACACTTTGGAGCCTTTGTTCCGCTCGATAGCCTCTTTAATACAATTTGTATTAAATTGGCGTATATCGCGAGTCAGAGACTTTGAGATCTGTCTGTTAAGGCATCTGATGCGCGAAGCGTCATCAGGGGATTTTAAGATCACCTCCCGTCTTTCTTCCATAAGCCGGCGGGTGGGACCGGAGATCTTCTTCTGTCTTTTTGAACGGAGGGTTTTGTAGAACTTAGACCCTTCCGTTTGGAGAGTTTCCACAAACCTGTTGTTGTAGTCGTCCACATCTACGCATTCACCGAGGCATTCGAAGCGGTTTTGTAGTTCGATCTGAAAGCTCTCGGGGTTTTGGAGTTGTGTTGACGCTGGACGGAGCGTAGACTTCATAAGTCGAGAGCGTTCGAGCCTAATGTTGAGGTTCAAGATGCCTCTAACAATACGGTGATCACTCCCGGTTTTTACCGCATGGATCACGGAGACATCGTTGAACACTTGCCTTCTCGTTGACATTATGAAGTCTATCTCGTTTTTGGTCTGACCATCGGGGCTGAGCCAGGTCCACTTGCGGTGTAATGGTTTCCTGAAAAAAGAATTCATCGCAAAGAGTCCTTCCCTTTCCATGAAATCCATTAGCATCTGACCTCTGGGATTCCGATTTCCAACTCCAAATTGCCCCACTTCCGTGTCGTCCGTCTCTCGCATACCCAGTTTTGCGTTAAAGTCCCCCATGACAACGGTGTAGTGGGTTTTGGAGGAATGTATGGCTCTACTGACGTCCTCATACATAGCCTCCACCTCATCGTCAGAGTGTTTAGACGTCGGGGCGTAGACCTGTATAACCTTTAACGAATATCGTTTTGTTATTCTCAGTACAAGGTACGCCACCCGAGTCGAAAGGCTCCCGACTTTAACCACGCTGTTCACGAGGGACTTGTGGACAATAAACCCGACACCACCCTGGGACAGCTGGTCGCCTTCCCGGAAATAGAGCAGGTTGCCAGACCTCAGGATTATCGAGTCCTCTCCCTCTCTTCGGACTTCAGATAACCCCACAATGTCCCAGCGCAACCGGCTCAGTTCTTCCTCCAGTTCGACAATCTTCTCATCGGTCCGTAGTGTGCGCGTGTTAAATGTTGCCAGGGCCAAAGGTCGTCGTTTGTGATGGTAGCCGGACCTCTGCCGGAGATTCTTAGCACCCCTTGCTCCGCCGTAACCAAGTCCGCTACCGTAGACTGGAATAGCGGAGCTGCCGGGGACTAGGGGCCTGGGCTGTATCGTGTGCATCATTGGGGGGGTTTGCCATAATCCCCACGCTTGGCAGGCGGGTTGGGGATCGCAGTGATTTGATATTACACAGGAGAAGCGCTGCTGCCCGCTTCCCTGGTGATTTCCCTTAGTCGCCTCTTACGACACCCACGGGAGGATATGGGTTGGTACAATTCTAGGCCCGGTAACACACGCGGTTGATATAGTGGTTGATATAGGGGCTGAGCGTCCGACTACTGCGCTGCGTGTCACGGTTTCCATTCCCGCACTGAACAAAAATGTGTATGGCCCACAGGCTATTCCGGATCAGGCTGTTCGTGTATGTGAGTTCAAAGGTTTGTAAAAAACGAAGACCAAGTTTTGCCGCCAAGCGATTCGTCGTGTTCCGACATGATGTCTGATGAAGCCGTAGGTATGGAGCACGGGTCTGAGCAATTGTGTTGCGGTGTGTGCCGGATACGATGTGCCAAATGTTGTGTCCGGTCGGACAGTTTGGTCGTGGAGGGTCTCCAGATCCATCTCCCTCTCGTTGGTGTTGTTGGGTTTAAAATTATTACCTTGCTCAACTGCCGTCTTCCTTCCTATTCACTCAGTTTTTTTAGTGAATATGCGCTTAGTAAACTAGCGAGCTTTACCATCAACGATTGCATCACTGCTTACCATCAGGCGAGATTGCGGCCAAGCATTAGTTTATAATTATTAAAAAAAAAACGCACGTACAATACAAGAGTAACTTTTAATGAGGGAAAAAGTTCATTTGAAAAAATTATAAATATGATGTCTACCAACCCGCACTGGGTCCGCGTGTGGATTATGGCCCATTACTTCTCACAGACAGAGGAGGCCTGTGCCCCAAAAGTGGCAGCATTATATGTAGGTTTATTATGCATTATAGCAACAACTCTTCCATTCCTGCTCGTGGAAGCTAAGAACTGGTCAGAATTTGCATTAATGACCTTGAAGCTAGTAAGTATCAAAAAGATGCTAATTACATTTGTATGACCTCGATAAACTTGAAATAAATGAGGGAAACTGGAAATTATACTTTGAATACATTATTTAAAAAAAAAACTGTGCATTCGTAGGAATGGATCTAGTTTTTTAGGGTTACATATTTTGTTTCTTGTGCTAACAATCGAAGTTAAATATCCTACATTCCATACCTTAGTATACCACAAAAAGGTTTTAATATTTGTTGTTTTAGTGCTAACGGAAACACAGTATCTGTGAAAAGGAGATGTTTCATTTTCGGCCACCACTATGTACGCTATCTAGATAAAAAGGAAAAAATAAAAGATTTTCATAAAAATACTACTAAAGTAATTTAAATAAAAATACAATTATATATAATTAATTATTTGAAACGTTTTTTAGTGAGATAACCCTTTATTAAGGTAGCCATGGCAGCAGTGGCGAAGGGTGAAATTTTGACAAAGGGAAGCCGGTCCAAAAAAATAAACACTTAAACACTTACCTACTGCAGGATATCTTGGAGGAGGTCTTCAGATAAGAATAATATTGCCGGTAGAATAATATAAGCCATAATAACAAACAAAATCCACAGTATTTAACCAAATCTGCGATTAAATTACCTTACAGAATCAGTCACAGTTTAAATAACACAAATATTAAAATATAACAAACGAAATTATCACGCACCAGTGGTATAGCAACATGTCACATACTAACAATAATTTATTTTCAACCAAACGAAATGGAACACGAAAATATGCCAAAATAAAAAGAATATGACTTGCGAAGGATTTCATTATAACGCTAATTCTTTTTAATTTTGTCGTGTTTTCTTTCTCCCGTGCCGAGTTCCGTGTTCGAGTGGTTTCTTTGTCTCTTTCTAATAGAGGAGAGGAGAGAACTGCAAGCCGGTCGCCATTAGCCTATCTTTCTTTAAATTTTACGTACTGTTAGCGAGCATTAGAAAGAGATGGTCTGACACGCTCTGTCTCTTTTCGCCTCATAGTAAAACGTTGGCCGAGATGAGCTGTAATTCGTCGAGTTACCTTCAATGTAATTTAGGTACGGCGCTGATTAATTTACGACTATAAAATGAAATGTGATACTTAGGGTATTGCTAAGAATTACTATTGCTATTGTAAATCGCGCAGGCATTTGATTAATAATACTTTGTTAATGAAATAGAATGTAAATACTTTTGTATGAATATGGAACTGATTATTGAAAGGTAACCCGGTGGGAATCGGCTTGTATGGACTCTTCGCCACTGCATGGCAGTGGTTATGATGACGTTTGATTGGCGACTTTGACAGTTCTATTTTCCCGTTGTGTTCGTGTCGAGTGTTGATTTGAGTTGATTGTGTTTATTTAATGGGCCGTATGTTCGGAATATATGTTTTGTTTTTTTCGCAGTCATATGGTAGATAATATAGATACGATAGCCTTAAATACATGACACGTCAATCAAATGTCACTGTCAAAATCTTATTTCGCTTATTGCTGACCACCATATTTATTAGTAGTTGTGTTGCACTCCTTGGCCGAGTTAAATTGAATCTGAATAGAAACTAAGCCTAAATATAAGAAATTAACATTCAAAACAGTTAACTACAGCGTAACTATACCTAGCATTAAGTGTACAATGTGCTGGCCCAGGCTCCATACATTTCTGAAACATCTCCTTTCCACCGGGCTTCAAGGACCCATCAAACAAATGTCTCCAAAGGCCCACTAGTGGATCCTCTGAAATTATATTATCTTCGAAGATCCACTATTCTATTTTATTTCTTTCAATATTTTCTTTTGAGATGCTTTATTATTTTTTTTTTGTCTCCAAATATGGTTTTTTCTTACATTTAACTTAGGTAAGTTAAATGTAAGAAAAAACCGAGAAAGCTGGCAGCATTTCCATGTTTTATGGCAATGATGAGATGGTTTGACCATTTAGATATTCCCGCGGGATCAAAACTATTGCGGGTGAAACAGCGGTATATTTTTAGGTACGCATATAAACTGCAGTATTTTTTTGGTTTGAAAAAATGAGAGAAATGACCTATGCTTTCGGTCTAGCACTATCTCGGTGGTAGGCCATAACATCGGCTGCCGGCAGAAGTTACCACCCACCAGACAAAGTCTTGCCGCCAAGCGATTCGTCGTGTTCCGGCATGATGTCTGGTGAAGCCGTACGGAGGACGGGTCTGAGCAGTTGTGTTGCGATGTGTGCCGGGTACGATGCGCCAAATGTTGTTGTGTCGGAAGTTTGGTCGTGCAGAGTCTCGAGATCAATCTCCCTCTGGCGCAGCATCGTTGGTCGTGTTGTTGGGTTTAACATTGCCCACATCAACTGTCGTCATTCTTCCTATTCCTAAGTTTTTTAAGTGAATAGGCTTAATAAACTGGTGCGCTTTACCATCAACGATTGCATCACTGCTAACTATCAGGCGGGATTGCAGTCAAGCACTAGTTTATAATTATTAAAAAAAATCTCTTTCCTCATAGATGATTGATGATTTTGAGAGATATAAAGATAGACGAAACTTCGTTTCCTCTCTTTCTTTCGGAGTGCCACAATTTTTTATTTTTTATTAATGGGGTACGGGGGAATCCACCTTATTGGGTGATTATTTGTGTGGAGTAGGGACCAGGAACCCACTACAAATAAAAAGTGAGAAATAAAACACATTATTACAAAAAAATAACCAATTCCAAACCAAAAAAAAAGCACTACAAACTGAAAAATAACTTTAGCTTCGATAAAAAGTTGCTGTACTTATTTGATATTATATTTTCCGGTTTTGCCACTTTGATTTTTTATAGACGCCTATATTTAATAGCGTCAGATAAGGCACGGATATTAGTTTTGTCGTAATTACCTACTATGTATTTTGTTTCTTCATTAATAAATTACTTAGGTGCATGTTTGTGCAAAATTGCCAAAGTTAACAACTGTGAATCTGTGTCATTCCATCATCATCAACAACCTTTTTATCGTCCCACTGCTGGGCACAGGTCTCCTCTCATACAGAGAAGGAGCTGTAGAGCCTTCTCTGTGTCATTTGAATGATGAAAATTGCGTCCGCGATCTAACGAGGATAAAGACATCTTTATTTTGACGTCCTCCGTGGCGCAGCGGTCAACACGCCTGCCTGCGACGTGGAGGCCCCGGGTACGATCCCCGGCCAGGTCATGACGGGAAACAATCTTTTTCTGATAGGCCTGGGTCTCTGATGTTTATCTATATATGTATCTATTATAAATATAGTATCGTTGAGTTAGTATCAAATAACACAAGTCTCAAACTTACTTTGGAGCTAGCTCAATCTATGTGATTTGTCTGTATACATTTATTTATTTTTTATTTATTTATATCCCCGTCTAGAATCTTCTCATAATCATGATTCATTTATCGTCTAAATATTCTTGTAATAAGTAATTGATATTGTAATAATATATTAATTTAAAATGTTATGTTTGAAATTTCTTGCCCCTTCTTCTCCACAGAGTTTGGGATTGGGCGACTAGTTGCAACTTTCTAGCTAACTGACCAACTATTTCATTGTAATTTATCAGTTTAAAAGTGCCTGTAAATGTGTTCATTCAAATAAATTATTAGTTTTGAGATTTTTTTTAGTAATAACTCTAACCTTTTATTCTAAATTGGGTAATTGGATGCAGTTAAACAGAAAAGACTCAAACCACAATGTAAATTATTGCAGTTTGAGTTCTTACTATTTAACTGTGTCCAATTATAATCATCATAAACCTACACAGTATACGGAAGTACACTGTTGTAGGCCTAGTATGAGTTTTCATTACGAAACTCGATCGTCGATATCGAGCGCGTATGACTCATCTATTGGCCCACTTCAAGGTTGTAAGAGCTCTCAACCAATGAGAGCGCCAAACGCGCTCGATATCGACGATCGAGTCTCGTAATGAAAACTCATACTAGGCATACTGGACATAATCTTTCGATCGTTACGAGTTCTTCCTGATTCTCTGCAAGTGTCATCCACCTGCATCTAGCCATCTTGAAAAGATCATCGCTCCACGAATTGTGTGTCGCATGATGTCATTTATTTTGTTTTTGTCCGAACTAGTATAAGGATATGTTATACTTCAAACAGTCCGTACAGCTTTCCTTCAGTTCCAATTTGAAATGTATAGGTAAACTAGAACTAGGTAACTGTTCGGTAGGAGTAGGTACAATCACAAGCACAAGGACATCCTTGAGCTTGTGGCCTGCTTGTAGTTGTGATTGTAGCTGAGTGTATACATATACACTCAGCTTTAATTAAAAGAGTTAACTCCTTTATTTTTAATGAAATTTTATTTTGTTGTGAACATAACAGTTTCGAACTCATTGATTTATGTAGTCTATATATATACTAATCTATACTAATGTATAAAGCTGAAGAGTTTGTTTTTTTGTTTGTTTGAATGCGGTAATCTCAGGAACTACTGGTCCGATTTGAAAAATTCTTTTTGCGTTGGATAGCCCATTAATCCGGAAGGCTTTAGGGTACATAACATTACGCTGCGACTAATAGGAGCGGAGCATAACTAACTCTACGCGAACGAAGTCGCTGGTGGCCGCTAGTGTGTCATATTTCAAGGTCGTTATTTCATGAAGAAATCTGAATTGAAAGTTGCCAAATGTTGACATGTTGATGTTCGTGCCTTATCCCAAACAGCTTATTCGTCTAGACCTAAGATACGATTTTATCTAAATATATACCTATCTGTTTTAGTACGTTTAACTTCTTATCTAAGAGAGCGAGCCGCCTGACCTGGGCTTGTCCATC
This sequence comes from Sesamia nonagrioides, assembly GCA_017933935.1. Lineage (NCBI taxonomy): Eukaryota > Metazoa > Arthropoda > Insecta > Lepidoptera > Noctuidae > Sesamia > Sesamia nonagrioides. The sequence goes on from JADWQK010002442.1 coordinate 393,125, forward strand.
TGTCTTTTATCAATTGAAGTGGATGCTGCTCATTATTTTGATAGAATTCCTTGATCTGGATTTGTTTTTATCTAGATATACTATTGACAACAATCATGTCAATGTGTACTATTCTATGATGCTTCAGAAGAGATAAGATTATCTCGGACATTGGCCTATGGTTATCACACCATCTGATAACGGTCCACCGCTAAGCATTAGATGGTAGCCAAAACAGTGAGCGGCCAATGGTTACGCCCGCTACTAACGAAGTGTAGGTCGCAGGTTTGAACCCAGACACTTCTTTACTTTGTCTAAATTATGTTATCAGCACAGCTCTCAAAATGGTTTTTAAATTCAGTCAATGTTTGTTTTTAAATTATTTGTTAGTATATTTAAGAGGATAGTAGAGATATTTTAAAAATAAAATAAGTGAATGAATAGTGCAATCCAAACGATTTCCCACACGGCGACCATCTTTAACTCCGATTTCGCACAAGGCGACCATCTTTAACTCCGATTTCGGACACGGCGACCATCTTTAACTCCGCATTTGCCGTTGATGTGCCCGCATGTGGCCTATGTAGCCAATTTTGTTTATAAAAATCCTCGCACATTGCGGGCATGAGAACATACCATTCACATAACTATAACTAATAGCCGCAGGTGGTCGGACCTTCAGCTCGTCCCATCTTGCATCCAGCTCAAGGTGCACGTGCAGATATATGTATGAATAAGTAACCCGTGAGTTAGTATCTCACTTACCTAGTTACATAGATTTTTTGTAAATTAAATGTTCATTTTATTGCGTTACGACACCATTTCCAAGGTACAGTGGATCCCCGGTAGTCCGACAAACATTTTGCAGGGCAGTGTCGAACTATCGAATTTGTCGGATTTTAGAGGACCCCCTATATGCAGGGATAGAGGATCCCCTAGGTGCATACAAGTTGTAACTTGTTAAATCGTGAATTAGTGAAAACATGTATGTAATAGACTATGTCGGCTTATAAGGGGTCCCGTATTAGCCAAAGGCCGGATTACCAAGGCTCCACTGTATAAGCAAAATAAAAGAAAAAAGAGATACAGCACTGTTTTTGCACTGAAGTCGAGGTGTTGATGTGAAACTTAACTAAGTTAAGGTAAAAAGGTGTGGAATAAAAATAGTTGTCATGAACTCATGACAACTATTTTTATTCCACACTTATTTAATCGAAAATAAAAATATATCTGACTAACTAAATGTAAATTGAAATCTAATTAACATAATATATAAAATGATTGATTGAATATGATACTAAGGAATGTGGTAAATATCTTAAACAAGCGAGACCAAAGAAACGATTTATGACCTGTGTGATCGTTAAGTAGTCAGTATGTACAATCAACAAAAGACATGAGTTAACACTTTCTTCCAATATAGTATAATTACCCGACTACGGCAAAGCAAAAGGAGGGTTATGATTTTGACAGGCTATGTATGTATGTATGTATGTATGTATGTATGTATGTATGTATGTATGTATGTATGTATGTATGTTCATCTGTTCCCTCGTAACTTCTAAACCACTTATTCGAATTCGATAAATGATATATCATTAGAAGCGTCTTAATTGTCTGCTGGTTATAGGCTATATGGAGTTTCACAAAATCTAACGTGGCGCCCTCTAGCGGACAAAATATACAGAGTAAAAAAATAAAGTTAAGATAAATATGCCGTGTTTGGTATCATTTGAAAGGGCTTAATTTGTACATTTTGAATATATATATATTACTAGCATTTGCTTGTGACTTTACCTGTATTCATGGGCTGATTGCATATAATTCACATCTTTTCGTTCATAGATAGCTTCTTTACTACCTACTTATCAGAATAAGACCACTGAAGAACCATTAGAAGGGCCTTGATATTCTGTTGGTTATGAGCTATAAAGCTTGTCACCAAATTTAGTATTACGCCCTCTAGTGGACAAAAAGTTCTATGTTAATATAAAATTAAAATAAATATACCGTATTTGGTATCATCTGAAAGAGCTTCACGAGTACTTTATGTTTGTACATAATCCCTAGTAATGCTTCGTAGAAATTTGAATGTAAACCAGGGTTTGGTAAACGGAGCGATGGGAGTGGCGAAGGCCTTCGAATGGCCTGCTCTTTGGCGCGATCAGTTGGAACAGGAGAACAGCCAAGCGCTGTTCTCATACAATTTGACGACGCATCCATTAAAGCAGATACTAACGGACTTATCAAAATCGAGCCTTGCCTCACTGAATTTGACGGCTTGAGGGGTTCTGGGCAAATTCAGCGTAAAATCCTCCAGCTGATTCTTTCTTGGGGTTGTACTTTACATAAATTACAAGGTTGTACTCTAGATAAAAAAGTTACAGATCTAGGAAAGTCATTGTTTGCTAAAGGACAGGCCTATGTCGCTCTCAGTAGAGTTAAAACCATAGAGGGATTATTTATAAGTGCCTTGGATCATAATAAATTACTTAAAAATCCACATGACAGTCGATCGTTAGCAGAATTAGATAGATTAAGAAATCTTCCCAGGTCCTCTTAATATAAGTTTGGTTTTTTTAATAATTATAAACTAGCGCTTGACTGCAATCCCGCCTGATGGTAAGCAGTGACGCAATCCTTGATGCCTGCGCACTAGTTTATTAAGCCTATTCACTTAAAAAAACTTAGGAATAGCAAGGATGACGGCAGTTGAGCCAGGTGATGCAATGTTAAATCCAAGACCAATACGACCAACCATGCTGCGCCAGAGGGAGATTGATCTGGAGACTCTCCACGACCAAACTCCCGACACAACAACATTTGGCGCATCGTACTCGCCACACAACGCAACACAAAGTGCTCAGAAGCGTCCTCCGTACGGCTTCACCAGACATCATGCTGGAACACGACGAATCGCTTGGCGGCAAGACTTTTTGTGGTGGGCGGTAACTTCTGCCGGCAGCCGATGTTATGGCCTACCACCGTTAGAAAATCATCCAATCTATTTATACTAACGGCCTCATCCACTAATTCATGACCCATTCGGTGCCATCGACGCAAATGTGCGTCGCTACTATGAAAAACCGGGAGCTTCATACGGGGAAACCGTTGCTATACGCGCTACGCTCCAAGCGCTACGAAATAGTAAAATAGGACATCTCTACATATTACTATACGCCGATACATAAGTCAAAAGAGATGTCGTATGTTAACTACCTAGTTTTTAGTTCGTCAATTTAACTTTTATTAATATTATGCGCCCCAAATACACTTTAACACCAAAATAGTACAAATAATAAAAAGTTAAAAAACTAAAACCCAACTACGACAAAAAACGACGCTGAAAAAGTATAAAACAAGATTTTCAGAATACTGAACTGAACAAAGTTGCTAATATAGTTGCAAGTAGGTAGTATTTAGAGATAAATTTTCATGTTTGGAAAGGCGTAGTCACACGTTACATATACCTACCGTAGCACTTTCATAACGTGTGACTGCGGTTTTCCAAACATGAAAATTTATCTCTAAATAGTGAATATTGCATACTTCAGAATAGTATCGTAAGACATTATTGTCAATTTACAACGAAGGCATCTCGGTAGAGTCTACTGTGTCCATTTACTTGCAACTATATTAGCAACTTTGTTCAGTTCAGTATTCTGTAAATCTTGTTTTATACTTTTTCAGCGTCGTTTTTTGTCGTAGTTGGGTTTTAGTTTTTTAACTTTTTATTATTTTAGTTATGAAGCAATAGATGTTTTCGAATAAAATTGAAATATAATTAATAGAAAACAAACAGTGCATTGTTGAATAGTGGTAGCTTTCTCTGCCTAAATCAAAAATCAAAATCAAAAGTCATTTATTCAAACTAGGCTGTCTGCTAGTCCCCCAAAACGCCCACCCATCGACACTTCCTAAGTGCTTTCGTTGGGAAGAAGAAGTGGCGGAAGAAACTCCCAGCAGCACAGCTGTCTGTTCATTTTGAAAAAAAAAACACAATAGTTTATACAATACTATGTAGGTACAGTAGTATAAGAGAAAAAAAAAATTATATATAAATATGCCAGCTAGCCACGCCAAAATACCAAAAAAGCAAAACAAAAAATAAAATATCATTAAAATGGAAATGTAAAAAGTAAAAACTTATTACATACCTAAATAAAAGACCCTGGCATAAAGGGCGTGACAGCTCACATATTTGTGCAATGTAAAAAGCAAATTATATGAACTCATATAATATGTCAGTAAGCTAATTCTGGAGAAGGAACACAAACATTGTCTTGAGTTAATCAGAGCGACCAGCTATTCTTATCATTTAAATAGTCATTTACAGAATAATATGCCTTTGAACAAAGCTTGGATTTGATTTGTGCTTTAAATGCATTGTAAGGCAAGTCTAGTAAAGCAGAGGGTATCTTGTTATAAAAAGTTATACCAAGCCCAACAAAAGAGTTAAGGACCTTTTGAAGTCGGTGAAAATGGGCTCGCAGTTTGTCCTTATTTCGGGTGTTAACATTATGGATCTCACTGTTTTTGGTGTACATGTGAATATTTTGCCTAACATATAAGATGAAGAAGATTAGATGTTCCAATACGATATCTGCAACAAAACTGCGTTATTTTGATGTTATCAAAGCATTATCAGAAATAGTTATAAAGAGTCCTAATAAAGATGAGCGTAGAAAAGCAGAGAATCATCATCATCATCATCAACTTTTTTTATCGTCCCACTGCTGGGCACAGGTCTCCTCTCATACAGAGAAGGGTTGAGCTTAATCACCACGCTTGCTCAATGCGGGTTGGCGATTTCAGACTTAAAGTCCAGGTTTCCTCAAGATGTTTTCCTTCACCTTCAGTCATTGGTGTCCAAGACGTAATTAGAAAGTACCTTATAACTACACACATCAAAAGTGTCTAGGGATCAACATATATTTTTGCAATAACTTTTCTCCTGATTGATATTAATTAAAATTTTCTTCAAGGATTCATCAAATAAAGTGTTTTCGTTTGTCACAGTAACGATAAACCAAGTCACCTTTGCATTAATAAAGAAATTTGCCATTTTCCTAATAAAGGGATATTTGACATTTGAACCACTAACACAAAAGTTCGAAAAAAAGACTGAAATAACAGTTTTCTCTAAAATTTTATTGGGTAACTTAAACAATTAATAATCCGTGTTTCTACCGCGAACACTAACAACACAAGAACATCGGTTTGGCATACTCAAAATGAGTTCATCCAAATCACGCTGTGGAATGGCCGCCCATGTTCGTTGCAACAACAAAAAAAGGTCTTCTTGCGACTGGATACCCTCCATATTCGGCAGAGCTCTTCTCTGTAGCATATCCCATGCATGCTCAATCGGGTTCAAGTCTGGCGACTGAGCAGGCCAGGGCAGGACATTGATGTTAGCTGCGGCGAGAGTCTGTCTTACAACTCTTGCGGTGTGCGGTCGTGCATTATCATGCATTAACTGAAATAAGGGACCGATTTGCACTTGTAGAGGAACGATGACGTCTGATACAATCGTTTCAGCATAAATTTGAGCGTTGAGGTTGCCTCTGATCCAAATCAACTCAGTTCTTCCGCCGATCCAAATACCCGCCCATACCATGATGGTTCCACCACTATAAGGATGGACTTCCTGGCAGGATTTTAATCGCTGTTGGCGTCCAGGGGTTCTCCAGTGTCGTATACGTCTTGTATCCGGTCTCATACCAAAACGAGACTCATCAGAAAAGCACACGAAACGCCATTGTTCTTCTGCCCAATTTCTGTGTTCAAGAGCCCATTGATATCGAATCCTACGATTGTGCATTGCTATAGGTGGTACCCGTAGCGGTCTTCGGGAATGAAGGTTCACTTCATGCAAGCGGTTTCTGACTGTTTGGTCGCTAATTAAGTTCCCTGAAGAGTGATGAAGCCTCACGGCTAACATCATGGCGGTTATTGTTGGAGCTCTTCGAGTTAAGATTTGAATGTATCGGTCTTGTCTCCGTGTGGTGCAGCGATACCGTCCTCCATGGCGCTCAGCCACGGTACCAGTGCTTCGGTAACGTGTCCAAAGTCGACTGATAACACTCTGACTTGTATTCAGAGCTAAAGCCACAGTACGTTGCCGGGAACCAGCTTCTATCATTCCCACGGCTCTGAGCATTTCTTCCCTGCTTAAATGACGTCGCCGCTCCATAATAACGTTGGTTTTAATCAGTAGTAGGGAAACAGTAGCACTAATAATGTCTTCAATGCGTTGTATGTTTTATAGGGAAAATATTGACAGCTGATTTTCATCTTTTACTCGAATTTGATTCACAGTTCCTGATTCAAATTATGAAATGCACCAAAAAGGATCCATATAAATTTATAAAATCATAAATTTATTACAAAGCCACATCTCAATCTCAAGAAATCCGCATAAAAATGCTTGATCCCTAGACACTTTTGATGTGTGTAATATGATTACCGTGAAAAAATTACCTCGTCGATCATTCCCGTAATTCAGAACTCCGTATTTTAAGATGTGTAACATCGATAATGTCAAATAGAGGCTTGTCACCTTTCTGTTTGATATCAAATATGACATGATTATCTCCAATCAATTAATTTACATATAAATACCATATTATATAATATTCATTTATGCGCACCGCGGTTTCACTCGCATAAGTTCCGTTCCCATAACAATATTGGAATAAAAATTCTGGTTATTGAGTATCTATGTGCCAAATTTGATCCGAATTCGTGCAGGAATTTTGGCGTGAAAGGGTACAAACATATAATCTTTCATGTTTATAATATTAGTGTGTTAGGTTAGCCTGCGAAAAAAATTACCTAATAACCCTTTGCTTGTGAAGACCAGAGTGAAAACCGCGAATCTGTAAACGTAAAGTGGGACGTCGCCCTCATATAGCCTGAGGGCGTCGATCGACGATCGTCGCAGGATGGCTGGTAGTATCCGAATGAGAGTTGCCGAGAATCGAGTTGAATGGCGTGAAATAGGAGAGGTCTATGTCCAGCAGTGGACTGCTACAGGCTAATGACGATGATGAGGATACTCCCGACTTACCGGTGATTTCCAGCGCCTCTTCATAGCTGTATTGTAATTTACTTGGTTTTTCTTCTGTCATTTCCATATCGTCTTTTCTTTTATTTATATTGTAAGTATTTCTCGAAGACGCCATAATTAAGTTATTTATTTCCTTTTTTTTTGTGTGTTTTAGTTTTAACGAAATTTTAATTTTACATTAGGTATGTTTTAACTTCTTCTGGTTTCCATGTTTGTTTATGAAATAGGAACGCAAACTGTTTTATAGTTCGTGTGTGAATTATACAATACTTCGCGAAACACTCTGAAAACTCCACAGTCTTACAATATAGTTTCTTTTGAAAAGTAACTTAGTCCATTAGACACATAATCAGTCAACTTTTTAAACAAATCACTTTAGCACAATTCCGTGGCCTTTTACGGTTCTAACAATAGGATGTTTTTCTTTATTATGTATTCAATACTTTGAGGAAAATAAGTGTTTCTGCCACAGCACCAAACGTTCGACTGATCAGAACTATGCATCGGCTAGAAGGTCAGCTTATCTCAATGTTACGAGACCGTGTTATTTTTTACAATAATCTTATTTGTTTATTGATGCAGTGTGATTGTTTACTTACAGTAATTTATTGAAAACAAAATTCATTAGACGGATGACTGCGGAAATATCATGACTTTCATTTTAGACCTTATTTATAAGTTACTAGCTTTCCGCCCGCGTGGAGTTCGGTTATATCGCGCTTTTTAGATTTCCCTCGAGAATACCAAATTTTTTCCGGGATAAAATGTAGCCTATGTTCTTTTTCAAGGTCTAAAGATTGTCTGTGCCAAATTTCATCAAAATCAGTTGAAAGGTATAAGCGGGAAAGCGTAACAGACAGACAGACAGAGTTACTTTCGCATTTATAATATTAGTATGGATTGCGGGTTCTCAGCACTCTTTATAGATTCAATGTGTGAGACTGCTTTTTAACATTCCCATAAGACCCTCCCTTTTACAGTCAACCTACCCTTATCCTCGGGCAATCGGCCTACACAGGTACGAAGGATATATTTTCTTTAAAATCAACCGATACATTTTTTATAGTAAACTAGCTTTGCGCCCGCGGCTTCGCCCGCGTGGAGTTCGGTTATATCGCGCTTTTTAGATTTCCCTCGGGAACATCAAATTTTTCCGGGATAAAAGGTAGCCTATGTTCTTTCTCAGGATCTAAAGATTGTCTATGTCAAATTTCATCAAAATCGGTTGAGAGGTTTAAGAGGGAAAGCGTAACAGACAGACAGACAGATAGACAGACAGACAGACAGAGTTACTTTCGCATTTATAATATTAGTGTGGATAATTACTATAGCCAAAGGAGATGTTTCATTTTGGGCCACCACTATGTACGCTATATAAAGGAAATAAATAAAAGATTTTCATAAAAATACTACTAAATTAATTTGAATAAAAATACAAGTATATATAATTAATTATCTGAAACGTTTTTAGTAGATAACCCTTTTATTAAGATAGCCATGACACTTTTTATGACGTTTGATTGGCGACTTTGACAGTTCTATTTTCCCGCTGTGTTCGTGTCGAGTGTTGATTTTAGTTGATTGTGTTTATTTAATGGGCCGTGTGTTTGGAATTCATGTTTTGTTTTTATCGCAGTCATATGGTAGATAATATAGATACGATAGACTTAGATACACGACACGTCAATCAAATGTCACTGTCAAAATCTTATTTCGCTTATTGCTGACCACCATATTTATTAGTAACTAGCTTTCCGCCCGCGGCTCCGCCCGCGTGGAGTCCGGTTATATCGCGCTTTTTAGATTTCCCTCGGGAACATCAAATTTTTCCGGGAGAAAAGTAGCCTATGTTCTTTCTCAGGGTCTAAAGATTGTCTGTGCCAAATTTCATCAAAATCGGTTGAGAGGTTTAAGCGGGAAAGCGTAACAGACAGACAGACAGACAGACATACAGACAGAGTTACTTTCGCATTTATAATATTAGTATGGATTGTGTTGCACGCCTTGGCTGAGTTAAATTGAATCTGTATAAAAACTAAGCCAAAATATAGGAAATTAATATTTAAAATAGTTAACTATAGCGTAACGATACCTAGCATTAAGTGTACAATGTGCTGGCCCAGGCTCCATACATTTCTGAAACATCTCCTTTCATATTCAATATGTCGGTTGATTTTTAGCCAATTGCCCGAGGATAAGAATTTATTTTACTGGGAATAAAGTATTTACAGTCCCTACCTACTACTGAGATCAGACTGTAAAGGTTGTTTAAATTACAGGATTTACCTCCTGTGATGTTTTTCTGGCTGGAATAAAATTGTAAACCTAAAAAGATTATTCTTATGAATAATCAACTAGAATAATAAAATAAACTTAATCAAAAACATGGTGATTACAAGGTGAAGGAAAACATCTTGAGGAAAACTGGACTTTATGTCTGAAATTGCCAACCCGCATTGAGCAAGCGTGGTGGTTACGCTCAATCCTTCTCTGTATGAGAGGAGACCTGTGCCCAGCAGTGAGACGATAAAAGGTTGATGATGATGATAATGAAAAAAAAAACAATTGCGTTCTTGACGGAGATAAATTTTATAGGACAGTATCACTTCAAAGCTCAGTGGATAGACGTCACGCGGCTCATGTCCAAAAGATGGGCGCACATTTCGTTTATCAAATAGCTTCTAGAACATTCTAAAAGTTCCATCCTTACTAGATGAGCAGATTATGAGGTGAGCAGTTCGCATTATAACCTCTAATTTCTCCAAATTTTTGACATTTCCTGCCGCTGAGATGAGAAGGCCTATTCTCGCAATAAAAACAGTTCTAAATCTAGTCGCAAAATTCAATCTCAGCAGCAATCATTGTCAAGAACTTGTCAAACAAGTAAAGCAATTAAAGATACCTGCTTATTTTTTACAGATAGAAACTAAAATCAGACTGGGAATGTTCTTATAAGAATTGCCTCTATTTTTCGGATGGGAAATCATCAAATGAGAAGTAATTTTAGAACAACACAACGCGCCGTCAACCCGTGCGGGCCGTGCCCCGTCCTTACCCGCCCGCAAGTCCGCGCCTGCGGTGGCCGGGATATCGACATTGTCTATATGGAGTGCAGTGTCAGTCATTGACCACTGGAAAGTCATAATGACGCCATTTTGTTAGTAGATTACAAAACTTGTTAAAATCGATCATTATGAGATCACTGATCGACTATTCTGAAACTATTATAATAGCAGACTAGGGCCCCAGGGCGTCTCCAGCGGCGGCTAGAGGCGTGAGGGCGCTGAGATTCCCTCTCCCTCACGGCCCTCCTTTGACGAGATTGTCCTTGAAAATGCCTTTAGTTCAAATTCACGCTGTGTACAGGCAAAATGGTGTCTAGTGTTAAGTAGACATAATGAAGTCAGTAGTTCGCGCAGAATAAAACACTCCCACCTCTCCTATGAGGGCGCGAATCCTTTTAGTTAAATTAAAATCAATGATTGACTGTTGTCATTTAATATGTCATTTGTCTCATTTGCAATCTGTACATAATAAATATTTGCAGAATCCTCATATAATACGGACATGTGTCACAACTGACTGCTTTTATTGGCCATTTAGCCTCTTGATTAAACCGCGGTCGTTCACCTGAAGACCTGAATGATATTCAATAAATTATATTTTAGGTTGGAATTGTAACCAATAAAACGTTAAGTAAACGTACGTGCCAAATTGGTTTCAGTACCCAAACCGGGGCACTCCGTCTAAAGGGGTTAGGTTAGAACTGGAACCCATCGCGTGCGAGTTGAAAGAGAGAAGTGAGACAAACAGTACTTCCAAAGGCCAGGCGGTTGATTAAATGGCTTATTAAACCAGTTCGCTGCGATATGAGCAGCTCAATATACAATATTATTTTTTGTTTATTCGAAAGCCGAAACACGTGTCCAGTATTTTTTCACCCTCAGACCATATTTTTGTTGGGGCAACCAAGTAAGATAACAAGCTCCTAGCTGTGTGGTTTTCATGATATCTTTTTAAAGTTTTGTACATAGATTCTTTACTTAAAAATACTGAACACGTGTTGCGGGTTTCGCATAAACAAAAAATAATGTAGGTATATATATACAATATGTAAAGAAACCCCTGTCCGACCCATAAGGATAATAAAGGTTAGGTAAACACTTGACCAAATATAATATAAAATTTTATATAATCATCATAGTAACAATACTAATGAATTTTGAAATAATCCTTTTTACCCGGGAATTAATTCCAATTTCCCCGAAATTTGGTAATTTTAAAAAAGGTGACAACACCGGCATTATTATAAGCGTATAGCGACGCGACCACGTCACAGGTGCCGCGTACCCTGCCCCCCGCCGCCCGCGGAAGAGGTTGCTTACCGCAACATGTATTAAGTTACCTCTTTTTGCGAAATAATATTTATTTTTAGGGGGATTTATTTTTTTAAGTTTCGCCTGTCTTTGTGGGCATTAGTAGAATCAGTTATCAATACCTAACAGTACCTTCACGGATCGGACAGGGTTTTATTTACATACTAGCTTTCCGCCCGCGGCTTCGCCCGCGTGGAGTTCGGTTTTATCGCGCTTTTTAGATTTCTCAGTGTTTCTCTACTATATTATGCATTTATTATACATACAAACCTTCCTTAAGAATCACTCTATCTAATAAAAAAAACCGCGTCAAAATCCGTTGCGTAGTTTTAAAGATCTAAGCATACATACGCGAAAGCGACTTTTTTTTTATACTATGTATTGATTGTATATACATATATATATATGACGGCGCACGAGCGGCGCGACTGATTAATTTTGAATATTGTGATCTGTTTTATCGTATCAGTAACAATTGACTTTTTAAAGTCGATTAATCGGTCGATATTCTGATAAATTATGATTTTTATTCAGAGCGGGTAACACCATGAAACGAATGGTAACACCGACTGGAGTTGCGCTCGACATAGCGATCGACCGTTGGCGCTGGGTATTCTTTGCTCAAGTTTCGATCGAGTGGGTTGGTCATACTCAAACTCAGTGGTTCTTATCTTTTTTTAATCTGAGATTATCATTGTAATCCCTTACTATTAAAGTGATTTAAGTGTCTGTACAGTTAAAATAATAAGAATCGAACATCACACTATAGTTATTGTTCAACGTTTTCACGAAATACCGCTCACGATGGATGCTCATGGGGGTGAGAAGACACCTCAATTATCCGGAACTTCGGCCCCGCCTTCCTGACGGTTTTTCCCCGTCATCAGAATTGGGATCAGAGCCTCGCTGGCACAGTATTGGAAATTGGGATCAGAGCCTCACTGGCGCAGTGTTGCAAATTGGGATCTGAGCCTCGCTGGCGCAGTGTTGGAGATCCAGCAGCGGAATGTGATGCAGTTGATCGAGGCTATTAGCCTCATCGTCCGGGATCGCTCTGCCGGAGGTCAGCTCAGAGCCCCCAGTCCATCCGGAATTTCGGCCCCGCCTTCCTGACGGTTTTTCTCCGTCATATACATATATTTAATTTAACTGGCCTTGCATGGAGAACAAGAACTATGGTAATGTCTCTTGTTTTTAAAATATTACTCTGACATTGGCATGCTACGCATCATTTGTATTGTTGTCTACAAAAGGCTGTGACCAACAAATATAATGTTTTATGTCAAAGTATCTTATTCTTGTGATGACGTCACTCACAAAGAAGTTTAGTAAATGTATTACTGAACATAGTGTGTCAATTATCTATGCCCTTATATTTGACAGAAACAATGATGTTGATATTTGTTTTGGCGTTTATTTTTAAATATATACAAATATGAGATCTTATTTCTATAGTACTCCATTTAATTATTTTTTCCTTATATCTGGCGGTAATAAGCATGAAAATGCTGCAGCGACTGTAACAAAGGAAGACAAGAATTAGTTATAAGTAACAGTAATAAGACTCTAGGAGTGAAGATACTGGTGGTATTCGAGGAAATTTTAAATAATGCATTTTAGATTATGGTTAAATTACCAAGCAAAACTCCACAAACATGATGGGTATCGATATCTCGGTCCCGTGTGCTACCCGGCTTAGAATATTACCAACCCATATCCTCCCGTGGGTGTCGTAAGAAACGACTAAGGGAACTCTCACCAGCGAAGCGGGCAGCAACGCTTCTCCTGTGGAACATCAAATTACTGCGATCTCCAACCCGCCTGCCAAGCGTAGGGTTTATGGCAATGCCCCCCAATGGAATGAAAGCCTTGGGGGAGGCCTTTGTCCAGCAGTGGACCTCTATAGGCTAAAGAAGAAGAAGATCGGTATCTAGACACGACAAAAAAAAAATGTTTTTATGATTGTTTTTCTCCATCACATATTCACAGTTTCGATAGCGAATTTAAAATTTAAACCTCATATAGTTACTTGATATCGAGACTGGAGATGAGTATTTCTGAAGTTTTAGTTAGGGGTTTAGTACCTTATCTTTAGTAAAAAATTCAATAGATATGTTTAGCATTATCAGTGACTTTAGATTTGACAGTTCAACAACTTTCATTGCATTATTTATGATATTGAGCAAACAAAGTTGTCATCTACTGTTTATTTTTTATTACATCTAATCAAAAGTTGCGTTGTTTTGTATAGTATGTTTTTTGCTTTGTTTGGATATTATTTCAGCCATGATACACCATCTAGCATTCTAGCTGTTTCATTTGGTATTTGGTAAAATACACTCACAGGAAAAAAATGTCCATCATGTATTGCATAAAAATGCATATATGTGACAAGACAATCTTTTAGTTAAACCAAACATCACACCAACCTAACATAAGTCCTCCGCACACGTAGAACATGGAGTCACAGTGTGACATGATGAAGGCTCCCAGGACGTTAACACCGCTTAGAGCACTGAGCCGGGCTACCATCACTCCTATACATGCTGCCATACCCCTAAACAAGGAACAAGTCACAAGTTATTCAGTGGTGCCTGAAAAAGTTAGAGCAATAAGTTGCCTACGAACAAGTGTATTGTATTAATAAACATATTATTGCGATATGTTTTTATATAATTATAAACTAGTCTTTTACCGGAATCCCTCTTGATGGTAAGCAGTAATGCAATCGTTGGCAGTTGAGTGAGGTAATGTAATGTTAAACCCAACAACACGACCAACGATGCTGCACCAGAGGGAGATTGATCTGGAGACTACCCACGACCAAACTCCCGACACAACAACATTTGGCGCATCATACCCGGCACACATCGCAACAACTTTATCAGACCCGTCCTCCGTACGGCTGTACCAGACATCATGCCGGAACACGACGAATCGCTTGGCGGCAAGACATTGTCTGGTGGGTGGTAACTTCTGTCGGTCGCCGATGTTATGGGAGAAAAGGTGAAGAAAGTAGTTTAATCATTTTATAATGTTCACACTGCTAAGACACAGACCTCCTCTTGGTGAGAGGAAGTGGGCCGTAATATATCACGCGGGCCCAGTGCGGGATGATAAATGTCCCACGTCTTTGACTCTATGGTTTTAGGACATAGCAGTTTCCTTGCTATGTTTTCCTTCGCCATTTTGAGAGCAGTGGTGATGAAATTGTTAAAGTAAAGCGCCTGACAGAACCTACACCTAGAACCTATAATCCGTAAGTCGCTGCCGTATACACTGGTCCACCACTGGTCTCTAGAACACAATCATGAACACAAATAACGTATTTTCTGAGATTGCACTCGACAACAGTTTTTATACTATTGTATTATACAGAAGAGAGTCGCGAACTATTCACTCGCATGGATTTAAAATATCATATCAAGCCAGCTTTGCTATGACACTTTGCCAGGCGTTGAAAAAAAAGAGTATTTTTTTTAAATATTATAAACTAGCTTTCCGCCCGCGGCTTCCCCGCGTGGAGTTCGGTTATATCGCGCTTTTAGATTTCCCTCGGGAACATCAAATTTTTCCGGGATAAAAGGTAGCCTATGTTCTTTCTCAGGGTTTAAAGATTGTCTGTGGCAAATTTCATCAAAATCGGTTGAGAGGTTTAAGCGGGAAAGCGTAACAGACAGACAGAGTTACTTCCGCATTTATAATATTAGTATGGACTAGTGTTAAGGCCTACTTGCTTATGAGCCTATTCACTGTAGCCTTTAAATAACAAAATCATTCCAACAATCCTGTAATACATTAAAAGTTAGCTATTATTGGAAAATGCGTCTTTATATAAATACAAAAAAAAACTACGTAGCCTTATGTTTTACCTTATTCAGTAACATCATTCATTGAATGATTAAAAAGTGCATTTACTAGTTTTATACTCAGTCAGTGGTAAGGCGAGCGAAGAGGCTAAAATTCTTTGAGCGTAGCCTGTCGGTTCAAGGCAAAAATATAAGGCCCATAATAAACTTACTTGCTTACCATCAGGTGAGATCGCAGTCAAGCACAAGTTCAGTTATTAAATAAACAAATCTCACCGGTAAGATGTGGGATAAATATCAACGAAGTACGTATAAATTATTCCTATACACAGCTCATTCGCCAGGAGTCCGAAGAACATGATGAAGCTGGTTATGTTATCCTTGACCAGCACAGCTCCAATGGCTGAGAGGGCAGAGAGGGTCATGATGATAATCATCAGCGCCTTCTTTCTGTGGGCCAGCTTGGTGATGAGCAGCATGATGATCACGAAGGAGACGCCCTGGGCGAGGCTAGCCCAGACTAGACTGATATCCATGGTGGATGTGCATTCGAACTGAAAATAAAAAATAAGTTAAATCTATACTAATATTTATAACGCTGAAGAGTTTGTTTGATTGTTTAAATGCGCTAATCTCAAGAACAACTGGTCTGACTTGAAAAATCTTTTTGCGTGGGATAGCCCATTAATCCAGGAAGGCTTTAGGCTATGTGACCAAAATTTTAAAATGTATGTTTGGGATTAAAATAAAATGTTCAAATAAGTAACTCCACGCGAATGAAGTCGCGGGCGGCCGCTAGTTTCCATAATAAGATTTCGATTGTTTAAATCTTTTTAAGAAACTGCTTCATTTGCAAATATTTTTGTTAATTGTTAATATTAAGTCTTTACCTATGACATTACCGTTTTGTAAGAAAAAAATGAAAGGAATTATTTTCATGTATTTTTTATTTGTAAAGTATGAAACTGTCGATTTGTACTGAAAATCTAAATGGTTTATTTATGAAGTTTTAAGTAATTTAGATTATACCATGAAGTCCATATTTAGTGGACCTGTCAATCACAGTAAACATATTCAAAATCCGTTTGATAAGAATCATTTGTACAACAAATCACTAATTACGTTTAACATTCTAATGCACATATGAAAAAAAAACTAATAATCCATCGAAAACATCGTTCCAATTCCGTCGTTAGACAGCATTATGAAATGAAATCGTTTATTAAGCAAGTAGGATCACTGATCACTTTTACACGTCATATTTTATAAACTAGATTTCCTAACTGACTACCCCTGAGAAGAAAAAGCCGGAACAAACTCAGGGATCATTTATTTTTATTTATTTATATATGATCATCGTCTTTTTTCAAGTCCAGACATTAAAAATGAGAACGTTTACAGGAATTTAGGTGATTTAATAAAAACAGTGTTTAAAATGTCTTAATTGCAGCATAATAACGCATATTGCTTAATAACAATGCTTAGCAGAGCGAGCAGCTCAGTTCCAAGCTTTATAGTCTCCTAAATAATCTGTGATTTTATAAAATACCTCTTTTTGCAAAGTTTGGCCTTTATTAGTAGCTTTTAAATCGTTTAATGGGTAAGTTTCGAATGTCGAATGAATTGTATTTTCGAAACTTTAGAAACTTTAGTGCTAGCTTTGAGATTGTGAAGATCTGTGGTGCAAGCAGATCTTAAAGTTGAAATGTCGAATATTTCTAAAAGTACTCAAAACCCTTACGTCTTCTGAACTAATATTAGTGTTGCTGACGATCATGTTGCAGAGACCCGTCTCATCATCGGCTTCCATGGCGTTGAGGCCAGCAGAAAACTTTTCAGCCAGGTAGGGGAACCAGATGAAGAAACTGTTGTTGCTGTATTGAAAGACAAGCAAATTAAAACGCGTTGCCCAATAGGTTTTCAAAACAAGCAGTCAACGTCGTGGAAAGATGCAAATTCTTATTATTCTTATTCGTGTCTTTGGCCAAATATTTACCACTGCCTTAGTTTATTGCAACACAGAAGTCACATTGACTAAGTTAATTCAAGTTCTTAATGAAGTAAAACTCACGTGCTAAAAATGACAGCAGTAAAGAAGTAAAGCATGATGCTCTTCCAGAGCAGAGGAGGCTTGAACAGCGGGACAATTTGCTCCCACAGAGACTGCAGCAGCGAGGCATCCTTGCGACGCTCATTACCTGCTTCGTTCAAGGTAACCCTCTTCACCTAGACGGGAAGGCAGGATGGCTTAGGAACTAGTACACTATACTAATTTCAAGAAACTCCATTGTTTTTTTAATATCTCATGGGTCGGAAAGGCTGTCAAGAAATTATAATCAAAATTAATATTTGTAGCATTAGACGTTACTCAAATCTTGCATTGCTGAAGCATAATTTAAGGTGATTTTTTTTTCTTTTAGACTATTTGGTGTTCTTCTGCTGGGCAAAGGCCTCCCCTTTTTCCTTCCAAACCTCCCTGTAAATGACGATCTTAGCCCATCTCTCGATATGCATTCGCGATACGTGTCCAGCCAATACCCTCTTCACTTAGCTGAACTTGACATTAGCATACATAAATCTTCCTGACATCAATTGTTGGGAATCGCAGACTGGACGCATCTGGATGATCCTCCTTTTCTATGGAGGATGAGTGAACCTTACACCCAGTTCTCCATATCTTTTGAACAATGATGATGACAATCAGGATATTCCAAGGCTCTTAGAAAACCCCGTAATCCCCAAAGTAGAAACACACAGCACTCAGCAGAGATGTACCTGTAGTATTTCCACTCTTAAAAAAGGTCCTATAAATTTTAAATAACATACTTACGGGGTATTTCTCCCCCTTCCCACGGTTTCTCTTCCAAATCTTTCTTAGGTTATCAATAGCCTCGTCATCCCGTTGGACATTCACCAGGAATTTGGGACTCTCGTAGAAGAACTGCGTACCGACGGCTCCGACGCCCAGGGGAAGAGCCAGGGTAAGGGCCAGCAGACGCCAGGGAGTGAATGTAATAATACCCATGTCGTAGGTAAATTCCAGGTTCAGGATGAAGTAGGCTATGGCTGGAATGTGAATTTCGTTGTTTTAAATAGATCTTATATGAAAAAGTGTTTTTCAGATATTGCCATAAATTGACCCAAATTTTCCGATTGTTCTATAAAGTGGAAACCAAAATGTATAAAGGTATCTGAAGGATGATACATGTTTTGGGTAGCCACGACTCGGCATAGGCTGATCGGGAAATACGAATCAAGTACATAAACTTCTCCGCCCGGATCACGTTATGTGTACACGATAAATTTTGATCGGAGGTAAATTTGTTGCGTTGCTGCATTGTGCGTGGCTGCACATGCACTTGGCTGTTTTTAAGCTATGCTACTCTGCGTGTAGAGTATCATCGCTCATATTCAGTAGTTGATACTATATCTATAATTACAGATAGGAAGATTGTAATCAATGGCTAATATCTTACCAACGTAGGCAGCTAAGCTGAAGTCCAGCACGCTGGTCATGATCAACATGTATGAGTCCCTCACTCTCACTGCACATGATTCTCCCAGGAGAGTATAGGAAGCTGATTGCGCGCAGCTGCAGCTGTTATACACATTTTATTTATTAGATAACTAGACGATCTTTTCAATAAAGTCAAAAGCTATTTACTCTTTTTTTTTATAATTTATAAACTAGCGCTTGACCGCAATCCCGCCTGATGGTAATCAGTGGCCCGATCGTTGGTGGTAAAGCGCGCTAGTTTATTAAGAGCCTATTCACTCTAGCCTTGAAGACACTCAAATTTTAGTGTGACGGAAACACCGCCGCTGGCGAATGTCATGTAATGTAATGGCATGTTCACCCATCACCCATCGGATTATGGGTATGTTAACATTGCTTTCAATATGGACATAAAGCTGGTCACAGTACAGTGCCCTTTTTAAAACAAAAGATACTCACAGACTGGTACTTATAAACTTGAGGACAGCCATCGTCTCCCAGTTGGGGCTGAAGGCACCGATAATGGCAAATACAAAGCTGGCCCACATGGCAATGAGCAGGCTCCTCCTCCGACCCTGGGTGTCGGAGATATAGCCCCAGGGATAAGCCATTACTATTGGACCTGGAATTATGGTGAGAATTATCACTACAATGTCAGACGACACGAACGCATATTATCTGTTAATTGAAAAACCAGCTCAAAGTAACACACATTGCATGGGTATTTTATTTTAAATAAATTGAAAACAATGTAATACGCTTGAATATATTTTATTTTTTTCCTTTTCACAGCTGCTTTTGCTATGCCTCAATCGCAGATATGCAGTTAGAATATGGAAATAATAGAATGTCTCAAGTATGACGAATGAAAATATGTTTTTCTATAGTTTTCAGTTTTATTAATACATCTGCATAACATATTGATTGTTTTTATACAAGGAGAGATGATAATAAATTTAACTTCGTATAGTTATCTGAAGATATTCACAGTATGCCTGAGAAGCGTCTATGAGATACATCCAATGGTGTATCAGTTTAGCTAGTGTGTGTCACTTTAGCTAGTCAGAGACTGGCAATATAATCAGTCTATCCTCTTTGGTTTACTCGAAAAATACTTATCTTTTAACAACTCCTTACATAATAAGTAAATGTGGGACCCTATTAGTAAGGGATTAACAGCTGTCTGCCTATCTCCAGGCGTTTTATAAACCGCGATAGATAGATACTTGAAATTTAATACAACAATTACATACATAATACAGTTGAAGACAGTAGAATACAGTTGAAGTATCTATATCAGTTGTTGCTTTAACAAAAAATACTGAAAACGGAACAACCTTTTTTTGTAAATACAAAGATAGTGGACTCAAGCTAAACCTTAGTAACAGTGTGGTATCGGGCTTATAATAGTACCAACCCATATCCTCTGTGGGTGTCGTCAAAGGCGACTAAGGGAACTCTCATCAGGGAAGCGGGCAGCAGCGCTTCTCCTATGAAATATCAAATTACTGCGATCCCCAACCCGCTTGCCAAGCGTGGCAAACCCCCCAAAGCTATGAACCCTTGGGGGAGGCCTTTATCCAACAGTGGAACTCTATAGACTGAAGAAAAAGAAGGACTGGAGCTTGTCCGGTATTTTAATTTTGATAGTTTAAAAATAAACAAAACTGAATAATGTCTATGTCGTCTCCCCATCGTACAAAACAACATAAATATTTTATGGTATGTTATAGTATGGTTGAATGCTTGAAAGTGATTCATACCTAAACATTCTCAGCTGTAACGCCAATTGAACGGTTAGTGGCAATTGATTCGCGTTGTGAACAATTGTGTCGTTTGTTTATGATACTGACAGCAGCTGTACACTAAGAGAAGAAATAAAGACGATACAATTGGCTCACCTATTGGACCCTAAGTAACTAAATTAGAAAGAGGTACAACACAAGTCAGTTGTAAGTGTAAGTAATGTAAAAAACGCAATGGGATCTCTTTGCTCATTGGACTATTTTGGAACTCTATTTCAAAATACTTTTCAGTACTGAGAGTTCAAATCCAACAAATTTGGGGCTGTGATAGGCTCTGTTAGATTCTCAACACCGAGAGTAGGAAATCCAGTGCCTGGTAATATCCGAAATAATTTTACATTCTTTGCATTAGCATAACAACATAGACATTGACAGAATCCTTATGAGTTAGCGGTAAGGGTGATTTTCCTAGTGTAGGTGAGATGGCTTGACTATACTATCAATAGAAGAAGAACACCACATTAATCTTCATACTCACCAACAAAAGGCATCGACAGTAGTACACTAGTCTGACTGATGTCCAGCCCGAAGTCACAGGTACATCCACTAATGATCACTGAGAACCCGAACATGTCCACCCCCATCGCGAGGGTACACACGCTCAGGGTCACAAGGAGACCTATGCCATAACTGCCAACACCTAGAACAGAATTAGGGCATAATGTTAATATTATCTTGTATAATGCGTTTCATCATCATCATCGTCATCTCAGCGGTAATCCCAGTCGCATCCGAAGCTTTTTCAGCTTTGGAGTCTGGGCTCCGCTTTACCAGTCCAACTGCTGATTTTGGCTAAACTTCGATATTTTTCGTCAAGCGACTGCCTTCTGACCTTCACAACCCGAATGTGATATCGAAGCATTTCAGTTAGACCAATTGTTTGACTTTTGACAGCTCCACCAACCCATAACGATTGCCATTAGATGTTCGTATGGCAACCAGGACCAATGGCTTAAAGTGCTTTCCGAGGCACGACCGGACTTGATGAAATAATTTAAACAAAATGTCTGTCTGGGTTCGAACCAATGACCTATATAACTAGCGTTACCACTGATCCACCACTGCTTCATATACGGCATAAGTAATCTTGTATAACTTGTCAATAACAGTTCGAAAGTTCACAAAAACAGACTTTAGTTCCTGTTAGAAGAAGACTTACCAGCTAAATTGATGGCTTCAGCATACGTGTATATTTTATCTTCATGACCATTACTTGTTAAGTTTATAATGCTATTGTTTATGCTATGAATACTGTCTCCTCGTCCATTCTGCTTGATACCTGTTTTTGTAGTCATTTTCTCTCTAATTTGTACCCTGGAACAATAAACAAATTATAGAAGTTTAAATTATTTTAGTTTAATATTTTAAATTGTAAGTGGTAAATAAATTTGATTACAATTAAGTTTAAAATTTTAATTGATAAAAGGTAGAACAACCGACCTACTACTACGTTATAACTTCTTTTAATTTTATTCTAATGCTGACAGTTAAATACACCACACTGCGCTCCATAATTCCAGTAGCAGATGTTGGAGAAAAATCAGCCCGGCTGAAGTGGGAGTGAGCTGGGCAAATCTTACGAATGCATCCTAAAAGATGGGCAAAGGTCGTCACTCACTGGACGCCTGAAGAGTGACATCGCTGTTGAAGCTGACGATCTGATAAGTAACATTTGCAGTGGAACACATATCCAAACCCGGAACATTGGTGAAGTAAGTACTGTACGTAGGAGATATTTGACGCAAAACTTATGTATGAAACAAACATAATTATGTATAGTACCCATGGAGGATAATTAATCAGGGTCGTTAGATAAAGGTAAAATTTTCAAATGAAATTTAATTCAAAATCATCCATCGGTTTCTTACTAAACTTCAATAATATCCGATGACCCTGGTTACTTATCTCCTTTGGCGATTATACTTAAGTTACATATCTACATACATAAGTTTTGGCGTGGAATAGATCCCACCTGCAGCACTTATTTTACAGTACTGTTCTAAATTTATATAGAACATATTAAACCGCACTGTTTGTTAAAGGATTCCTAACCTCACGAAATGGTACCCAGATTCTAGATGCTTTGGATTCCATCTTATCGTTTCAATAGATGAGTATATCTGAGATTTGTTGAATACTTTGAACGCTACGTCGGAACCGTTTTATAATCCCGTTTGTTTAAATAACACCAGCGTTCAGCCATGATGAGAATTTGTTATTAAATTCATGTTTTATAATCACTGTTGCCCGTTTCTCATGGTCCACTCTTGTATCAGTGATTTTAATCTATTTTCTTATTGC
The DNA here is from genome assembly GCA_017933935.1 of Sesamia nonagrioides. Taxonomy (NCBI): domain Eukaryota; kingdom Metazoa; phylum Arthropoda; class Insecta; order Lepidoptera; family Noctuidae; genus Sesamia; species Sesamia nonagrioides. Next base: position 415,963 of record JADWQK010002442.1, read on the forward strand.
TTCTAACCAAACAATCTTCTAAGATGCCAACTATATTGATCGGTGTCTAGCCAAATTGATTTAGTTTTATATCAGTGTATTTGCATGGAGCGTCTGCCTATCTGTATCTGGGTTTTATTTTTCCGGGTTGGAAAATCCTCATGGACGACCGCCGCCCTGAGGCGAGCGACGGGGTCTGTCAGACTCTTACTGACTAAAAACCACCCCGGTGTTCCATCTCACACCTACACCGGGGGTTGCGATCACGAACACTGCTTCCGCAACTCTCTATTGATGCCCACCGCTGTGGGCCTCCTCAGGTCAAGGTGGGAGTGAGGTGTATGACTCTCCCCGTGACGTCTAAGAGTGGCGCGCGTGGAACATTTCGCGCCGCCAACTCGGGTCCTGATGTTTGGGGGGCGATAGATGTCCCCGAGTCTGTCGCTCCTGGACCCATTTAAAAAGGCTGGAAGAGGTCTTCCTTTCCGCAGCCTTCATGAACGAAACCACCGCGTCCCAAGACTCTTCGCTGCCGACTATCGACTTGATTACGGCCGGCAGCGACAGGCCTACTTCAGAGATGAGGACACGACGTGGCTCCTTCTAAGCGGCCTGCCTATCTGACTGGCACAACCTAGGTACACTAATACGATACCCCTTAATAAAACTGATTGTCAATTTTTCTGACTGTCAAATCTACGAATAAAAGACTAAGACTGAGACTGAGAATAAATACCGTCAGATCTACGAAGGCCATCGAAGGCTGAAGGCATCATTAAAGGCACGAAGGGGTATCTATATGTAATGCCTCGATTTCGGTGTGAAAAATCAGTTCTGTATCTAATTTCTTTTCTTTTGCTTACCTATACCTAGAAAAAATCATATATTTTCGCAAAAAAAAAAAATCATTTACAAAGATGTCTATCATGTACTGCGTGAGATTTGAACTCATGATTACTAATTCACGCATCTACTGCACGGGTGTAAACCAGCAGACCGCAACATATAGATAGTAAATAAATTATATTTTAAAATCGTCATCAATTAGTAACCTATTAAATAGTATCTCTTCATAACTTTATCTCAATAACGTTAACGTTCAGTAATAACCAACTTAGCCATTACGAAAATATTACAGACATATTATTTATTTACGAGACGTTTATTTTATTTTTATGAATATCCCTAACATTCTCTTAAACTTAGCATCCTATGTTGTGAATTATTATAAACTAGCGGCCGTCAGCGACTTCGTTCGCATGAAGTTACTTATGCTCTGCTCCTATTGGTCGCAGCGTGATGTCATATAGCATAAAGCCTTTCTGGATTAATGGGCTATTCAACACAAAAAGAATTTTAAAATCGGACCCGTAACTCCCAAGACTAGCGCGTTCAAACAAACAAACAAACATACAAATAAACTCTTCAGCTTTATATATTAGTATAGATAATATAATAATAAATCATTTAAAAGTAAACAAGTCGTAGTTTCAATCTAATAACACTGGTTTATGGATTAGATTAAAACGACGAACTGGACTATGGAGATCAGGTGTTGCACAGGGCAACAGCAGTCAGACAAAAAGCTCACCTTAACATAGTTAATCAATCTTTAATCGAAGTATTTATTTTCATATTACTAACATCTAGGTACATTTCATCATCATCATCATTTCAGCCGAAAGACGTCCACTGCAGGACATAACCTCCCCCAAAGATCTCCACGACGATCGATCCTACGCCTCCCACATCCAGCGGTTTCCCGCGACCATCACCAGGGCGTCGGTCCACCTAGTCGGGGGCCTGCCCACGCTGCGTGTTCCGGTGAGGGGTCACCATTCGAGAACCCGTTCGCCCCAAAGGGCATAGATACGTCTAAACAAGGAAAAACAAAACTAAATAATAATTACCTGTATATAATCCTAATATTTATTATTCTTAAAACACTTTCAAACAAGTATGTAGATACCAACTTCACTATCGCAACTTAAATTAAAGATTCAAAATATAAAAAAAGTATAATAAGTCACAACTAGAACCCTGTATTAATAATAATAAAAAAATATAGAACTCAAAAGTAATCACGCATTTTAAATTTGAAAAAGAATGCACATTTTGGTAAACGACTCGTGCGCACTGTGTTGTAAGATCGACTGCGGTTACGAGAGAATGCAACTATACTGACAAGTATTTATTATTTTCCATAGATTTTCTATTATTGTAGGGCTATTGTCCTTAGTATTTATACATAGTTATATAGATACCTCAGATTTATATGTGAACGGCCGTTAAAGAAACCTTCTGAAAGGTTATGGAAATAATGACAGTCTTATCCGAATCCTGAAAACACTTTTACAAATCAATTGCATTTTCTTAACTAGAGGAGTTCGGCGCCTATCTATCTGACTTTTTTGGGTAGGTAAACCTTCAATTTCAACCTGACCTCAGGGGTCGGGTTGTGTGGGATTTTAACCTCAATACAACCCCCCGGTGATCACCATCCGCACATAGGAGTGATCCCGGTTCCTCTTAAAACACCAACTCCGGAACCGCCCCTGTGCAATGCCTGACTACAGTCAGATGAAAGTCCAAACATATTGACAGACGCTTGATTATTTATACAGAAGTGATAAACACTTGACTGCACGATTATCGCAGTGGTTAATCATTAGACTGCTGCGCTTCGTGTCACGGGTTCGATTCCCGCACGGAACAAATATTTGTAAGACCTACAAGTAGTTGTCCCGGATCTGGCTGTTTGTGTATGTGAGTTTATATGTCTGTAAATGCACCCACGATACAGGCGTAACTCCTAGTGTGGGGCGACGTATTTTTATAAAAAAAAAAAAGAAAAAAGTCAGAAACCACAGTCTCTTTTAAAATCCACGCATAATCTTCGTCAGACCATATGAAGAACGTATGAAATGATTTCTGAGGTGGTCTGTTGAGAACCAGTGTCCAGTCAATACACGCATTTGTCAGAAATTGTTCAGCTCAACTCAAATGAGAGATTTTCTTTTTAAACTTTGCCCCACTCTAGAAATTTCTCCTGTATCTTGGGTGCATTTACAAACATATAAGCTCACATACACAAACATCCAAATAACAACAACATACAATCAATACCAAAGAAACTGCCAAAAACTAAGAAACCAGAGAAAATAAATAGAACGACCTACAGATCTATTTATTTTCTCTGTTTTCTTAGTTTTTGTCATGCTTAGGTTACATTAACATTAAAAATAGAATACTTTACGAAATAAGTATTCAATTATTTATAAATATAAATAAATGTTATGTCCTTATTGTTATTTTATGTATAGCATGACATTAATTAATGTTATATACACATACAATGTGTAGATGCATTTATTATTTAGGAATCATGTAGATTACTGTCTTATAGGTCTTTTGAGGAAACAACTACACAGATTGACGGGATCTCTATCTAAACAGTGTAAGCACTTGTCAAAATTCGAGCAGCTTAGTTAAGCTGCTCGAATTTTGCAAATTTTTCAAGATCAACGATTTGATAAACAATACAAAAGAGATTTTCGTATGCCGTGTAAATTACTCAAACAGCCAGATAGAAAAAAAAGGAAAAACACGTATATCATTAATGAATGATGTTAATGATATGTGCCAGAAGACATTTAGCCCTCCAGCAGTCGCTGTTAGGAACATACATGATTTAAAATTTTAAAGGATGTCTTTAAATCACAAATTTTCCTCACGGCGATTGCTGCGGGGCTAAGTTTTTCTGTCAATTATTTAAAACCCTAGTTATTACTTGTCCAAGGGTCTTTTATTTTATTTTATTTTTTATGGGACAAGACCCGCCACACTGTTCCCAACCCACTGCAACTCCTGAAAGCCAGAATCAACAGTGGAGACCGCCAGAAAAACGCCGAGCAATGAAGCTCGACGAGTCCCGGAGAAACGATTCAACTGTCTTGGGTCCCGCAACGAAATTAATCAGAAAAGAATAGCGGAGGAGTAAGAAAAAAGATATTTTTTCCACTTCCCTCCATAATAAGCAGGAGACAGAACAGAACTAGGCCAATCGGCACAAAGGGACATTATTGCAACTGGGAGAAGCCCAGATTGCCAAGCACCACGGAATAACATTTGATTAAGTTAATGGGTCCTAAGTAGGTATTTGCTGTTACAATTGATTCCAATAATAGGTATGGCAAAAGCGCCTGAACGCACGGAAATTAGTTCTAGTTTCTACAAGGTCCGTATAATAAACAACTCCGGATGTAACTTGTACACTATCCAACATAATATTGCGTTCATTCTGCCAAAGAATAACCTCCCACAAGATGTGATGTGCGGACTGTTCAAATTCACAGTTCGATGTAGAACACTGACACAAAGGCGAAGGAACAAGTTTAAAAGAATACAGTTTACTTTTAAAGTTGCCATGACCTGTGAGAAATTGGGCAACGCAGTGGTCAACCTCCAGCCATGTCTTAGCCAGCCGATCGCCAACGGATGGAAAGAACAGATGGAGGTGCCGGCCCTTGATGGAATTATCCCACCTACTTTGCCATTCGGATAAGAGGTCCTCCCAGACATCAGTCTGAGGTTTAAATAATCTAGAAATTCTATTGAGGTCGCGTTGTGTAACAAAGTTAGTGTCCATGGCCTCCCCCCTCGCGGAGTAGCACATTGAAGCACGTCGCTGTACTTTAAGATCGACTGGAAGTACACCTGCCAGAACGGGTAAGGCCTCAGTACTGACTGTTCTATACGCCTTGCATAAAAATATCAATGCCAAACGTTGGCTTTGAAGCAGCTTACGTCGCGCCGCCCCTATGCTGGCCCTATCGGCCCAAACAGGTGCACCGTAGCACATACATCCTAAGTAGGTAGCTCCATATATAGTTTTTAAATTTAGGAATGATAGACCCCAAGTTGCTTTGGATATTCTAGTTAGGGCATAAAAGTTCCTTTTAGCTTTTTCGCCAACTATTTTTATATGTTCGATAAATGAAAAATTCCTTTCTAAGACCATACCAAGGTAGCATACGGATTGCTGTTTTTTAACGGGAACGTTATTAAATTTAATAGTAGGCAATGATTTAAGATTACCTTTTAGTAGAAGTTGATAGGTTTTATGCGGCGCAAACGCTAGGCGGTTACGATCACCCCACTGAGATATTAGATTTAGGCAAGTATGGGCTAAGTTCTCAAGTCCAGCTCGGGTACTTGACTGAATGAGCAGTAGGCCATCGTCCGCGTAACCAGTAAGTGAACAGCCGGAAGGAAGCGGGATCGCGAGGAAATCATCAAAACCCAAATTCCATAAATAAGGACCGACAACTGAACCCTGAGGCCATCCCATGGTTAGTGCTTTAGTACTAGAAAAATGACCGAGCTTAAGTACCGCGGAACCATTTATAAAGTACGAGTAAACGAGATTTTATATGTTTCTATAGCAACCGCGGTTTTTTAATTTTAACAACAGCATAGGCCACCAAGCGGTATCAAAAGCCCCAGAAATATCCAAAAAGATACCAACCACGTACTTGTGTTCCGATTGGTTAACGGTTCTTCTGACAGAAAGCGCCGCGTCGACTGTTGATTTACCGATGGTGAAGCCATATTGATTACTATGAAATTTTGGACCGTTCGGTAGTAAACGTGGAACGATGAGGCGCTCAAGAAGTTTCCCCAAAGATGGTAGAAGCGTGATAGGCCGATATGACTTCGGATCATCCGGTGGTTTATCACCACACTTTGGTATTATTCGTATGAAACCGCGTCGCCATTTACGAGGAAAAACCCCTTCAGCAATGCATCGGTTATATACAGTTAAAATGGCATCACCCGCTGTTTTACACGCTTCTTTAACGTTCTCGTCCAAGGCTCTTGTAAACTAAATTCACTTAGTTTGTTTTAAGGTTTAGAAGTACATGATATATGTTATTAATATTAAAGCAGCTAAATAGCTAGCAGACCACGGGCTTCAACGTGAAAGTCACGGATGCAACCGGGATAAACGCTGAGATAATGATGATGAAAGAAGCTAAATACTTTTACAAGGGCAGAAATGAGGAGGTCAGCAGATGAACGAGAGTAACCGACACAGCCCGAACAATTACAACAACTAGGACCTACACCTAATGGGGCCTACGGGTTCTCCAGTGGCGACCATGCGCTGGAAGACTCAGCATGGGTAGGCCCCTGACAAGATGGACCGATGACCTGGTGAAGGTCGCGGGAAACCGCTGGGTCCGGGAAGCGCAGGACGGTTCGTCGTGGAGATCCTTTGGGGATGCCTATGTCCAACAGCTTTCAGCTGAAATGATGAAGATGGTGATGATGAAAGAAAAGAAAGATATAAAAAGCAATTATTGCGACTCGTCCCATAATCACCGTCAATCTCGTATCATAATCACCGGGATATCTTCTTAGGAACAGTACAAAGTAAGCTAAATAAAAATATAAATTACGTTATATAAAACAAGAAATTAAACAGAATGTCATAGTAGAGATAGGAGGCTTTTAGCCTCGTCTATACGTAGCTAAAGATCTCAGCGTGATGCTGCGACACATGGAGGCGAAGCCGCGAGTAAAAATTAGTAAAGTTATGAGATAAAATGGAAATTTAACAATGATAATGAGTACTTATTATTTGTATACTGTCTTATCGGTGGCAGATGAGTGAGAGCGATAGTTCTGTATCGTAGGTCATGGGCGAATGACCTCGACAAAACTCATTATTCACCGAAGTGACCTACAAAATTAAGATACTGTATTACTTAATACCTATTACTGTAGATAGTATGTAAGAGAGATAGAAATATTTACAATTTGCTCTTACGTATTTCTTTTTTATATAATCAATGTCATGGAGTTTCTTGCCCTTTTTTCTATAGGCATCTGCTACGTTTTGGAATGGAAAATAGTCTGATTTTTCTGACAACAAAAGAAAAAACAAAGAAAATATGGTTACGTTTCGTAACGCTGAGAACAAACACAAAAAAGGACAAAGTGGGTAAATTATACACACCGACCGACCTACCAAAGATATAAAATTTCATTATATCGGTGAAACTGTTTCAGAGGTTACAAATACTGTAACACGAAATTTTTATACAACATTATTGATACAACTTCCTAAGCTAAATTTACTTTTATTTAAAATTACAAAATGAGTAATTGAACGGACTCGTATAAGAATGAACAAAAAACAAGTCTTCTTTCTGCGATACCATAATTTTGGTTCAGTATATATATAAATATATACAATACGTAAAGAAAACCCCGTCCGAACTATAAGGATAATAAAGGTTAGATAATCACATGACCAAATAAAATTTGAAATTCTGCATAATCATCATAGTAAAAATACTAATGAATTTTGAAATAATCTTTTTTTCCTGCGAATTTATTGTAACTTCCACAAAATTTGGCAAATTTAAAAAAAAGTGTATAACACCATTTTAGACGGTATAACTGTCGGCTTTCTTTTGATTCTTTTGTTAGGTTCTTTGGCGGCGTCAGTGTGTCTAGCTGCTGACCAAACGTCCCTCGCGTATAATTAGATTCTCGGAATAATTAGAGCTGTACTATTTTTTGCGTAATAACGTTTTGTTTTCATCGCTATTAATCGAAACTTGTACCTGGTCGAATGATTTGTTGTAAAAACACAGATTACCTAATGGAAAAAGTATTTTTTTTTTATTATCGATTAATTACTAATAAACTTATTGCCTTCATTGCTGAACTAACATTAATTACTGAACCTAATTTACAAACTAACACTTCGATAATTCTGTTCAGTGATCAGCGTGTCCTGTGACACATAGGTCTCTTCCAGCTTTTTCCATTTGTCTCTGTCTTTGGCTTTTGCCATCTTTTTGCCTGTCTGCCTCTTTTTTTTTTGCCATCACGTCCCTTCCAGCTGGAAAATAAACTTATTATAACACAAGTCTAATACTTGTGTTATAATAAGGTTATTAGTAATTAATCGAAACAAAACAGAAACGAGTAGGCCTTATGAAATACAATTTCAGTAAAGTTTTCCAAATATTTTAAATATCATCGATATTGAGACAGAAACTGAAATTGACACATTGGCATGATCTTCATTTACAGCAGTGTACCTATCTAATTTGAGTTTTGTAAAAGTTCTAAACAATTGATCGATCAATCAATATTTTGAGTACTTGCACATCTCTACTCAAAGAATACCACCGTTGCACCTGTGTACCCATTATTTTTTTTTAATAAAAATCATTTTACTTGGAATTATTATCAGTTTCGCGTAAACATTGCTTCCGTATAGACGTTTAGTGTATTGTGTGATCAATTCGTTTTCTAATGTTATTTAAAATGCTGACGTGTCTGGATGTTAGTGAAGCTTGTAGAGACTATGAGATCCGTTTTGTACCCCGGTCCCGTGTGATTGTGCGTTACAACGTCTGTACAATCGCGACTCCGTAACCCGCAGTGTTATTGAAGTTCACGGTGTGGTCGCTGGTGTAGGGAGACCACGCATCCACGATCCGGATATTGAAAATCAGGTGCTCGAATTATTCAACGAGGACCCCACTGTGACACGAGAGCTAGGCACTAACCATATGCAAGTGTGGAAGGTCATTCATGACCTATCGGCATCGCTACTGTTAAGCGCGTGACCAGTTAAACCCAGTGTTGCCATGTACCTGTTTTTGCGAAATAATATTTATTTTTAGGGGGTATTTTTTTTTAGGTTTAGTCAGGTCTTGTATAAGTTTAATAATAAGTTTATTTCATATAAAATTGTCTTACATTACATGTTAAGGAGTCTCCATTTAGGCATAGAGATGCCTGTAGTTGAAGGCTCCGTTAATTGTAAATATGAAAGTAACAAAAAGGGAAACGAGAAAAATAACAATAAATAACAAAATGCTAGTAATTGTATGAGTGCGTGCGTGTGGGATGTGTGTGTGTGTGAGAGAGAGAGAGAGAGTGAGTGAGTATTTGCGTGCGTGAATAAATAAAAGAAATGTTTCTGTTCAATTTAATGACACTATTAGGTCACTGGTTGCAAAAGTCCCTCTGTATAATCGTAACTTAAATTATGTAGCCAGATTGTTAATTATTTTTTGCATTGCAATAAAGAATCAGTTATCGATACCTAACAACACCTTCACGGATCGGACAGGGTTTTCTTTACATATTGTATATCAGCGAATTAATTCCATACATTTATTTTTGTAAACATCATCATTTCAGCGTTAATCCCAGTCACATCCGAATCTTTTTTTTCAGCTTTGGAGTCTGGGGTCCGCTTTACCAGTCTAACTGCTTTACTAAACTTCTATATTTTCCGTGAGGCGACTGCCGTCTGATCTCCACAACCTGAAGGCGATATCGAAACGTTGCAGTTAGACCAATTCTTGAACTTTTGAGGGCTCCAACAACCCGTAACAACTGCCACTAGATATTCGTATGGCAACCGTGCTTTCTGAGGCACGACCAGACCAGTGCAAAAATTCATATGCATGCATACAAATATTTGCACTGCGCGGGGATCGAACCCGCGCTTCCTTGCGTAGCGGCCGCGGTCGCTACCGCTTCGCCACGGAGGCTGTCATACACTTATTTTTGTAATATTAAAAATTAATATAAGTACAAAAGGTGTTTTTAATTACGCGGTATGTAGCTAATCAGCATGTATGTAGGTACTGTACCTGTGTGTAGCTGAGGAGTTTGTTGCGCCACTTCTTCTCAAGAACTAGGAAGGGCAGACTGTCCTATGTAGTTTGGAAATTGTCTAAGTGCTGATTCTCAGTATAATTTAAACAAATAACTTTTAATAATGTGTTGAAAATCATCCCAGCTAAGGGTGACAAACAACCTCCACAAAAACTGTTTGCGATGAAGCTGAGAGAAAAGAGTGGGTATCAACAATTGAACACAGTAAAATTGTATTGTTTTGTTATATGTAATTTTATTTCTCAATCAGCATCGTGATCGCGCACAGGTAAGTGAAGAAACGCTGGTGGGTTTTAGTGAGTAAAAGTCTGATACGCTTTTCCGCTCCACCTAAAGGGGGAGAGGTCATTTGATTATTTTCCATCCAGAAAAACCAAAAAAAAGGGTTAGTATAATCACTGTGTATTCAATCCTTCCCAAAAAAAAGTTTATTTTATTTGGGAAGTATTATTACTTTTAACTTATCCGGGCAATTTTCTTTGTTACCTCTGCTGACTGGCTAAAGAAGGTACATCATCATCATCAACCTTTTTATCGTCCCACTGCTGGGCACAGGTCTTCTCTCATACAGAGAAGGATTGAGCGTAATCACCACGCTTGCTCAATGCGGGTTGGCGATTTCAGACTTATAAAGTCCAGGTTTCCTCAAGATGTTTTAAGAAGAAAGTACATACTCCGGCACAAACTATTTAAAATCATCACAAACTACATAGATACATAAGTGCCAAAAAATTCCCTTATAACGAGGCGCCTCGGCGTATCCCAACTATGTTTTCATCGGCTTTCAATCAAACCAAATGCCCTGCTTACCATTGTTTTATGTTCACGGACCGATTGCCCATCTTGCCTGTTATTGGAAAACACGATCCTCCAAGGTTAGACTGGTTTTCAGACATTATACACATACATCTTAATCGTGATGAACTGGTGCTACAATAAACCTGAAAGTTAATTGCGTAACACACTATCAGTAGTAACGGGTTTCATTTTGACATTTCAATAACATTCATTGCATTATATACGTTGTTAAACAGACAAATTTACGAACATATAGAGCAATGGATTAGTAATTTGCTTCGATATGATTCCAACTAATAGCGCGTTACGCAATTTGGGTGCTGAACTCCAGACGAGGAAGTAATTCTACAGAACACAATGCTTGTTATTAAATTGATTCTCAAACAATTATCGTTACGTCAAGGAATGTAGTGGTTTTCTCTTTTCTTTATAAATTTAGCCTACTGACCAGAAGCGTGTTAGTTTATATTATGTATAAACTTTATAACAAAAGACATAATGATCAGCGTATTATGTCCCCACTACTGAGACATAGACCTATTCTCTGTGAGAGGAAGATGGCTATAATCCACACACGGGCCCAAAGCGGTTTGATGCATATGAGATGAATATATCGAAAGAAAGATAAAGATAACGTTATTTGTCACACATGCAAATTAATCATGCAGGATGTGATCATATGATTCTTTCGTCCGAACATATTTCACCCATAAGACGTACAAATTTAAAATCACATCCAAATACTTAATAGTCAGTAATATACATTGATAAGTATGTAATATAAATTAATTATAAACTGTCATAAAATATAAGGATTAATAAAGAAAAACTAAAAATGTCAAATTTAAATAAATCATTAATAACACTTTAAATAAATCATTAATAACATTTGTCTGTTAATAAACTTCGAATCTTCTTTTTAAACAAAACCGGCAATGCTTTATATGACTAAGTAGTCATCTAATATAAAGCATATTATGTATATTAGGAGCCATGCAGAAAATGCCTTTTCTCATTCTCTCATTCTCATTCTCATTTTTTCTTTTATTTTGTCTTTGACGCATGCAAACACATGCACAGTTGGCTATTGTCGCGTCTATTATGGGGGGAGGTCTAGGTTTATGGCTAGTCGTGGAAATAAAATTTGATTTTCTCTAACAAATATCGCAACTTCAAATATATACAGTTATTATTCATATAATATCTTGTGTTTTTAATTAGTGGCATACAGCTGTCAGTCGACTTCAAATTGAATATAGTACGAATTCATCTCTTTTGGACTTTAAATGCTATTGCTTTACTTTATTGCTTTTGTCTGTGGAGTTCCCCCAAAATATAATACATGGCATGTAACAATGTTACTAAACCATGATAGGCTAATACTAAGGCATCTGTGTTTAGCTCTGGGGCTAGTTATATTCAAGGGCATGCCCAATTTCACCGTTTACTTATGTATTCGATGTGTGCCTTCCAGTTCAATTGAGTCAAATTCCTAAAATTCTTGGCGTCGAATTTATTAAGTACAGTATCCTTGTAAATTGCGTTGGGAGCAAATACAGCGTGGAGTCCGTTGCTTAAAATGCAAAATATTTGTCTTTTCAGGTTTATGTTTGGAGTTTTCCTGTTTAACCATGCTCGCTCGCATTGCTGTCAAAGATTCATCTAAATCACTTTTTATATATGTCTTTATTTTTACATGCTATAGTTATGTTATGTTATGTTAAAGAGTCATGGGGTGATTGATAACTTCAAACGGAGTCATTAATTTATATTATGAATAAAAAGAACCGAGTATCCTACCTTGAAAACACAGCATGTTATTGTACGTTGTTCGCTTGACACATTCTTTTTCCTTTGTCTTAACATTAATTCTTTAATTTCAGTGTATAATGTATTTATCTATTTTTTAAATATGACTGCATATGTATATATCACCCTTATATCCTGACTTCTCATTTTCTGTAGCAAGCTGCATGGTTAACGTAGTCAAAGCTTGTGTCAGATGACGATATATAGCACACACTGGGAATCTCCTGCCCATATTTGTCATAATGGTATATAAAAGTCACAAATAGCTATACTGGTTGACTTGTTCTGTCTAAAACCTCATTAAAGTTATTTTTTTCGAGAAGTATATTACAGTTCTTTAAATGCATTTTCAAAAACATTTTGCCAGTATCGAAGTGAAGCATTTTGGTCTATAGCTAGTTTTTAGGGCATCTGGATATACACCTGATTAAATGCACAGATTTATTATCTTAGCTTAACTGGATACAAATGTATTCAGAAACATACTTTACAATCTTTGTACCTTCATAACCGGTACTATTTGTGGTAAGTAATTAAAGATTCAATTATGTTTGATATGTTAATAGGTATACTGGGAGCTATAAATATTGAGTCATTCTGTTTTATAATATTCGCTGTTACTTTGTATCCCGATTCTTGATATGGTTGAATTTATCAATGAAAAAATTGTTAAACGCATTAGCTATTTCTAGGGGGTGATTTATGGTTTTACTGTTGTCATTTATACAGTTAATAGATTCTTTAGGTAAACACGATTTAGATTTATTTATTATGTTCCATTTTATTTTAGATTTATTTGATGCAGTTTTGATTGAGTAATTGTTATGAGCATATTGAGTCACTCTCATAATTTATTTAAATATTTTTGTGTAATTCTTAAAAATGTTTCTATTCGTCATATTTTATCTATATTGCTAAAGCAATTGACATTTCTTTTTGCTGCATTTTAATTGCATTAATTGTTAATTATCAGCTTATTTGGAGAACAAAGAACATAAAATTGTTTAAAATTGTCAATAAATATAACAACCGCTATATTTGGATCTTCAGTTCACTTCTTCATATATTTCCGAAAAAGTCAAATGTTTTAAGCAGTCCTTAATCATATTATCTACAGCTACACTAAAGTAATTTTATGGGCCCATATTTTAGCATACCTACAAGTTTTTTTACCGGACATTTGCTGTATGGTCTGGGAACGAAAGTTAAATAACTTCATGTATACATTTTGCTCTAAAATTATGTGCAAAATCGTCCATACAAGTTTGGCTATGTATTCTGGTTGGCTGCTTTATAGTATAAGACATACTACTAATGTCAACATTGAGTGATTTCCCGTCTCCTGTAATCGATCTTTAAATAAGCTAGCACATTGTTAATAACGCCATGTTCGGTATTTATGATTATTACTGTTTCGTTGATTGAGATTACAAATAAAACAAGTACAATCAATTCATCCTTTTATTCAGTGTCCGTACAATCAGCTGTAGAAGTCCATTCCCACCTTAAAGACTACTGTCGCCTGCGCTAAACCGGCCACGCACACTAACGCATTATTTTTATTATCGCAGTCTTCATCTTTCTTTAAAGTAATGCAAAATTTCGTTACTTCATTTGAAGTTAAGTTAGCGGCCGCACTTAACAATGGTCTATCATAAGCGAGCGATTGTGGGTTCGATCCTTAATAACGGCAAATCTTTTTGTTGTTTCATATAATTTAAAATTATGATAACTGATTTGTATTTTAAAATAAAAATGTTTGCAAATAATATTTAAACGAATTTTATACCAAAATAGGTTTTTATTATATGTTTTAGTTTACTATAGATGTAATATAATAAATAATATAATGCAATATATTATAAAGTTATAAATTATTCGGTATAGATATACTTATACTAATAAATGAAACAAACGTTGAAATGGCAGCATTGTAATATTTTATATAAAAGTAATCCTTGACAAACTTATGATATTATTATGGTAAAAAATATAAAAAACATTTTTGGTTTTTAGATATGAAAGTTATAGTATTACATGTTATCATTAAAGAGGTTATAGCTTAATTATTCATTTTCTTAAAGAAAAGAGGATTGAAGCTTAACCTGAATATTATTACAATCATAAAATAATCTATACTTAGAACACAAAACAGTGCTTATTACATTTACAATTTTTTTGCGTGTATAGCATGGCATCCTGCAGTGCCTTTTTTCGGAGTTTGAAGGCATGAGATTATAATCTTCAAGCGCTTTCTTAGTTCAAAAGTAAACGAACTTATTTCTTATCGAATTCCGAAATTATTGTTTTTATAATTTACCAAAAGTAATTTGTATTGAAATTGCAAAAGGCGACATCTGTTAGCCATTAAGCCAACCGAACATATTACTGTCACTTAGCTAAATTACTTTACGAGTTGGTTTAGAGTCCGTTATTACGATATATAATGACATATATTTAAAACACTTTGTAGGACACTTCTGCACTGTGATTGTTATAAATTGTTTTTTTTTTGTTTAGCTCGATAAGTCTCCACCAGTATCGCCAGTTTATTTTTAAACCACAAATGCAACCTCTCTTCTTCGCAAGATTCAAAGGTTTATTCAACGGTAAATATTGTTGTTTCGTTCCACTTGTCTCGACACATAAGCCACCTTCGTCCTCCAACCTCTTGACTTTGGCTTACAGTAGTTCTCTAAAATAATAACAAATTTATTACAACTTTTCAACAAGAGATTGGTTTGCACCTTACCCAAATAATAATAAAAACAACTTACACAAAAGCCGGTTTCATATTATGATATTTGAGATATATTGCTGCATATGCCTGCATATTGATTAAAAAGTAAAACTAATAACACGAACTCGTAACTATATGTTCACCAACCAACAACAGCTAAGTAATATTATTTGAGTTATTGTAGTTAATAATAGTTATTGTAGGTAGTGGAATATTTTTTGTTCAGTTTGTTTCAAATCTACCGTCATCTTTTTATAATGACTCTAATATAGAAAAAATCTTAAAATAAAGTATCATCGTTAAGTTGCGGATCGGTATTTTTACATATTTTTGTTGTCAGCATTCATAACTCACCAATAAACATTTCAAAAATATTTTGTAAGTTATTAGATTTGAACTCGAACCACTTTGAACGCCAATCAAGACGAGAACCACTAGGCTATTTAAACACTTACTGTGAGCGTTGAAATTAGTAAGTAGTACCTAACAATCATAAGCGGGCAGCAAGTTGTCAAAGTGTATAAGTGTGTATCAAACTTTATTATAGAAGAAGGTCGTAACTACAACTAGTATTGCTTGGCCATAGTTTTGTGAGATTGTAACTCGACTTTTGGTCTTGACTGTACATAACAAACTGGCGACGAGGATCGTGAAAATGTGTTCAAGTGTTGTAAAAGTAAGTGAATACCCATGCGTTCCACATAACCCTACATTCCCATGATCCAGGGGCTCCCATTCCTGTGATGATAGCCCGCTTCACAAAGATTCCTTCTTCCTACTTATTTATACCGACAAAAATCCACTATGGAAAAACAACTAGCACAAGTGTTGGCCCAAATGGCCGAAACCATGCGAGGATTACAAACGCAACAAGCGAATTTACAACAGGCACTAATAATTAACCAAGGTAAACAAAATACTAACATAAGTGGTATCAACTTACAACCATACGATGAAGTAAATGAAACTTTTGAAAGTTACATACAGCGTCTGCAAAATTACATAACCTTGAAAAATGTGTCTGACCCGTCTGCACAATTTTCCAGCGGCGTTGTTTCCCTCCGACTACAATTTTAGTGTCCTCAAGGCTAGATTGAATAGGCTCCTAATAAACTAGTGCCCTTTACCATTAACGATTGCGTGACTGCTTACCATCAAGCGGAATTGCGGTCAAGCGCTAGTTAAAAAAAAAGTAGGTGGGCGTAAGAAGAAAAATCACAAGTCCTTCTTACAAACATCGTTGTTTAATCAACACAGGGTATACCCTGTGTTGATTTCGGTATACCGAAATACACAGTCAAATGAACAATGTAAAGTCTAAGCAACACGACACCAACTTAATTATATCACTAGATTATACGGTCACTCATAATGCAAAGTGATTCATCACAAGCATGGTGGCTGTGCTGGCCCCGTCTCGAACCGCAGTTTTTTCAGATGGTCGTCCTCACAACCCTCTACAATGACGCTTTGCTAGGCTAACTTTGATCACTAAAAGTCAACCTGATGGCGAACTTTGACTGATGCGCCGTCATATTCATTATTTATTTGTTAATAAACATCGTGACTAAATAAACAGACTTTTGTTTAGACGCTTCTTTAAAAAAATAAGAAATCAGGCTTTATAAGGGATGCTCAATACTTTTGAACAAGGCTGTAGTATTCGTTCCTAAAGATGGGAATATTGCAATAACTTATGAATGGGTAAATATTATTGTATGCAAGTAATATCATAAATCGTGAGACGGACAATGATAAATTGCACAATTCAAAAACTAACTGGGAGGATTTCCGCTACTATCTCCAGATAGTGGCGGAAATCCTCCCAGTTAGTTTCCAGTAGTAGTAGTAGTAGTGGTAGTAATCCAATATAAATCTTAAGTGTTCACTAAAAACTCCTGCAGATATTAATCAAACGTGCATATATATCACAAACCTTATTCAGGTGGCAGCCTGGAATAATACTCCTGCACTCATTATACCATTCTGTATATTACCAATACCAGTCGAGATTCGAAACCAAATATTGGAAAAACGTAGACTGCATAGGGTATGGCAGCTCTCTCGCAACAGATAAGATAAAACTACGACTGAACCGAGCTGAACCGAACGATTGAACCGTACGATTGCTGAATTAAAGAAAACCCTTGCAGAAGCTGCAAACGAGTCTCTTAAGAGGAAACTTGAAATGCTAATCTCCAAATTCAAGCGGCCACCATTCTCTTTGGAAGGCTACAAAGTCAATCACTCAATCCCAACAATGTTTCCCTGCAATAAGATCAGCCAACTCGTGGGCACTTACTGACTCCGAAAAAGCAGAAGCATTTGCAGCCCACCTAGCCAATGTATTCAAGCCTAATGAAAGCGATAGCCCTGATGACCCTGAAAATAGATGCATTCCTAAATCAAGCGACCAAACCGAATGTTCTTTTGCGACCAACATCTCCAAGAAAGTTAGCCAAGGAGATCTCCAATCTCGCATCAAATAAAGCCCCTGGCTTTGACTTAATTAAACCAAATGTACTGAAGGAGTTGCCTAGGAAGTGCATTGTTTTTCTAACAAATCTCTATGATGCAACATTACGAGTTTTCTACTTCCCTTTCCTCTGGAAAATATCGCAGATAGTGATGATCCACAAGCATGGCAAACCGATCAATGAGGTGACTTCATACCAACCAATTAGCCTCACACCAATATTGTCGAAGTTATGGGAAAGAATCTTCTTGACCAGGTTAAAACCACTTCTTAATGAAAACAGTGTCATACCTAACCACCAATTCGGGTTTCGCAAAGATCATTCAAGCGTGGAACAAGTGCATAGAGTCCACCACACTATAGGTGGTGCAGCTTGGTTCACACGTAACACTGAGATACATGAGTACCTAAATATGAAGACTGTCATTGAAGAAGCCAAACAATACTCAGATAACTCCATCCCAACCCATTGACAAGCATGCTTATAATGTGAAACAGAATCAATCGCCTGAAAAGAGCAAATGTGCTGTATGATTAAGGAGAGTTAAGGCAGTGGCTTTAACTCAACAAAATTTCCAACCACTGCAACTCATCTGATTATAGTCCTGAAGACTGATCGCACATTATTTAAATACAAATTTTTATTTCGTTTTCGATATTCAGAAGTCCAGTTAAAACCCCTAATGCCACAAGACTACCAAATATAAAAGTATATACCCGGTAATATGTTGACTTATCGGAATTACGGATAAAGTGGTTAGCGAACCTCTGCGGTCGAAATAGAAATTGAAATCACAATATTACATAACTACGGTGATAATACGGTAATAGGCCATATCATCGACTGCCGGCAGAAGTTAGCACCCACCCGACAAAGTCTTGCCTCCAAACGATTCGTCGTGTTCCGGCATGACGTCTGGTGAAGTCGTACAGAGGACGGGTCTGAGCAGTTCTGTTGCGATGTGTGCCGGGTACGATGCGCCAAATGTTATTCTGTCGGGAGTTTGGTCGTGGAGGGTCTCCAGATCAATCTCTCTCTAGCGCAGCAGTGCATCACCTCACTCAACTGCCGTCTTCCTTCCTATTCACTAAGTTTTAAGTGAATAGCCTTAATAAAATAGCGCGCTTTACCATCAACGATTGCATCACTGCTTGCCATCGGGCGGGATTGCAGTCAAGCACTAGTTCAAAATTATTAAAAAAAAAAAAAACTATGGATAACAGATTTTCTCAAGTCATAGCTAGTACGATATGTAACAATAAACCCAGACGGCGCTGAAAATATAGTTACTTAAAAAAAAACAGCCACACTAGATATTTCTCCTGTATCATGATTACGTTTACAAAACTTTTTTAAACCCTTAAGTATCATCAAATGACAACGCGAAGGACGAGATAACTGCGCCCCAAAAACAAAAACACGCATGTTTATTATGCAATAAATATTAAGAGATTACTGACGTTCTTAGTTCCAAGCCTAGTTGCTCTAGAATTTGTATAGTCAAGGTTGGAGGTTAACGAACTCGCATTTAACCTCTGAGTTTCGGGGTGTAGACTTGGCAGAAAGTCAGCAGGAACAAGCGGAAAACTGAGTAAATAGGGATGGCGTTTAATTTTATTACTGAAATGATTTTCTTATTAAAATCAATCAAGTCTCCCGCTGCGCTAAAGAAAAAAATGAGGCCAAAGGGGCTATGGTATAACCAAACTATAATGTTCCTACTACTGGCATACTGGCCTTTTATTTCGAGATGGACTGGGTTCTTTAATATCACGCGGGATCCAGTAAGGTTGGTAGGTGTCTTCGAATTGTTAGAGATAATTCCTCAAAAGGTTTCTTTATTTTGACAGCACCAACAATTTAAAACATTAATCAGTAATCCACGCACTTTTGGATTGTCAACGTGTCAGTAACTCAGAAGTATGGAGCTAGTTACCAATAGCAAAGTAGAATGTGATTTCTATGCGTTTCACCTCGTCTTTTATACCGGACTGGAGAATCTGCCAGCGGCGGTGTTTTTGTCTAACCGCAATTTAAGTGTCTTTCAGGCTAGAGTGAATAGCGCTCCTTAGCATCAAGCATTGCATCACTACTTACGTACCATCAGGCGGGATTACAGTCAAGCACCAGTCATAGTTATTAAAAAACCCAGGATGGGTTTTTTAATACGTTTTAAGTCAAACAAATATAACCTTTGTTTCAAAGATAATTTCAGTTCATTTCACTGTGGTTGCCATTATTTGATCATGTTACAAAAAGAGAGCACCCCCTGCGGAAGACAAACTCTCAAATTCTCCGCCAAATCCGACCCCACTCACTTGAGTCGCCCGACGAAGTCGAGATCTCGTCGAGCAGCACGATGGGCCGGTAAGCGGACAAAGAAGTCCGCAAGGCTTCTTTATGAGGACCAGTTTCCCCGTCTTCCAGCGAAGTGGGAACTGGCCCCTCTCCAAGCATCCGCTTAGTAGCCCCCTTAGCCGAAGCCCGAGAGCCCCTAAGGCCAGAAACCCAGGCTTTTCTAGGTAAGCCGTCGGGTCCTGAGGCGGTATTTTTGCCATTCAGCCTACGTACCGCCGCTCTCAGCTCTACATCGGTGACCTCTGGAGCATAGTATACTGTCCTATCTATACTTGAAGGTTGTGTCATCAGATAGATATCAATAGTAGTATTGTTTTAATCTCGTCGCAACGGTTGAACAAATAGTTATAAATTATCATAACTATTTGTTCAACTAGTTGTTCTAATAACATTTGCTTTAATTATAATGCAAATATTGTTTCTTGCAATCGGCATCCAAACGAACGTAAACACAGCGAAAATTATTATACCTAGTTACAAAATTAAATCATTAACATCACGTTAGGTAGAAAGAGTGCAGCGGTGGCCTAGTGGTTTCGGCCGAGACTTACTAGTTGTAGGTCGTAGGTTCGAACTCCATCAGGCGCTTTTTGTGTAAATATTTCTTCACCACTGCTCTCAAAACGGTGAAGGAATACATCGTGAGGAAACTGGTATATCCTAGAGACAAAAACTTCATCTATCTACCCGTACTGGGCCCGCTTGGTAGATTACGGCCCACTTCCTCCCACTGAGAGGAGGCCTGTGTCCCAGAAATGGGAAAATTATAGGCTGGTTATATATGTCTGTATGTTATGTAAGCAAAATGAAAGTAGTCCGTAGAGTTACATTAATGAAACAATGACTTTCAGATAAAATCTGGGTGCACCACCGCGCCCCTCGATTTTATCTGAAAGACATTTTATCTGATTTTATAGAGGGCGAAGCAAGCACTGCCGTAGCATCCTTTACTGGAACCATTTCGCCGCATTTTCAGGCCTCATTTAGAACCTCTGAATAAGAAGGAAGTTGGCAGATGAGCGAGGTGATGTAATGTTAAGCCCAACAACATGACAAACGATGTTGCATCAAAGGGAGATTGATCTGGAGACCCTCCACGACCAAACTCCCGACACAACAACATTTGACACATCGTACCCGGCCGACACATCGCAACACAACTGCTCAGACCCGTCCTCCGTACGGCTTCACCAGACATCATGCCGGAACACGACGAATTGCTTGGCGGCAAGACTTTACGAAAAACTGTTCCTACTGTACAAGAAGGAAAAAAAGGTTAAGAAAAATTTGTAATACTAAAAAACTACTCCTAAAAAGAAAAAAAAAAAACATGTCTAACAAGAAAATCTATAAAAATAAAACAATATAATACGTTTCTACAAAAATAAGTGAAGTCCCACCAAAAACATTCCGTAAAAAACAAGCCAAGTCTCGATGGAGCTACTTGTTTATCTCTAAAAAGTAAAGAAATCTAGACAAAGTTGTACCAAGTGTAAGGTTGTACCTTACTGCGATTTTTTTATTATTATCTGTAGTTATTGTTGTGTGGTACAAGGCAATTTTGTTTACAAGTAATTTTATATCTATTATGTGCTATTTTAAACAAACATAGGTAGTTTGTTTAAAATAGCATATACTAGTATTGGTAATTGGTGTCATAGAGCACCTGGTTTTATACCCTTGTATACCCTACAACGGCTAAGTCACGCAACATTGTTTATCAAGCAGTGGAAACATTAAAAGTCTTATGGATTTTAATGTTTTCACTTCCTTGTTGTTAAAAGCCATATGACTTCCTTCCTTGTTTGTTTGCTGCGTTGTCTCTGTGGATTTATTTCCCATATGACTTCCTTCCTTGTTTGTTTGCTGCGTTGTCTCTGTGGATTTATTTCCCATATGACTTCCTTCCTTGTTTGTTTGCTGCGTTGTCTCTGTGGATTTATTTCCCATATGACTTCCTTCCTTGTTTGTTTGCTGCGTTGTCTCTGTGGATTTATTTCTAGTACTACGTAGCGATCTCGACCGCCACTGTCAAATTGTAAATTGTATATTCTACACCTAAGCTTCATCGGAAAAATACCCACTTGTTCGCTTTGGTCTGCGTCGGCGTTTTTTCATATCCAAAAGAGCAAAACAAAAATTACAGCTATTGAAGATATAGCTCTGTTGATGAAGTATTCTGCAAAAGCGGTCAACACAAAACCGGGATGTTACGTGGGTCACAAATGTCTTACCATGGCGCCTTCGCCGGGCCGGAACAAGCGAGGTAGACCAAAGAAGTGCTGGCTTGACGTTGTAAGAGATGACAAGCGTGCCAACAATCTCACACCACAGGATGCTAAAGATCGCGCGAAATTGAGGAAATTGAGCAAGAAAGCGAACCCCGGGCTCCAACGCGAAAGGCGCGGATGCAACCGGGATAAACGCTAAGATGATGATGATGACTGATCACGTATGCGGGTAGTTGGTTTACAACGTTGGGAATCAACTGCGAAATCCATCCATACTAATATTATAAATGCGAAAGTAACTCCGTCTGTCTGTCTGTCTGTTGCGCTTTCCCGCTTAAACCTCTCAACCGATTTTGATGAAATTTTCCACAGATAATCTTTAGACCCTGAGAAAGGATATAAGCTACCTTTTATCCCGGAAAAATTTGATATTCCCGACGGAAATCTAAAAAGCGCGATATAACCGAACTCCACGCGGGCGAAGCCGCAGGCGGAAAGCTAGTATCTTATAATCACTGTACAAGTCACAAATAAATTACTTCTAATTATTAAGTTTTATAGAATCAATGAATTCCTGTTATATTTTCTTTTCTCCCTGTTGTACTCATTTTCATGCAAGTCCGTTTTGTACTGACCGCTTTTGCAGAATACTCCATCGACAGAGCTATATATATCTTCGATAGCTTTAACTTTTTTTTTTTGCTTGTCCGTAATGATAATATGAAAAAACGCCGGCGCCGACCAAAGCGACCAAGTGGGTGTCTTTCCGATGAAGTTTAAAATGTGTAGAATTTACAATTAGAATATACAATATTCACAATTTGCTAGCGGCGGTATTTCCGTCGGACTACAATTTGAGTGTTTCTAGGCTAGAGTGAATAAGGCTCTTAATAACTAGCGCACTTTACCATCAACGATTGCATCACTACTTAGTTGCTTACCATCGGGCGGGATTGCGGTCAAGCAGTAGTTTAAAATTTATAAAATAAATAAAAGAACTGTATCTCTTCCAATCCATCGACATTCCGTTCACAACTATTCACAACATGTAACCTCAAAACCCAAGTCAGTTGGGATTTAGCTTAGCGCGTAGCAGGTGTACGAGGGACATGCCATAAGTTTTTAGATACTCTTTACTCAATAATTTGATACTGGCAAGTAATACACCATCGTAAACACTGGTTGTTTAGTGATGAATTTAAATATGGAACATACTTGAATTCATCTCCTTTTTCTTTCTCTATCTTCCTTTTGCTTGGAAGAATGGAACTCAGTTGACTTGATTTTTGCGCTATGATTTCCTATGATTAAAAAAAAGGTTTAAAACTACAAGAATGTTTTGAAGTGTGTGCCGCACTTTTGGTGAATCTGTTTGTGCACGAGCACCAGTTTTTTATTAGTTTGCTGAGTTCAACAGAGGGAAAGCTTTGAAGATGAAGCGAGATCGGATCGCCCGCCAACAGCAGTCACTCAAGAAAACGTTGAAGCGGTTGAAAAAATTATCCGGGAAAACCGCCGAATTACATACGTAGGGCTTAAGCGAGAACTGGGTATTGGATCAGCAGCGCTGAAAATGATTATCCATGATCACCTTTCTCTTCGGAAGCGTAGTTCAAGATGGGTGCCGCACAAACTGACCGACGACCAGAAAGACCGTACCGACGAAAGTAGATTGGTGCCGATTTACGATTGAGAAATTTGACGAAGTCAAAAAAAAAATGTAGACGATATAATTACCGATGACGAAACATGGCTGTGTAATTATCATCCCGAAACAAAACGACAATCGACTGTATGGTGCTTTGAAGATGAACGAACGCCGACAAAATGTCGCCGTCCACACAGCTCCCAAAAACAAATGATCGCCTCGTTTTTTTGTAAGACCGGTCATATCGCAACTGTGGTACTCGAAGATCAAAAAACAGTTAATTCTGAGTGATATCTATCAGTTTGTGTCCCAGCCGTTTTATCAGCCTGGCGTGACAAGCGACCGAAGTCACGAATCCAGCACCTTCTTTTTCATCACGACAGCACCTCGGCTCACACGTCCGCCAGAACACTTGACTTTTTTAATTAAAATAATGTGCCGCGCCCACCATATTCCCCTGACTTAGCTCCTTGCGCTTTTTACCTATTCCCTAAAATTAAAGAAAAGTTTAAAGGCAGGAGATTCGAGAACAAGGAAGATGCACTAGCTGCCTATACTTTGGAAATTTCAGAGGTATTTCAAAGGAGTGGACAGAGGTATTTTCCAGATGGTTTAAACGTATGGATAAGTGTATACACGCCGAGGGTGAATACTTCGAAAAGATAGACATAAGTAATAAATAATCTATACTAATATACAACGTGTAACAAAAAGGGTATATACATACCAAGGGCATGGCATCTTTAGATGATATCAAACGATATCGGAAGGGTTTCAACTCAAAATAAAATACTCAAAAAATTGGTACCAAATTTTCGGATTCGTGTATTTCTTAAAATTAAATCATAACAAACGTGGCAGCACACTACATATGTTAATAACTACTCGTTACCCGTCACGTTACTTGCCAAAATCCGATAAATGTCTTCAATATCTCTTTGCGACTAGTATGATAGTAGCCTATCACAGGCGGTGTTTTTCCTCATAACTTCCTAACATAAAGAGATAGAATTAAAAAACCCTTCCAATATCGTTTGATATCATGTAAAGATGCCATGCCTTTGTTATGTATATATACCCTTTATGTTACACGTTGTATAAAGCTGAAGAGTTTGTTTGTTTGTTTATGCGCGCTAATCTCAAGAACTACTGGTCCTATTTGAAAAATTCTTTTTGCGTTGGATAGCCCATTAATCCAGGAAGGCTTTAGGCTATATAACGTCACGCTGCGACCAATAGGAGCGGGGCATAACTAAACCACGCGAACGAAGTCGCTGGCGGCCGCTAGTAAATATTATAATTTTGAGTAAGTATCTAGTTTTTTTTGGCATGCCTCTCGTATATGAAACACCCCGTCCCTTCTTTACAAGCGCGGGAAATGAAAACACCATGTCGTCATACACAAATTTGTATAGCCATGCCATGGCCTTTGTTTGGATGTTTTTTCGCAATGTTCCAAAAATACGAGTAATAATTTCGTCATGTTTGTTGAGAGGAATACTAGCGAGCGGCAAAAATTCTCTGGTGAAACTTTATTTCTTTCTTTATATATCGCACTACAGCCGGTATATTCTGTACATTTCTCCTCATGAAGACTTATATAGTTGAAGACAGCTTGTAGTAATCTCTTATTCTAAATAATACTAGGCTTTGCTCCTTTCACATATTTTTTTTTTTTTTGTGTTCACCTTGAGTTACTGAATCCTTCCGCAGGCATTTGATATTTCTGCTTTGTCTCTGATATTTAAACAATAGGATACTAAATAACGAAAATATATAACAATAAGAAGAACGCCGTTTTTCTCTTTGACTCATTTATTTTTTTGCTTAACCTAAGTTATCTTTAAACTATGATTACTTAATATACTAATTCACTAGATTGGTGGTAGTTTACAAAAGGCACTCAATTTCCAGAATCATCAACATGATAAAAAATTCACAGTAGCCGACCAGTTTTGTAACAAATACTAAACATCCACTTGGCAGCGACCATTGGTTCTTTTTCTTCTTCGTGTCCATGGCTCTCTTTTCAGCCCTAAACTTGGTTACGATTATACCCTTCCCTGAGAGTTCCAATGACGTGTACTAGACTACCGCTGAATATGATAAAAATCGCTTTCCATGATTTGTTGCATTTGTGAGCTTCCAAGCAATATAGCCTAATTTGCCTTATCCGTCAGAAAACAAACTACATAATAGTGGACTGGTAGTTTCCCGTCGTCTTCTCCGGGATCTGCCTCGACTCCTTCTGGCTATGGCAGGGCTTCACAAAGTGGTTATTTTCTTAGTTTTTCAAGAGATGTCTCTAACCGAGCCCCAATTCAGATTAGCGGCTTTTGTCCTGCGTCACTATTCTGTGTTTTGCAGCGCAGTGTGCTGTTCCATATTAGAATAACTTAACTAATTGTCTGTTATCGAGACCTTAAACTTCTTTGCCTTTAAAATCTGGAGGCAGGAACATCGCCACTACGACTCCACCTGTGAAAAAATGGTTTTAATTTAAAAAAAATAGTTTAAGTATAGATCCGTGGAGACATGAGGAAAATTATATATTGGACAAGGAGTAAAGTTCTCTCATCCTCCGACCGAGACGGGTGTTATGTCTGGCGGGCACTTGGCCAGCGGTTGATGTTGCGAAGTTATATGTATGCTATTTGGACGGTAAACTCTGATTGCGAGATGTAGAATTCTTGTGAAGTCAGTATGACGCGTTGTTCGCATGTAGCGGTTGTAGATACAGCTACAGCTCCTACGGGATGTTGGAAAGTGTCAAGCTTCAACAAAGAAATATTCACATTCTTATTGGAATTCACTTGAATGTGAAGATACATTAAAAGTACACTGCTGCTAAGAACATTGAACGGTACTCCAGGGACTCACAACTGAACAAACAACCTATCCCAATATGGTATTCAGAATGTTCACTCTTTTTCATACTATCGCCCTATAATAGTCCTTGCTGGCCTTAGCAAACAAAGATACGTAGGTAGCCATCTGGTGTATTGAAAAATTGAGGCACCGGTCACACTGCGAATCGTCGTTTCACATATCTTCAGATTTCACACAATCCAAGCAAATCGTCGCGATTTTTATTCTTTTAGCTTAAACGTTGTCCAGATCACCATAATAATAGAACCAATAACCTTAGTTCACAAAGTCTCTGACTACTGATACTTGAGGAAACTCACTCATCAGATAAGCGGTGAAGACGTAGAAGGTTAAGGTGCAGTGCCTCATCACGAAGCTGCCCAGAAAGTTAACGCCAGCCAGGCCACTGGCCCGGGCCATCATCACGCCAAGACATGCTGCCATAACCCTGGAACATTATTAGAATAGAATACTCTTTATTATATACACCATATATATTACAAAAACATAAATATAAAGATTTTACAAAGGGTGACACAATGGGCGAGCTTATCGCTAAGAGCGATCTTTTACAGACAAACTTTGGATGGTATAGTAAGGGGAAGGAGAGAGAAATAATGGTTAAGTAAAATCGTGTTTAAGATGTTAGCTTCAGCCTTGCGCATTGCTTTCTTGAACCTAATGTGCATTGTAATTGCAGATTTATAACCTCTCCAAAATGTAATAGGCGTACAAATAAGTTTCTGCCATTTAGCAAAACATGTCCTCACTAAGAGGTTACGTAGAAATTGTCAGACGTAAAATGTGATATCGTGAGTTCGGACATCTGATAAAAACGAACACTTAACGAGTTTTAGTGACTCTGTTTCAGTATCACATGTGTATTTCTTTTTGTGCAAAAATATAAGTTTTGTGCCGAATAAGCGTCATATGCGGCAACTTTTGAATTACTTCTTTAATTTGAAAAAATCTGCTGCTGAGGCCCATCGATTGCTTTTAGAAGTTTATGGTGAAACTGCTTTAAGCGATAGAAGTTGACGTGAGTGGTTTCAAAAGTGTAGAAACTGTTTTGATGTGGAAGAATGAAGAAATGAAAGAACGTAGTGGAAGACCGAAATTGTACGAAGACACGGAATTAGAAGCATTCTTGGAGGAAGGTAGATGGAAGAGGAAAAACGCACCCATTACAGATACAAATACAGATATGACAAAACTATTCTCTTACATGATAATGTTCGGCCGCATGTTCAAAAAACGGTGGAAAATTATTTGTATCTAGGTAGCCTTAAAAGTCAACATATATTCTTACCTGTAAGACGTAGGATACATCTCCACATAATAAGAGAACAGTACTCCCATGCACAGATTCGTCATCGTCATCCCCACAAACAGAATTAGGCTAGCCAGGTTATTCTGATTGAAGATCGCCCCTAAACTGGACAGGGCTGGTATCAGGAGGAACAAAATCATCAGGAATTTTTTCCTGCTGGCGAGTTTTGATATCAACAAAGTGATACCAGCGAAGACCAGGCCGTGGGTGATGCCTGATAGCAGGGTGTGAGACTGGATTGATGATGAGCAGGTCGCCTGGTAGAAATAAATTAATATTTTTATGGGATAGATCTTTTTTAAAAATTAATTCGCTATATTCCATACGTATTGCTAATTTCATCAAGTCTTTTGAGTGTGGAACCAAAAGGGACAAATTTCTTCAGCGTCAGTAGCATGGTGTTCAAATCTATGTTATATTGGCAAAGTCTTAATGCTTTTACAACATTAGTAATAAGGTGCCAACTCACAGTATCATCAGAGCTCGAAACATTGACAGTAGACTTTAAGATGCTGCACAAACTTCTGGATCCGTCGCCTGTGGGTGAGTTAGTTCCAGCAGTGAAGGCTTCTATGATGTACGGCATCCACATTACTAGGCTATTGTTACTGGGGAAAACAAGATATATTTTAAACTAGCTGCGCCATACGGTTTCACCCACGTAGGTTTCTATTTTTTTTTTTAAGCTCCGCTCTTATTGTTCGCAGCGTGATGATATAGGATAGCCTAAAGCCTTCCGCAATTAATGGGCTATCCAACGCAAAAAGATTTTTCAAATCGGACCCGTAGTTCCTGAGATTAGCGGGTTCAAACAAACAAACATACAAACAAACAAACTCTTCAACTTTATATATTAAGTATAGATTAATCATGCATGAATTAACTGATAATTTCCAATTTTCTTGTATTTTTCTATGAAGTCGTCATCATAATCATTTCAGCCACAGGAAGTCTACTGCTGGACATTTCATTGCCTTCCCCAAAGATTTCCCAAAAATACCGGTTGGACGCGGCCTCCATCCAGCGCTTTCCTGCGATTTTGGTCAGGTCACCAGACCACCTAGTTGGTGGGTGTCCGTCGCTGCGCTTGGCGTATGTGGTCGCCATTCAAGAGCCTTTCTGCGTCATCGACCATCGACTCTACGTGCTATGTGCCCGCCCACTGCCACATCAAAAAGCTAATCTGCAGCAACACATTTGTAATGTATTGATTCAGCGGACTTCTCTTAAAAAAAAACAAGACTTATTACAAATGTGGGTATCAGTCCGATAAATGAACTGCACATCTTTTGAAAATCTATAATCTATACTAATCTAAAAAGCTGAATAGTTTGTTTGTTTGGGTGCACGCGCTAATCGCAGGAACTACTACTGGTCCGGTTTAGAAATTCTTTTTGCGTTGGATAGCCCATTAATCCAGGAAGGCTTTAGGCTATATAACATCACGCTGCGACCAATAGGAGGGGAGCATAACTAACACCACGCGAACGAAGTCGCTGGCGGCCGCTAGTAATTAATATTGTAGTTTTAACAGAACATTCGAGCATGATTGTTGATGGTTCGTTAAAACATTCACCAGTTGTTAAGCGTCACTTTTTCAATCCACTCACATGCTATAAATGACACTAGTGATATAGAAAAGCTGCAGCGTCCTCCAGATAAGCGGCGGTTTGAACAGAGGCATAGTCTGCAGCCACAGAGACTTCAATATATTGTGGTCATTATTTTTAGAACTTCTGTCTTCATCTAAAACTACTTTTCGTACCTGGAATATAAAAATAAAGAATTTATAAATAAGTATTATTCACATTCTTGACTTGCTTGTATGTTGTGTTGTGGTTTGTTTGCGAGCAATTATTACATAACTAAATAATTATAGCCCGA
The DNA here is from genome assembly GCA_017933935.1 of Sesamia nonagrioides. Classification (NCBI taxonomy): domain Eukaryota; kingdom Metazoa; phylum Arthropoda; class Insecta; order Lepidoptera; family Noctuidae; genus Sesamia; species Sesamia nonagrioides. Next base: position 445,799 of record JADWQK010002442.1, read on the forward strand.
ACAACACAGAGCAATTTAAAATCCTGTGGCATATCATTAAGTTGAATCATTACAAAAATTTTAGTGTCAGAAGAATGTTTAAAGTAGACGTGTGTGTGTGTAATATGTTGCTCCAATTGCATTATTAATATGGATTTATTCTACCAACTATAATTCAAACACTGCTTTGCCAAATATTCATACCACCTTGAATACGTACCGGATACTCGTTTTTCCCGCCGTTCCTAATCCAGATCTTGGTTAGATACTCTAAAGCCAGTTCCTCACGACCAGCATTCACGAGGAACTTGGGGCTCTCATAGTAGAAGTGCAGCAGGAACGCGCTGATGCCCAGTGGGGCAGCCATGATAATAGTCAGAAGCCTCCAAGGTGTGAAGGTGAGAAGGCCCAAGTTATAAGTGAAGTTAAGCTGAAGTATGAAGTAGGCTGGTACTGTGGAAAAGCAATTTCAGTTATTTGAACCAGCGTTCACGAGGAACTTGGGGCTCTCATAGTAGAAGTGCAGCAGGAACGCGCTGATGCCCAGTGGGACAGCCATGAGAATAGTCAGAAGCCTCCAAGGTGTGAATTTGAGAAGGCCCAAGTTATAAGTGAAGTTAAGCTGAAGTATGAAGTAGGCTGGTACTGTGGAAAAGCAATTTCAGTTATTTGAAGGTTCTTATACAGTACGTGGGACAATCAGAAAGTTTTGCGATAATAAAAAAATGTTCTATAGGTAGTATGTATTTTTATTACATTTTTTCAAAGTATTCTCCACCGACCTCTATACAGAGTTTCATGCTTCTGAACCAATTTTCGAAACACTTTTTCCAGTCCGCCGCAGACACCTCGTTTACAGCCTGCTCGCTGACAGCGTATCATCCGGCGACGAAAATTGTATCCCTTTGAGCTGATCTTTTATTTTTGGGAATATGAAGAAGTCACACGGTTCTAGGTCAGAGCTGTAAGGAGGGTGACCCAGGAGTTTGACCGGTACGCTGTCCAGGAAGTCAATCGTTTTGATGGCTGTATGGGCGGGCGCATTGTCGTGGTGAAGCAGCAACCCGCGGAGGTTTCGCCGCAATCGGTCAACTGGGGACCTACTAGTGTATGCCGCTCACTTGTGGGGCGAGGCCCTCCAGAAGAATGGGAAAGCGTTTGCTCTCTCCTTTGATGTCTCCAAGGCCTTCGACCGGGTATGGCACGCTGGCCTTTTTGAGTAAGCTTTCAGCGTACGACATTTCCCCTAGCCTGACTGGCTGGGTAAAATACTTTCTGACTGAACGGTCCCTTCGAGTTGTTGTCGACGGATGCTCATCTGAGCCCATGTCGACTAATGCCGGTGTTCCTCAGGGGTCTGTTCTCTCTGCAACTCTATTCCTGCTGCATATTAACGATCTGCTGATGCCCGGTATCTATGGGTATGAAGATGACAGCACAGTTGTAGAGAGATACCTGCCGGATGCTCGGGCTAGTAGGGAATCAATCCGGTCCGAAAGAGAGGCCACGGTTGAGCGAACGAATGTTGCAGTACAAGCACTCTCCGAATGGGGCAATGCCAATCTTGTAGCATTCAATGCCGCCAAAACACAAGCGTGTCTTTTCACCGCCAAAAGAAGCCCGTTCACCTTGGCTCCTACTTTTCGAAATGTGTCGTTGGAGTGTACCGACCGCCTTCAGCTTTTGGGAGTTGAGATTTCCTCAAACTCAAACTCATTTATTGCGAAAATGGGTAATTCAGATTTAACATTGATATATAAGATAGTTTGGCATCTCCATAATCTGCCTGAAGGCATGCAATTTTATTTAGTGTTTGGCTCTACTTATTGTACATTTTATAAATTCATTCAAAATAAAATAAAAAAGGGAAAAAGATGTCATTAAAATAATAAATGTCAAGAAATTTTGTCATGGACAGGTCAATTCAGAATTCATAAATATGTCGAACAATAATTAAAACAAGTCAACTCAATTAGTTAAGTACCAGATACAAAAATGTCATCTATCATTTTAAATTGCATGTCATTTATAAATTCATTTACACTATAATAGGCCTTTTCCACGAGAAATGTTTTAACTTTTTGTTTAAATATATTACAGCTTTTGCATTCCAATAATTGTTTTGGCAGGTTGTTGTAAACGCGTGGCTAGTAGTAGTAGCAGAGTACACTATTTTTCATTAATGCACTTTTGTGTTGAGGACAGTTAACCTTTAAATTGTGACGTTTACTTTTATAATTTTCGTACATCGTTAAATTACTTCTGACAAACATCGCCAACTCAACGCTACTGTCAATATTTTTAGTTTTTGAAAGTATGGTCTACAACTGTCCATTTGATCTAGCTTGCACATTGCCCTTATGCACTTTTTTTGTGCTTTGAAGATTTTCTCTTTTTCAGTACAGTTTCCCCAAAATATGATTCCGTATCTTAATATACTTTCAACATTCCCATAATATGCCGTCAGAACTGCGACCTGGTTAAGTTTTTTTGTGAGCATATACAATGCATAAGACTGAGTATACAACTTTGCACAAAGGATCTCTGCGTGTGCTTTCCAGTTTAGGCCACCGTCAACATTAAGTCTTATAAATTTTGTTGTATCTACTTCATTAATAGTTTCGTCATTATAAATTATTTTAATATTCGTCATTAGGGGAATTCTATTTTTAAATATCATTAGGTGAATTTTACATAAATTAATTTTTAGATTATTTAATGTCAGCCATTGTATGATATTACTAAGGGTATCAAAAATGTCAGATTCAATAAGCGCCTTATCATTCATTACCTGTAAAAATAACTGTACTGTCGTCCGCGAACATAATAGTCGGATGTTTTGTTATTTTTGGAAGGTCGTTAATATACATATTAAGTAAAAGTGGCCCTATTACACTTCCTTGTGGTATACCCAGATTAGTTTCCCTATAATCTGACGTAAAATGGGTTTCAATTTTATATTTAGGACATAAGCGTGTTATTTGGGTACACTGTTTCCTTCTTGTAAGATAGGATTCAATAAGATCTAAGGCATTACCTCTTATCCCATAAGCCTTTAATTTTCTTAGCAATAGTTCATGATCTACACAGTCCAACGCTTTTGTGAGGTCCATGTAGAGTGCACAAACGGGAACCTTCTTATCTACACTATCTATAACCACATTTAAAAAGTTATAAATGGCCATATTTATACATTTGCCTTGCCTAAAACCAACTTGTTCTTTTGAAAAAAGATTGTATTTTTCTAAAAAATTGGTAAATTCTATCGTGTAAGACCTTTTCAAAAATCTTAGAAATTGTCGGTATCAGAGCGATAGGTCGATAACATGTCATGCAACATGGATCACCCTTTTTAAATATTGGCTTGATTATAGTTAATTTCAATTTGTCAGGAAAGATGCCACCGCTGATACACAAGTTAATAACGTGACTTAAAACATTACATATCTTTGCCGAGACTCGTTTCAGTATTATTGTGGATATATCATCATTCCCAGTACTCCTGGTATTTTAACTTTGGGCGGTTCATTGAGCCCAAGACCAGGGTGGCTGCCAGGAAACTTGGCGTTATCGCAAAGGTCCGGTAGTACTTCACACCTGGGCAGCTTCTAATGTTGTACAAAGCACAGATCCGTTCGTGTGTGGAGTACTGCAGCCACATTTGGGCTGGTGCTGCTAAGTGTCACCTGGCCACTTTGGATTCAGTGAGAGGCGTGCAAAGAGGCTGATTGGAGACCCTGTTTTAACTCGAGATGGCCTCCAAAGCTTAGAGCATAGGCGTAGAGTAGCCAGCCTTTCGGTGTTCTATAGGATGCATTTTGGGGAGTGTGCTAGGGAATTGCATGATTTAATTCGCCCATCTCCGTTCCACCATCAAACGACCCGTCGTACGGCTACTTTCCACCCTTACGTTGTTAACACCACTACGATCCGGACGAAGCGTTTCGCCTCCTCCTTTATACCGCGTACATCGCGGGACTGGAACAATTTGACAGCGGCGGTGTTTCCGTCGGGCTACAATTTGAGTGTTTTTAAGGCTAGAGTGAATAGACTCTTAATAAACTAGTGCGCTTTACCATCAACGATTGCGTCACTGCTTGCCATCAGGCGGGATTGCGGTCAAGCGCTAGTTAAAAATTTATAAAAAAAAAAATAGCTAGCAATAAATGTGGAGGGATGTTTTGAATTTGGAACGTAGGTACTTAATACTCATGGAGCAATGCCTAATACTAGTAATTAATAATCATACTTTCTAAATAAATTATAACTGGCCAGTTTCTCATACATAAAACTTTTTACTATAATATAGGTACAATACTTTCTGAGTGACCTGGTATAAAGAAAAGTTTTTTTTCCTAAAGACATTTTTGTTAGTAGTATACACTTTGCATAGTTATTGTATTGTTGTTAGATTTTGAATGCCTGATGCAATTTTGTCCAATGAAACAGAAATTAGGAAAACTTATAAGAGTTACTCTCCGTGCTTGTCTAGTATTTCCACTTTCATTGCTCCAAGCTGAATCATTTCAAAGATAATATTGATCCATTATTTACATGTTTAAACTGCTCAACGAAGTAAATAGAGCAATGAAGGTTATTGAACTGAAAATATACATAATAATTAACCCATTGCTACTGATAGTGTGTTTTTAATTACCCCACAGTACTAGGAAATTTAATCACTATCCTTAAAAATAAAACAAACAACTCACCAACATACGATAAAAGAAAGAGCATCAGCGCGCTGGTCATGATCAACATGTAGACACCTCGCACTGCGCTTGCGCATGACTCGTTGAGAAGCGCGTAAGCGCCTGATTGAACTGCACTGCAACTGTTCACACGAACAATAACTTTCTTATTGCTATTATCAGTAGCACAGGTCAATCTCAAGATGTTCAACCAATGCTTTCTTTAGAGCCCCAATACCATGACAAGGAATCGAGAAGTCAGAATACAAAAAACAAAGTACGGATAATATGTATTTTGACAGTTTAAATGACACCATTATATCATAGAAAGAATAGCAGTGATATGGTAGGAATTGACATGGGTTTTAAAGTAAGAAATAGTTAGATATATGTAGTGAATTTAGAGCCCTAGAGTAGGTCAATAAGAAAATATTAGGACTTATAGTCATGGTAAAGCTTTATATTAATCATATTAATATATTGAACATTATTTTTTATTTTAGTAATTTAACAGTAAAATGTTTAGCTCCAATCAGACTAGATTTGAAATAGGTATTGTTGAACATCTTGAACGAGCAGACAGAAGAAATGATGAAATAATATACAAAGCAGAACACTCACAAGCTTGAGCTGAAAACCTTGAGCACTGCCAGCATGATCCAGTTGGCGGAGAAGGCGCTGATGAAGGAGGATAGAAAGCTGCCCCACAGTGCTATGAGCAGGACCTTCCTCCTGCCTTGCGTATCTGAGAGGTAGCCCCACGCTATTGACATTATGATTGGACCTGGAAACATTGAACCAACTATTAATTATGCTGCCAATTCTCATTTTGGGATTAGTTGACTGAGCTATTGTTAGCTCAATAAAAACAATCGTGAAATGAGATTTGAGACCAATTGATTACATTACAAAGGTTTTTGTAAATCTCAAGTATAAATTCGTCAGGCCCTATTATTTAAATTCGATCGACGTACTTATGAAATGACTGTTGAGGAACTAAGTTTAGATAATAAGGAACTTTTTTAGGAAATGACTACCAATCTTAGAACAGCCTCCGTGGCGTAGCGGTAGCGAACGCGGCCGCTGCGCAATGAGGCCTGGGTTCGATCCCCGCGCAGTGTAAATATTTGTATGCATGAATATGAATATTTACACTGGTCTGTTCGTGCCTCGGAAAACACGCTAAGCCATTGGTCTCGGTAGCCATACGAACATCTGATGGCAGTCGTTACGGGTTGTTAGAGCCGCCCTCAAAAGTCCAACAATTGGTCCTACTGCAATTCTTTGATATCGCGTTCGGGTTGTGGAGGTCAGACGGCAGTCGCTTCATAGAAAATATCGAAGTTTAGCCAAAAACAGCGGGTACACTGGTTAAGCGGACCCCAGGCTTCAAAGCTAAAAAAGCTTCGGATGCGACTGGGATTAACGCTGAGATGATGATGATGACTATCAAGTCTTAGAAAAAAATATTGCAAGATCACGATTAAAACTGGGAGTCACTTAGTAAACGATGGGGTTTTGCTATAAAATACAGTTTGGAAGAAAAATATTAATCTGTAGGTAGAAATATTAATATTCACATTCAACTTTCCACACACAATGGTCCACTTAATGGACTGAAACCATACCCGATGTAGAACATATGTAACTTTTTGAACACGTACCAATAAATGGCATAGAAAGCATGATACTCCTCTGCCAGTGCTTCAGCTGGAAGTCGCAGGCACTGCCGGTGACAATGACAGAGAAACCGAAGATGTCGATACCCATCGCCAGCAAACCGAGGCTGAGGACAGCGAGAAGGCCACTGTTGTAGTAGCCATTACCTGACAAGGACAAAGTTATCATTAAGATTGGTATTCGGAAGTGAAGGTAATTGTCAATCAAACGTTTCTAAATTTACGATCATTTGTTAATGATCGTGTTTCGTCACCGTCTATATATCAGCTTAAATAATTATAATAAATACTCTGGACATAGATATACAAAACATGATGTTGCACCATTAGAGTTCAGCCAAGATATTTTTTTACATTTCGTCAGTTTTTCTTAGGTTTCAAAAATGGAGCATATTACAATCAACCGGGCATAAGTCCAGACTCCAAGATACTGCTGACAGAAAATCTCAGTAATACTTTGCCAGACAAGGGCATAAAACCCTCACATTCAGCAGTCCCGCTTGCGTTCACTCGACTTATGAGATAGTCAGGTCTGCTACGGACTTTTGTCCGTAAAGTAAAGTCTTGGTAACATGACGTTGCCTTTATATAATAACTTCTATCAAAAAGGGTTAACTATAAAAAAAATATTATTTTATATTTTAACGAGTCAGACTATATTCATTTGTTTGTCATTATTATACCAATATATCTCGCAGCCAACTGGTTCAAATAGCTATTAAGTTTACCGCCTAGTCTTTTAACTAAACAGTGACTGTTCAATTAACGATCTAAGTGATATTCAATAAACATATAAAATCCAATCTCGTTAATTCGAAACTTGAGGGACTCTTTTAGCGAAAATTTCTTGAGGGAATTCGTAATATTTTAAATACAAATTATCGAGTGTTTGAAATAGCAAGTGGTTCGAAATTTGTGAGAGAAAATAAATAAAACTTCGAATTATTAAGTGTTCATGTTCATTAAGCTAATCTATAACAATGTCAATAGTTTAGAGGTACAGTCAAGACCAAAAGTCGAGTTACAATCTCACAAAACTATGGCCAAGCAATACTAGTTGTAGTTACGACCTTCTTCTATAATAAAGTTTGATACACACTTAAAATACTTGCTGCCCGCTTATGATTGTTAGGTACTACTTACTAATTTCAACGCTCACAGTAAATGTTTAAATAGCCTAGAGGTTCTCGTCTTGATTGGTGTTCAAGGTGGTTCGAGTTCAAATCTAATAACTTACAAAATATTTTTGAAATGTTTATTGGTGAGTTATGAATGCTGACAACAAAAATATGTAAAAATACCGATCCGCAACTTAACGATGATACTTTATTTTAAGATTTTTTCTATATTAGAGTCATTATAAAAAGATGACGGTAGATTTGAAACAAACTGAACAAAAAATATTCCACTACCTACAATAACTATTATTAACTACAATAACTCAAATAATATTACTTAGCTGTTGTTGGTTGGTGAACATATAGTTACGAGTTCGTGTTATTAGTTTTACTTTTTTAATCAATATGAAACCGGCTTTTGTGTAAGTTGTTTTTATTATTATTTGGGTAAGGTGCAAACCACCTCTTGTTGAAAGTGTGTAATAAATTTGTTATTGTTTTAGAGAACTACTGTAAGCCAAAGTCAAGAGGTTGGAGGACGAAGGTGGCTTATGTGTCGAGACAAGTGGAACGAAACAACAATATTTACCGTTGAATAAACCTTTGAATCTAGCGAAGAAGAGAGGTTGCATTTGTGGTTTAAAAATAAACTGGCGATACTGGTGGAGACTTATCGAGCTAAACAAAAAAAAAAAAAACAATTTATAACAATCACAGTGCAGGAGTGTCCTACAAAGTGTTTTAAATATATGTCATTATATATCGTAATAACGGACTCTAAACCAACTCGTAAAGTAATTTAGCTAAGTGACAGTAATATGTTCGGTTGGCTTAATGGCTAACAGAAGTCGCCTTTTGCAATTTCAATACAAATTACTTTTGGTAAATTATAAAAACAATAATTTCGGAATTCGATAAGAAATAAGTTCGTTTACTTTTGAACTAAGAAAGCGCTTGAAGATTATAATCTCATGCCTTCAAACTCCGAAAAAAGGCACTGCAGGATGGCATGCTATACACGCAAAAAAATTGTAAATGTAATAAGCACTGTTTTGTGTTATAAGTATAGATTATTTTATGATTGTAATAATATTCAGGTTAAGCTTCAATCCTCTTTTCTTTAAGAAAATGAATAATTAAGCTATAACCTCTTTAATGATAACATGTAATACTATAACTTTCATATCTAAAAACCAAAAATGTTTTTTATATTTTTTGCCATAATAATATCATAAGTTTGTCAAGGATTACTTTTATATAAAATATTACAATGCTGCCATTTCAACGTTTGTTTCATTTATTAGTATAAGTATATCTATATCGAATAATATATAACTTTATAATATATTGCATTATATTATTTATTATATTACATCTATAGTAAACAAAAACATATAATAAAAACCTATTTTGGTATAAATATTCAGTAAATTTTCCTATTCGTTTAAATATTATTTGCAAACATTTTTATTTTAAAATACAAATCAGTTATCATAATTTTAAATTATATGAAACAACAAAAAGATTTGCCGTTAGTAAGGATCGAACCCACAATCGCTCGCTTATGATAGACCATTGTTAAGTGCGGCCGCTAACTTAACTTCAAATGAAGTAACGAAATTTTGCATTACTTTAAAGAAAGATGAAGACTGCGATAATAAAAATAATGCGTTAGTGTGCGTGGCCGGTTTAGCGCAGGCGACAGTAGTCTTTAAGGTGGGAATGGACTTCTACAGCTGATTGTACATTCGTGTACATACATAATATACATATCATAATGTTAATTAATTAATTAATTAATCTTTCGAAAGAACTCTGTTATGCTGGTTTGCTTCAAAGCACATTCATTACTGCTGCTCAGACAGCTCAATAACTTTTTTTAAGAGAAAAAGTGCCTGAAATGCTTTTCCATCACTTTGGTATTGTGATGAAGATGTTGCTGCCTTATCTGACACCTCTGCCAAAAGTTCTGATGTATCGTCCTCGTCTTCATCGTTACTTTTTTCATTCGTCTATCTAAAGAAACCTATTTGTGAGAAATGTGTCAAATAGTCATAACAAAACCAAAGGCTTGTGTACGTTGATACAAGTTTAAAGTTACAAGCAAAATGTACTTACAATCTCTCCGCCTCTTTTTCTCAGCAACTTTGCATTGTCAAGTGATGGACCTCTTATGTCGTTTTGTTTTATAGCAATGATTTTTACGTTCGAATTACCAAGTGCAGAAAAATATATTGATTTAGTTCCAAATATAAAGAGATTTTGTAAGGAACTCGTCTCGTGATAACTTTGAATTATAGAGAGGTTCGAATTATCGCAGCTTTGAATTAACGAGAGTCGACTCTACCTACCTATATCATCATCATCCCAGAGTTAACCCCAGTCGCATCCAGCCTTTTTAGCTTTGGAGTCTGGGGTCCACTTTAACAGTCCAACTGCTGATATGGCTAAACTTCGACATTTTTCCGTGAAGTGACTGCCGTCGGACCTTCACAACCCGAAGGCGACATCGAAGCATTGCAGTTAGACCAATTGTTGGACTTTTGAGGGCTCCAACAATCCGTAACAACTGCCACTAGATGTTCGTATGGCAACCGGGACCAACGGCTTAACGTGCTTTCCGAGGCACGACCAGACCAGTGCAAATATTCATATTCATGCATATAAATACTTGCACTGTGCGGGGATCGAAACCGCGCCTCCTCGCGCAACGGCCGCGTTCTCTACCGCTACGCCACGGAGGCTGTCAAACTCACACTCTACCTACGTATATGTCGGTCAAATTCGATAAAGAATAGAGGTAAATAAACCGTTGCTAGGCAACATGTAGTTTATGCCTAAAATACTGATGTTAACATCCTTTTCAAGAGAGACGATTTTTATAAAAGTAATAATTCTACTTCCTACTGATGTAAACAGTTTATTTGTTTAGATATAAGTAAAAAATTATTCTAATTGAATCACCATCATTTATCCAACTTAAAAATAACATAAACATTTAATATTGAGGAAGTAATAGATCTTCAATATTATGTGTCATCAACTATTAAAACACAAATCTCCATCAAAAAAGGAAGCAATCCAATTTTTCCCTAAGTTCAAACTTTATGTGTGATTATTTGAAAAGTAATTCAATGAAGGTACTCGGTAAAGATAACGAACTGTTTATTTTTCCTTGTGGCTTATGTTTACCTCCATTTTAAACCTAAATTAAATTTTGTATTAATAACCTAATTATTTTTAGCGCACATGTTCTTTTGCATTTGTATTTAATGTACACTAACGTCTATGATACAGGCTCGGCCTAGTTTAGACGTTAGGGCTCACTTTGATTGTTTGTAACGTAATTCCTTTAATATATTTCGTAGGTTATAATTTGTAATTTCTTTTCAATAAAACATTTTTATTTTTTATTTATGATTTGCATAGAATGCTTAACCGAATTGAATGAAATGTGACACACGTCACACATGGAGAGGGCTATGCTTGGGGTTTCACTGCGCAATCGAATCAGGAATGAGGAGATCAGCAGAAGAACGAGAGTAACCGATATAGCCCGAAGAATTACAACACTAAAGTGGCAGTGGGCTGGACACATTGCCCGTAGGACCGATGCCTGATGGGGCAGACGGGTTCTCGAGTGGCGACCAGGCACCGGAAGACGTAGCGTGGGTAGGCCCCGACAAGGTGGACCGACGACCTGGTGAAGGTCGCGGGAAACCGCTGGATGCGGGAGGCGCAGGACCGGTCGTCGTGGAGAACCCTGGGGGAGGCCTATGTCCAGCAGAGGACGTCTTTCGGAAAAGATGATGACACACATGTAAGCTAATTTCCTAAAACTTAAATTTTTTGATACATATGTATATATTATACTTAGTCCATACTTGATAGTATTACAATGCATGTGTTATGCAGTTGATTTAAAAGTAATTAAAATACGCAAAATCGTATTGACAAATGCTTCAACTTTATTCATTGGTTGAATTCCACAAAATTTGTTTAATACCTAGATTTCATCCATCTTTCTTTTTTTGTAGGGCTATCGCGTAAAATTAATTTCTACTTTTTAATGGTTTTTCGAAATACCAAGTTATTATGCATGTTATTTAAGTGATTCTATTGAAATATATTGCAATAGGAATTGTTAATAAATAGTTAGCATGTAAAAGTCGATAATCATGTAAATAACAGGAGAGTTGTAAAACGTGAGTTGTGATAACCCTAAATTGGTTTGTTTATCTCTATTCTTTATGGAGCTTGGCGAAAATAAAGTGTATGGGTCATTCCATGTAACGGGTGTTACAGGTCGTACACTTTTACTTGACAATTAATTCATGATGCAATAAGAAAACAATTAAGTTTTATGAGCTTAACACCTTCCATCTAGGACTACTTACAGGTATCTGTAATAAATTGGACATTTACAAACAGCAGTAAAGAAATTAAAGGCAAGACATGTGTGTAACGGGCGTTACACGATTTTGTCTAAGCTTTCGGGCTTAACCGAAATGAAAGCAAAACTCTGCGAATTTCTTTACTTTACGTTAGTGAAAAAATTGGAACTACGTAGCTAAATAAATTCTTAACTTCGTAGTCCACTTGTTTTTAAACAAAAATACAAACATAATTTTTTATCGAAGTTTAAAACTGTAACGGGTGTTACAGCTGAATGTAACGGGTGTTACGAGTACGAAATTAAAACAATATTTGTACCAATAAAGGTATTTAAATAACAATAGCAGTGAAATAATCATGTTTACTGCTAATTTGCATTAATATTTTTGGGAAAATAATAATATCTGCTCCTTCGCATGGACAAATTGGCATATCCCTGCACCACTGTACCCTTTTTTTTTTGCTTTCATTACAATATTTTTAATAAAAATATTGTAATGTTACAATATTTTTAATAAAAATATTGTAATGTTTTAGTCAAAATACTTAGTCTCTACGCGATTTCTATTTTTTTGTCTTGTTTTAAGCTTTTAAGTTTGGATTTTGTACAATTTTTTCTTTATCTTTTCTTCTTCGTTTTCTGTCCCTCTCTCTTTCTTTTTGCACGGTGTTCTGCATGTTTTGCAGATTTTTTTTCAGGCTTTGTCTATATTTTTCTTCATTCTATTTTTCGCTGAAGACATCGTCAGTATAAAAGGAAAGCTAGCTCAACCTAAGCAAAGTACACCATACTGCATTAGGCATCAGGCATAATTATTATTTTGGGGCCCGCCAATAAATCACGTTACTAAGTTAAATTGTCGGCGTTTTTGCTGAATTGCAATATTTAGTGTCAGAGATCTGTTGAGTTCTCAAAGGCTGCTTGAAAACAGCTAACTATAATTTATCTAAGTGTCTTTTTCTTAATTAAATAGAAAGAATAACATGCAACTTAAATTTAGTCTAGTTTTTGAACAAGGGATTCGGGGCTAGTGAATGGGTCAAACAACTCAAGACATTAGAGGTTACCATTTACCAACAAGATAAGAAGTAAGAATAAAATGCAAATATTTTATTCAACACAGCAAAATGAAAATGTTGTCAACTGTTGACGAAAACATTTTTTATTAACGAAAGACAGAAAAAACGTGTCATTATAATATTAGGAGGACCCCTAAACGTAAAACCTTAAAAAAATCACTAAACTAGCGCCATTACGTTTTTATTAGTTCTTATCAAGGCATGTCAAAATTTGGTAACACCCGTTACGTAACGGGTGTTACACACTGTTACCCGCCAAAATTTCACAAACAAAAAGGCCTATCTTCATATAAAAGCAAACTTAAGTGGTTATCAATCATATCCTTACTTTCTTAAAAGCATTTTATAATGCGTGCAATAACTTAATCGCCAAACAAACAAATGCACTTTTTTTGTAACGGGTGTTACAGGTAGGAGGCATAATTTAAAAGTTAAATAAATGGAAAGAATAATAAAACTTACGAAATAATATTACATGCAACAACTGTTGAAAACTTTTCTGTTCGAATGGCGGGAAGCGTAATGCCAATTTAACAATAGTTTTCTTTTTTCAGTGAATCCAATTTTGATTAAATTTATCAACCATCAATCGTTCATAGTAACCTAACTTAAATATGTAAAAAAAATCGAAAAATTAAATACTTATCGAAAAAATAATGATATATTATTAAAATATGGGGTTTTAAGATTATCCTAAGACACATTTTAATTTAAAAACAGTAATTTAAAAATTAATGTCGCAGTAGCGTTTTTCATGGAACTACCCGTATATTGGATCTGTAACCAACCACATACGAGAAGAATTGGTCGCAGTAACTAAGCCAGGGCACCCCGACTAAATGGGTTAGGTTCAATTGTAATCAACTGCGAGTGAGCCCAGAGAACGAAACGAGGCGTGTACTGCTACCGAAGGCCATGGTTGACTTTGTCGTCGGTTGTTACAACCAACTGATTAAATAAGGTAGCCGTTTTATTTATTCAGTTGGCTGCGACATATACAATGTGTAAAGAAAACCCCGTCCTACCCATAAGGATAATAAAGGTTAGGTAAACACATGACCAAAAAATATATGAAATTTTACATAATCATCATAGTAACAATACTAATTAATTTTGAAATAATCTTTTGTTTCCGCGAATTAATTCCAACTTCCCCAAATTTTGGTAATTTGGGGAAATATAAAAAGTGACAACTCCCTTTTCGACAGTATTATTATGATTATGATCGAGCGCCCCGCCCCCTTCGCCAGCGCATGTATTGCCTGCTGCACATTTATTAAGTTACCTCATTTAGATAAATACTATTTATTTTTTAGGTTTTTTTTTTAAGTTTAGTCCGGCTTTTTAGACATTAGTCGAATCAGTTATCGATACATAACAATACCTTCACGGATCAGACAGGGTTTTCTTTACATAATGCATATATGAGGAAAATATTTGTTACCGTCTTTTGCTACCAAAACAATGAAATATCCTGAAAGATCAAAATTATTTAAAAGAAATAAAGAAAAATTATTTATTATAACACAAACTAAAAGACACACAATACACCAGATAGGTACATCCGTACGCTAAAAATCGAACATAAATGTGTGCCTCAGGGCTGCGCCGAAAAGGCCCAGCTCAGCAAAAATGCCAGAATACTAGTGCCTGAAGGTGTTTTTTAACTGGACCTGAGGTATGAGGTATAGTAGACCAGTTTTATACTGCAACGTGGCGTGTGTGTTACAGTAAATATATGAATATTTAAGCACCTGTACCTCAAGCTTCAAATCTTCGAAGCTGCAAGCTTCATTCACTTCAAAGAATTTTCAATGGTATCTACTGATTTGTTGTGTTGAATGTACTTTTAACCAATGAATGTTTTTGGTGTACTAATGAATATGTAAATAAATAAATGAAATAGTTCTCACCCATTGATAAAATAGTAAACTAAGGTAGATATGTCACTAGCGCACTAAAAATGAAGCGTACAAAAGGAAGTAAGTCCTGTATCTCGCTTTAGTCACTCTCGATACACTCGTAAAAACAAACGACAAACACTAACAGCGCAAACGACAAACACTATCCATCTTTTTCTTCTCTATACTTTATATTGCGTCCCATCTCACTCACACTGTACCAATGTATGCCGAATAAAAATATGCATGTGTGCTGCTGCTGTGTTCGGCACATTTTTTTTGGTAAGTTTGTTAGAATATATCGTATCTGTTTAATATTTTATCAATGTTCTCACCTGTTAAATTTATTGCTTCTTCGTAATCGTATATCTTGTTTTCTTTAGCACCAGCAAAGCTAACTGGAAGCTTCACATCAGTAGCACAATTTTTCGAATATTTTTCAGTTTTGCTTCGAACTCCTACGACGTTTACAATATAAGTACTGCTGTGCACCATGGCGACACCGTCACTAGGATTAGTTTCTGCAAGACATGCAACAATTTTAGGCTACCGTATAGCTAGCATGTACAACCAAATATAAAAATCTGAATTTCACACACAAACTCCTTTCTTTTGAAGACAATTAACAACTGCTTTAGTAAATCATAACTATAATATATAGTTTTCCAGCTACAACGAAAGTTTATGGAAGGTAATGTGGTTGATTTTTAAAGAATACATTGTTGAACGACTATTTTGATGAGTAAATCAACTATTTAGGAGTTATATCATCTCAGTAATGCGTTCATGACTAGAGAGGTTGCCTGGCGGCTACGTGCAATAAGCTTAAAAAATATAATTGGATTAGAAGCGAGCGGAATTATGCGGCGACCGTTCCGTATCTATTAATTTATCCATCTCCATAATTTTACTATTGTTTCATCATCAACCTTTTTTTATCGTCCCACTGCTGGGCACAAGTCTCCTCTCATACAGAGAAGGATTGAGCGTAATCACCACGCTTGCTCAATGCGGGTTGGCGATTTCAGACTTAAAGTCCAGGTGTCCTCAAGACGTTTTCCTTCACCTTCAGTCATTGGTGTCCAAGATATACACACATCAAAAGTGTCTAGGGATCAAGCATTTTTATGCGGATTTCTTGAGATTGAGATGTGGCTTTGTAATAAATTTATGATTTTATAAATTTATATGGATCCTTTTTGGTGCATTTCATAATTTGAATCAGGAACTGTGAATCAAATTCGAGTAAAAGATGAAAATCAGCTGTCAATATTTTCCCTATAAAAACATACAACGCATTGAAGACATTATTAGTGCTACTGTTTCCCTACTACTGATTAAAACCAACGTTATTATGGAGCGGCGACGTCATTTAAGCAGGGAAGAAATGCTCAGAGCCGTGGGAATGATAGAAGCTGGTTCCCGGCAACGTACTGTGGCTTTAGCTCTGAATACAAGTCAGAGTGTTATCAGTCGACTTTGGACACGTTACCGAAGCACTGGTACCGTGGCTGAGCGCCATGGAGGACGGTATCGCTGCACCACACGGAGACAAGACTGATACATTCAAATCTTAACTCGAAGAGCTCCAACAATAACCGCCATGATGTTAACCGTGAGGCTTCATCACTCTTCAGGGAACTTAATTAGCGACCAAACAGTCAGAAACCGCTTGCATGAAGTGAACCTTCATTCCCGAAGACCGCTACGGGTACCACCTATAGCAATGCACAATCGTAGGATTCGATATCAATGGGCTCTTGAACACAGAAATTGGGCAGAAGAACAATGGCGTTTCGTGTGCTTTTCTGATGAGTCTCGTTTTGGTATGAGACCGGATACAAGACGTATACGACACTGGAGAACCCCTGGACGCCAACAGCGATTAAAATCCTGCCAGGAAGTCCATCCTTATAGTGGTGGAACCATCATGGTATGGGCGGGTATTTGGATCGGCGGAAGAACTGAGTTGATTTGGATCAGAGGCAACCTCAACGCTCAAATTTATGCTGAAACGATTGTATCAGACGTCATCGTTCCTCTACAAGTGCAAATCGGTCCCTTATTTCAGTTAATGCATGATAATGCACGACCGCACACCGCAAGAGTTGTAAGACAGACTCTCGCCGCAGCTAACATCAATGTCCTGCCCTGGCCTGCTCAGTCGCCAGACTTGAACCCGATTGAGCATGCATGGGATATGCTACAGAGAAGAGCTCTGCCGAATATGGAGGGTATCCAGTCGCAAGAAGACCTTTTTTTGTTGTTGCAACGAACATGGGCGGCCATTCCACAGCGTGATTTGGATGAACTCATTTTGAGTATGCCAAACCGATGTTCTTGTGTTGTTAGTGTTCGCGGTAGAAACACGGATTATTAATTGTTTAAGTTACCCAATAAAATTTTTAGAGAAAACTGTTATTTCAGTCTTTTTTTCGAACTTTTGTGTTAGTGGTTCAAATGTCAAATATCCCTTTATTAGGAAAATGGCAAATTTCTTTATTAATGCAAAGGTGACTTGGTTTATCGTTACTGTGACAAACGAAAACACTTTATTTGATGAATCCTTAAAGAAAATTTTAATTAATATCAATCAGGAGAAAAGTTATTGCAAAAATATATGTTGATCCCTAGACACTTTTGATGTGTGTATTTCGAAAGTACATATAACTTTAGAAAAGTTACATTGGTACTTGCCTGACCTGGAATCGAACCCGCGCACTCATACTTGAGAGGCTGGTGTTTTAACTATTAGGCCACCACGACTACTACTACTATTGTTTAGTTTACTTTTAACGGACTTCTAAACGTACATAGGTATGTAACAAAGCATGCAAAATATGTAATAATAATACACAGTCTACAAACCTAAATGGTGTCTCAAAACCGTTGTAAAATTATGCCTATTTCCGATTTTGAGTACTGTTACAAAATTTTGAGCTTCTTTAAATAGATTTCGTTATTTTTGAAACGGAACTCTTAAAGTCGTTTGTCTTCCAACACTGTGCAAACCAATTTAATGCAAAGTAATTTTGTATTTAAACGTGATTACGTAAGTTAATCTAATTCTTAAAATAACTGTTATAAGTTAGTATGTAATCATTCGGTACTTTTTTGCCAAATCAAAAAGTTTGGACGGATGGTTTTCTAATCTAGCAGTCGACGGTCCTAATCGTATCATTATTTTAGTGGCTACTGCTGGCCATAGGACTCCCTCAACCTCGACCGCGTACATCGAGGGACTGGAACAATTTGCCAGCGGCGGTGTTTCCGTCGGACTACAATTTGAGTGTCTTCAAGGCTAGAGTGAATAGGCTCTTAATAAACTAGTGCGCTTTACCATCATCGATTACGTCACTGCTTACCACCATGCGGAATTGCGGTCAAGCGCTAGTTTACAATTTATAAACAAAACAACCACAAGCACCTCCAATTCAAACGGTTCAGCGTTTCTAACATCCAAGGGTGTCTTTAATTTTCTTTTTTTCATTTGTTATTTTGTGTTTTTTAAATATAAGTATTTCTTATTTTGTACGCTGCGTTAATCGCCTAATATTATGCACTGGTATGTTTGCTTGTGTTAATTGGGTTGAACAGAGTGACGATTATAAACAGATCTTCTTGTTCAGCCTATAAATGTCCACTGCTGGACAAAGGCCTCCCCCAATGCTTTCATTGTTTTGGGGGGGGGGGGTTGCCATAATCCCCACGCTTGGCAGACGCGTTAGGGATCAGAGTGATATCCCAAAGGAGATACGCTGCTGCCCTCTTCCCTGGTGAGGGTTCCTTTAGTCGCCTCTTACGACACCCACGGGAGCCTTGTACCACACGGGCCATAGACAGATCGATAAATAAAAATCCTGTCGTCTTTCTGTCATTAGGCTGTAGAAAGTAATATTTTTAATTTTCATTAATGATGAAAATATGCCAGACTTCGGTAGGCCATACAAATAGCCAGTCGCTCCATGTACTGCTATTTTATGCGGTATTCAGCTGAATGCGGCTAGACTGTACCGACCCCATAATTAGCCTATAATGTTCCCACCCCTGGGACGCAGGCCTCTTCTCGGTAAAAGGGAGTGGGCCGTAATCTACCACTCGGGCCCAGTGCGGGTTGGTAGATGTCACTTGTCTTCAAAGTTTTTGACTCTAGAACGTGACGGTTTCCTCACAATGTTTTCCTTCGCCGTTTTGAGAGCGGTGGTGATGAAATAATTTACACAACGTAAAGCACCTGATGGGGTTCGAACCCACGCCCTACAACTTGTAAGTCGCGGCTGATACCACTAGGCCACCGCTGGTCACTAGGCCACTGAGCAGCGGTCACCTAGTACCGAACACAACATAGGATAATTGGATTTGAGGATCGGCCTGAGGACACGGTGGAGCATACGATGGAGGTCTGTCCGGCTTGGGTAGAGCACCGCCGTGTCCACGTAGCGGCGATCTCTCGCGTCTGACCCTGGTCCAGGCCATGGTCCGGAGCGAGAGTGCATGGCCGTCACCTCCTTCTGCGAAGCAGTGATGCTGGCAAAGAAGGAGGCGGAGTGCGTGAGGGAGCGGGAATCCCAGCGCTCTTACGCCACTAGCCGCCGAAGGATACGCCCTGGTCGGGAGACGACATCTAACTCCCAGCCACCGAAGGCGCGGCCTGCGGGCGGTGAGCAGTGGGCAGCTCGCCACCCGGTAAGGACCAGGCCCGAGTCGATGGCACGTTGTATTTCAAGCGCGCCGGAAAGATATGTCAGCACATCGTGACGGGGTGCCTCCTGGGTCACGGGTTGCGTACTCCTGGTTGCGGGTTGGTTACACAAGAAACCGTGGCCCTGGCCGTCGTGCAAGCAAGTGAAGAAACACGGGTGGGTTCAGTCAGTCAGTAAAAGTCTAACATGCCCTTCCGCTCCGCCCAGAGTCATTTGATGATTTCCCATCCCAAACAAAAAAAAAAGGATAATTAGATTGGATAATTGGAAAAGGCTAAACAGATGATGATGACTTCGGTGGGCCAGAAACTTAATTTGATGCAACTTATTAAACTATTTCTTCTTCTTCTTTCTTTCTTTTTGGTTTCGCACGGTTTGTGCATTTATTTAGCCAATGTCACGTAATGAATTATTCAAGTCGAAAAAGACGGACGCGTAAACCGTTTTATGAGGGAGGTTTGAGGCAAAGTCATGATGTGCACTATGCTGCGATATTTCACTGTTCTTTATGAATTATTTACTGAATGCACTTTTACTACATAAATCACGCACTTTTATTTAGTAAACAACACTTAAAATAATTTTAACAGTCCAATGAAAAATGAGCGTGACACTCAGCTTGACGCCAACTATTTCGTTGGTAATATTACCAAACTATCTATCCATACTAATATTATAAATGCGAAAGTAACTCTGTCTGTCTGTTACGCTTTCCCACTTAAACCTCTCAACCGATTTTGATGAAATTTGGCACAGACAATCTTTAGACCCTGAGAAAGAATATAGGCTACCTTTTATTTCGGAAAAATTAGATATTCCCCAGGGAAATCTAAAAAGCGCGATATAACCGCACTCCACGCGGGCGTAGCCGCGGGCGGAAAGCTAGTAATACCATATTTACGTGGACGCTAAATAATTCCATTTATAATTTCTTCACCATGATTATTTTAAGGAAATGCAGTAAATATGCATTACTTCCTCTATATGTTATATAGTTACGAAGTAAGGAACTTGTAGGTCCGTCCAATTTGGGCTTGGCTGGCTTTTATTTTATAATATAAAATATATGACTAGATATAAACAAGAGGTAGAAATAAAATTGATATTATTACCTATGTGAAACCAATACGTACCACAAAACTCTTTCTGTTTCCTTAAAATATTTTTTTTTTTCCTCAAATAACTCACACTGTCTTTTAATTTAATTTCAATAAATATTTATAAAAAAAATTTTCAATGCACATAATATAATCACTACCAATGGGTATAACTTTAAATAACAATCAAAATCAACCATTTAGTCGTCACACAATTTTGTTTAAATTTTTTCTTTAATTAATTACACGAATTCAAGTATTAATTAATACATTCTGTCCGCAGTAAACATGACTGTAGTCGACTTTACTATATCGTATATGAATCAAACCGTATCATCTTTCGCCTCCGTATTTATATAGTTGGTGATATAATTTATACAAACCTTTTATATAAGGATAAGTTTCCATAAATGTAAAGAAATAAACATATTTTCTCCTCTTTCGTTCACTCGCTATTAGAATAACGAGTGTTTTTGTGCCTTTTTAGATGGGCCTATAGGCATCCCCTCTTTCTTTCCAAACC
Source organism: Sesamia nonagrioides (assembly GCA_017933935.1). Classification (NCBI taxonomy): domain Eukaryota; kingdom Metazoa; phylum Arthropoda; class Insecta; order Lepidoptera; family Noctuidae; genus Sesamia; species Sesamia nonagrioides. Next base: position 466,965 of record JADWQK010002442.1, read on the forward strand.
TCCCCACCTTTCTCTGCCTAAGTTTATCCTATAATTAATGTCATCGGTCTTCGCAATTCCTTTTTTTTTGTTTGGGATGGGAAATTATCAAATGACCTCTCCCGAGCGGAAGGGCGTGTCAGACTTTTACTGACTAAAACCCACCCCTGTTCCTTCACCTGCCTGTAGACTAAGGCCACGGGTTCTTTTTAACCAATCCGCAACCCTTCTTCGACAGAGTTGTCCTCCCTCGGGCATCAAATGAGATACTTACCCTTTTTTTCTCCTTACTGAAGATTTTTTCAGATATCCAACAGGGGACTTTCATGACAAGCGCAGAACTTCTACTTAGAAAGTTTTCCATCCTTGGGCCTGCTTGGCGTTGTTTCCGACTATCATGAGCAGATCTTTGACAGATGTTATGGATACTCAAAAGCCAGAAAGTCTCATAATCAGTCTTAATAATTTACACACACACGCACACTTCACGCCTAGACACAATCCTGATTACCATTACAGGGATTTTTTTTATTTTCTTTAGTCCATTTCTTTTTTTTTTTTTTGTATTCCTTTTAATTTATTTATTCTCCCTTGTTAATCTTATTGCATGAGTCTCTAACAGTATTTCCTAGGATTAGGCACTGGCTACTGTAACACAGGTGAACCACCTACCTAGTAAGGGACTTTACACAATTTGTAATCACTATCTTCAGAAATAATGAATACTTATCATATATATGATTATAATGTGGGGTTTCGTATTACCTAGCAAATGGGAAATGGGGTACAACACTTGTCTATCAATCAATTTATTTTTTCATGGAAATTAGAAATTACTTTTGTATGGTGCGACTGCAAAACAGCCAGTCCTGGAGCAACCTGGAGTTTGTTTCGGCTTTCCTTCTTAGAGGTAGTCAGTTAGGAAATGCCGGCTAAATAAAGTATAAAAAAATTATGACGTGTAAAAATGATCAGTGATCCTATTTGCTTAATAAACAATTTGATTTCATTTAACTACCTGTAGGCGATACAAATATTTGTTCCGTGCGGGAATCAAACCCACCACATGCAGCGCAGCAACCGATCGCTCGGCCACTGCACCATCCGTGTCGTCAAATTTATTAATTATATTATGATGTAAGTTCCTGTGTTTAATCTTACTTTACTTTTCGTCCCACTTTAAGCTAATTAAAAAAGATTATCTACATATTTTTAATATTTAAATATTGTTCGTGGGTACAACAGATCAGGTACTAAAATTAGGCTAGGTTTTGGAAAGTGATGTCCAAGATAAAAGTTTAAAATGCCCCAGGGCATATTTTAGCTAGTGTACATTTAGCCTTATCTACTACACAACAACATTTAATGAATTCAATACACCTTTTGTTGGAAAGAACATTCAAGTAAATTAAATCCATTAATTAATAATAATTTCATCCTATTTTGATACAGGGAAGGAAAATAATTTTGAAAAATATATTTTTTTCTTCCATACATAGATGTAAGACGTAATTCATTTTCATTCGGTTATTTACAAATTAAAATTCAGTAATTATTTGCAGGTGAAATATCAGTTCTTTTGATCATTATAAAGGATAGCTGTAATAATGTGCACTCAGTTTTTATATGGACTTCATACACGTAGAGCGCAGGAATGGTCGAATTCTTAAGCTTTTTAAAATATGGCACACAGCTATCTGACTCAAAAAATGTCTTAGAGTGTAGTGGCATACTCTAAGACATTTTTGAGCTCTAATAGCAAGTTCTATGTCTGTAGAATTCTTTCAATAATTTAGTGCATATCTAAGCGTAAACGTTACATATATAAAGTATGATAGGCAGTTAATACTGCTGCTTGATTTATAATCTTAGAATGATCAATTCACACTCCGAATTTGCGTTTTCCATGACATATTTTTGTCATATCATAGACCTAAGAATTAGATAATGCCGCTGATTCACTTGGTTGCAAACTAAACAAATTTTAAGTCAAGTGCTTCTTTAACTTCATTATTTCATTAAGAAAAGGATAGTAGACAATATTTTAATTTAATCCTGTCAAATTAAGATATGGCCATAGACAGTTAAGACGCGATTATAAACATGGCGACCAAAAATACATCAATTTACGTCAGGCGCGGACTAATTTGACAGGTTAAAACTAACTAGTTTATGAACAAGGGAATCGAAGCCAGTATCTAATTCTTCTATTTCATAATTTACATTTAAATTAATGTCTGGGAATCATGGAAGAAAAACACCCTTTTAGTCAGTACCGTTCCCGCCGTACCCGTTTTAGTCAGTAAAAGTCTGACACGCCCTTCTGCTCCGCCCAGAGCGGAAGAGGTCATTTGATGATTACCCATCCAGAAAAAAAAAGAAAAACACTTGTAGGGAACCAACCATTCAAGGGTCTTTTCCTTCCATAGCTCCGCCTCCTGCGGTGCTCGATGCGGACCACACTGAAAATGACAACGATGCTCCAGAAGTGACCGAGGTAGAGCTGAGAGCGGCGGTGCGTAGGCCAAAAATTCCGCCCCAAAATCCGACGGCTTACCTGGAAAAGCTTGGGTTTTAGCCTTAGGGGCTCCCGGGCCTCTACTAAGGCAGCTACTAAGCGCATGCTTGGAGAGAAGCCAGTTCCCACTTCGTTGGAGCACGGTGAAATTGGTTCTCATAAAGAAGCCAGGGCGCCCAGCAGACTCTCCGTCCGCTTACCGGCCCATCGTGCTGCTCGACGTTGTGGGCAAGCTCTTCGAAAGAGTCATTGCAGACCGCCCAGTCGGGCAACTCAGGCGAGTGGGGCCGGATTCGGCGGAGAGCCAGTTTGACTTTTTGCAGAGGGCGTTCTACGGTGGACGCCATCATGCGCGTGCGAGCCCTCACGACAGGGGATGCTGTGGCCCGGGATGGAGTTGATAAAGAAACAAGAAATTGATAAACCAGCAAATAAATTCAGTATTTATTAGAAGGAAGCGGCATCGTTTTTCTGGAAGGAGAGATCAATCTCATGTTGAAGAAGAAGTTTGAGTACAGTTAAAAAGAAGGCCATTTCGAGAGAAGATTCGTAAGTTCATAAAGTGTTGAAAAGAGAGTAAAAAAGAATGGGTGCATTTATGTGTAAGTGTTTAAATAACGAGTAAGAATATAGACAATGGCCCCCATTTACTTGCTCACAAACTAAACTCAATAAATTGAGTTTCAAAAAGGTTCAGAGCATTTTTGTATTTTCGGTCGCCATGTTTATAATCGCGTCTAAACTGTCTATGCGGTATCTTAATTTGACAGGAAATGTTATCTTCTATCCTTAATTTTCTTAATGATAGTTTAGTTCGTGTACAAGAGAATGCCTTTATCTTAATTTCACGATATGTAGTTAAGGAATTTTAAGCTCTAAAATAGAGATATGTAGTCATAAAGGTTAATTTAGTTACATGGAAATTGTATAGAAATAAAAAAGAATCTCTAAAAATAGATGGTAAGTCGTAGTACCAAATGAGTACAGTAGGTACGTAGAGTTACATAGGTAATACAAATTTACCAATTAATATTTAATTTTTATTTAAGAGTTAGAATAAACAAAATTGTTATACATAAATGAAATATGATCGTAGCACCGGTACAATTATTTTTGTAATTATAATGTTTTCCGAAAGGATGGAATTTGATATGAAAACTGCGTGTATGTCAATACCTGTTTTAGATGATAAGGAAAGTACAACTAAGCGATTAATTGACGCGGTGGAAATATATGCAGATATGCGTAATGATGTAAGTCAACAGTTACTAATCAAGTTTATATTGAATGGAAGGTTATCTGAAAATGCAAAGTTACGAATAGCAGGCACTTACTCGACAATTAGGGACATGGTTAAGGATTTTAAAATTAAACTGTTAATTTAAAAATCATTCATAGCAGTTCAGAATCAAATTCAATGATTGAATAAAGGTCATAGGACTATAGAAGAATACGGATCGGAACTTGAAAGATTATTGACAGATTTAAATATTTCTCAGGCTGAGGGTGACGCTACCAGATGTGCGATCCTGAAGCCAATTAATGAACAGGGTTTAAAAAAATTACAGATGCTCTTAGAAGTGAAAAAATGGACACGATTATCACCGCACGCAACTACGCATTTCTAAAGTATGCCAAGGATGAGTCAATATCATCTTCGTCTTCGTCCAAGCCAGCAGTAGGCCAAATTATCTTTTTCCAAGGTTTCTAACAAGGTTAATAACAGAGGAAGTTTTCAAAATAGTTAGTTTCCAGACCTTTTAGGCACTCCCCCCGCGGCAGAGGACAGTACAATAAACTAGTTTATCATTATAAAAGGCGCGGAACACAAGGATTTTACCAAGTAACGACCTCAGCAGAAAATGATAATACTAATTGTTTGGAATGGAAACCTGATAAGACATTTCACTCGCTGGTAGGCCATAACATCGGCTGCCGGCAAAAGTTACTACCCACCAGACAAAGTCTTGCCGCCAAGCGATCCGTCGTATTTCGGCATGATGTCTAGTGAAGCCGTACGGAGGACGGGCCTGAGCAATTTTGTTACAATTTGTGCCGGGTACGATGCGCCAAATGTTGTGTCGAGAGTTTGGTAGTGGAGGGTCTCCAGATCAATCCCCCTCTGGCATAGCATCGTTGGTAGTGCTGTTTGGTTTAACATTGTATCACCTCGCTCAACTGCCGTATTCCTTCCCATTCACTCAGTTGTTTGAGTGAACAGACTCTTAATAAATTAGCGCGCTTTACCATCAACGATTGTATAACTGCTTACCATCAGGTGAGATTGCAGTCAAGCACTAGTTTAAAGGACCTAGAACTGAGCCCTGCGGAACGCCCATGGTGACCGCAGATCCTGCAGAACTCTTGCCATTAATATCAACCCTCTGAATTCGATTATTTAGATAAGAAGTCAGAAGGTCGAGAGCCCAGTAACTCAAATCATAATGGTACAATTTCCTAATAAGAGTAACATGATGTACGCAATCAAAGGCCTTGGACAAATCACAAAAAAATACCAAGAACATCTTGCGATTCCTCCCAGACGGCAAATATGTTCTTTAGCAACGCCTTGCCCACATCTGTAGTTGAACGACCCTTTGTAAAACCAAATTGTTTCACGTGCAATAAATTATGTAAATTAAAGTGCCTCAACAATTGTTTCTAAATTAGTTTTCAAAAATTTTGCTCAAAGTTGGTAACATCGAAATTGGCCGAAAATTCGTAGGATCACTTATACTACTAGATTTGAACAGTGGAATTACTTTACTAAGTTTCATCAAATCAGGAAAGATATCAGATGAAATACAAGAATTAAAAACAATTGCTAAGAAAGGTGCGATAACATCTATTATTGAAGCTACAGTATATACTGACAAACGTCAATGATCGCCACCTTTTTTTTTTTACATCAAGATCATTAATAGATTCCTTCATCATCATTAGAAGAAATTACAGAATCTTTTAATGATCTTGATGTAAAAAAAATGCCGATAATTTTTAGTACGGCGTAAGCAGAAGTAGAGGAAGAAGACAAAGTTTTTGTTGTTATTATTGGAATATTAGTAAAAAAATTCTCAAACTCAGTTGTTACTTCCAAGTCCGCCTTTATATTTTCATAGTTAATTTTAAGATGGAAACCGCGGTTTTGTGCTTTGGTTCTTCCAGTTTCAGAATTTATAAGTTCATCTAAAGTTGTGGTACTGTAAGTAGCAACTTTTTTCTTGATTTCGTGCCAAAAGTGCTCGATTGGGTTGAGGTCTGGGCTATTTGCTGGCCAATCTAGCACTGATACCGACTGACTGCTAAGAAACGACTTGACTCACTTGACTGAACGGGCGGCATATTTCGGTTCGTTATCATTCTGAAACGTCCTTATAATAGGAGTTGTTCCTCAGTATAGGGAAGCATCTTTTCTTCTTCTTCTTCGTTTCGCTCTTGACAGAACGGTCGTGGTCACTATGACTGAATTCGAGACATTGATGTAGCTCGCCGCACGATCTCCATCTATCTCTGTTGGACGACAGTCTGGAGCATTCACTAACAGGTCCCCCCACTTCCGACTTGATTTGGTCGGTCCACCTCATCGCTGACCTTCCACGAGGTCTGTTCCTCTCTACTCTACCCTGGACGGCCAAACGTTCAATGGAGTTATTATTGCGCCTAGATACGTGACCGAAAAATCCGAGTATACGGGACTGTACTAATCCTGAAAGACGCTGTTTGATGCCGAGTTTTTGGAGTATAGAAACGTTCTTTCTAAACTCAATCCATGGTACCTCAAGCATTCTTCTCCAACACCACATTTCTAGAGCGTCTATCCTTTTCATTTTTTTTTTTTTTTTGGAAGTATACTTTTCTCTAATATTGCTAAATTACCCTGAACTTTCCTCACAGGTCTCACTTCATGTCCAGAAAATGAACCCAACATTTTAATGTTTCCACAGCCATGTTTCACCTGCTTTTTTGTCAATCTTGCATTCATTTCCGCTGTTTTCAAGAGCCGCAAGAGAGTATTTTGGTAGATTTAGTAAGAAATATGTGATCTTTGTTCTTATTGTGCTCTGTTACACAAATGATGCCTTCAGATTTATCAGCCATTAGTAATATGTTGTTTATCCAGAAAATATTTATTTATGATAGTGGTTATACAATGTTTATTTCTGAGATACTGCAACTTGAGTTCATAATAACCATGGCTTAACCTATATTTTCATGTAGAGGTTATTGAACTCAACCTTGGCATTTCTTAAAGTCTTGATTACCAATCAATCAATCAAATCATTTATTTCAATCAATCAATAAAATTATCCAGGGGTTTTTAAATTAGTCACAAATAAAAACTAGAATAAATAGGTTTCAAAAAAGAGAAAGAGTTTCAAAAAAAGTTTGTTAAAACTACCAAAAAATACCTACACTAAATATATTAATACTATACAAAGTAACAGTTGCTTTTTCCGCCGATTTAAAGTGTCCCGCTCGAGTGTCTCGGGAACTGAAATTAACACACTGTTGTAAAAAAATGTTCATCAAATTATTTTTTGCAGACTTGGATAAATAATTGGTACACAGATGCTTCCATAGAAGTTAGTGCTCCATATTCTGGCGTCACATGTACTTGCAAAACATAACCGATCAAATATAATTTTTGATAGCAATTAAAGATATATAATTTCATTTAATAAATTAATGTCAAAACAAATGTCATTTAAAACACAGTAAATTAAAGAGGAAAAGAAATGTCATAATATTATATGAAATATTACTGGAATACGTTATTAATTAGCAACGTCAATACAAGTTGGTCAAAATAAATAAATAACTTAGTCCATGTTATTAAATAATCATGCATTTATTTTATTTACAAGCTTTAATATATTTTAAAATTATCAGTATTATGTACCTATAATGATAATGAATCGCAATTATAAAAAACAATAGTATTTACACATATTTACATTGAAATATATCAGTAATAATTACACTAAATAATAAAATAGTATACGCATAAAAGAAAAAAGTCAACATGTCAAAGAATAAATAACAAAATGAATTTTCCTATCATAATAAATCAGATGTAGAAGGCCTTCTATCTGTTATTTAAATATTCATTAATACTATGATAATTTCGTCACTAAGAGTTTGTGTATTTTCCTTTTAAAAATAGGTATCTATTTATAGTCTATAAAAAAAACAAAATCAAAGCATTTATTTCAAATAAACCAGTTACAGGCACTTTTGAATTGTCAGAAGGTCGGTCAGTCAGTAAGATGAAGCTGAGCCCATTCCAAAGACTAGGTATCTGTGGAGAAGAACGGGCAAGAAACTCCATGGACACTTTTTACATTTAATTTACATTATGTCTTTAAAAGATGATAAATCTAACACAATAAATAGCTTTTTATGTGGTGTTGCCCATTATTTATTTTTGTGTTAAAAACTCTTCGGGTGGTTACATAAGCGCATATTTGCTTTAATATAGCTTGCTACTTCGTAAATGTAGACATGGAAGTGTAAGTAGCCGAAGCTTTTGAAATGTGGCTTACAACTAAATGTGCTTTGAATGCCACATATACAGCCTCATGTATTTCGTTTGTGCTTTGAACACCATCTCTGTATTACTGGAGAAAGAAAAGTCAAAAGTCTGTGTATAGGGACTTTGTGGTTGACGATGTTGTCCACACTTAATATCTGTGGTACGCCATAACTACTGCTGACCGAATTAGGACTTCATTTCTAAAATTATAACGGTCAAGTAGGAACACTGGACTCACAAGCTTTGTTCCAGCGCCGGTTATCAGATGTCTTATGCTGACTTTTAAATTTTAGTTGTTGGACATTCCGGTTTCTCCACGATGTCTTAAGAGTCTGTAGTAGTGATGAAATAAATTATGTGCCAAGACGCTTGTGAGGGAGAGGCAACCTCTGTGGCCTCACACCCCTGTGGTTCGCCATGCCGCTGATGACGCCCTGACATCAGGAGACAGTAACGAACTACCGGCTACCCAGGCGGGGCTTTACGAGCGGCGAGCAATAGATATGAAAGGCTTGCCAAAGGCGCTGGTTCTGTTGTTCAAAAACTAGATACTGGCGCTGGTTCTGTTGTTCAAAAACTAGATACTGGCGCTGGTTCTGTTGTTCAAAAACTAGATACTGGCGCTGGTTCTGTTGTTCAAAAACTAGATACTGGCGCTGGTTCTGTTGTTCAAAAACTAGATACTGGCGCTGGTTCTGTTGTTCAAAAACTAGATACTGGCGCTGGTTCTGTTGTTCAAAAACTAGATACTGGCGCTGGTTCTGTTGTTCAAAAACTAGATACTGGCGCTGGTTCTGTTGTTCGAAAACTAGATACTGGCGCTGGTTCTGTTGTTCAAAAACTAGATACTGGCGCTGGTTCTGTTGTTCAAAAACTAGATACTGGCGCTGGTTCTGTTGTTCAAAAACTAGATACTGGCGCTGGTTCTGTTGTTCAAAAACTAGATACTGGCGCTGGTTCTGTTGTTCAAAAACTAAACTAATTTTAAGTTAACTGCATCTTTTTCTTTCTACTTCATTATGAAAAGGACAGAAGATAAAATGTCACTTTAGATCTGTCAAATTAAGATACTCCACAGACAATTTAGACGCGATTGTAAACATGGCGACTAAAAATTGACGAGTTGGTCTCCAAAGCCTAGAGTACAGGCGTAGAGTAGCCAGCCTTTCAGTGTTCTATAGGATGCATTTCGGGGAGTGTGCGAGGGAATTGCATGATTTAATTCCCCCATCTCCGTTCCACCAGCGAACGACCCGTCGTACGGCTGGTTTCCACCCTTACGTTGTTAACACCACTACGATCCGGACGAAGCGTTTCGCCTCCTCCTTTATACCGCGTACATCGAGGGACTGGAATAATTTGCCAGCGGCGGTATTTCCGTCGGACTACAATTTGAGTGTCTTCAAGGCTAGAGTGAATAGGCTCTTAATAAACTAGTGCGCTTTACCATCAACGATTGCGTCACTGCTTACCATCAGGCAGGAATGCGGTCAAGCGCTGGTTTATAATATGTAAAAAAAAAAAAAAAATACGTCAGTTTACGTCAGGAGCGCGCTAATTTGACAGATCTAAACTGACATTTTATCTTCTGTCCTTTTCTTAACGAAATAGAAAGAAAAAGATTCAGTTTAAACATGTTCCATATTTAAATTCATCACTAAATAACCAGTGTTTACGATGGTGTATTACTTGCCAGTACCAAATTATTGAATAAAGAGTATCTAAAAAGTTTTGGCATGCCCCTCGTAAGGACCAAGTCTGGGTCGACGGCGCGTTGAGTTCAGCGCCCGCCTTTTATAAATGTCAGCATATCATCATCGTATCACACATTATCAGATGTTGTGCAAAAGTGAGTATTTAATGATTTCGTTACTTATTGTGACTATCTTGGTAAACATGTCGCTGTTGTGCCTTGCTTCATAAGTAAATATATGACTACAGCTGATTATAGAGTGGACGGCTGCTGATAATGTAGTGAACAAGTTCTTTTTTTTTTCTTTTATCATTATAATGGCGCCGATATCTTGTTCACAAACTAAACTAATTTTAAGTTAAGTGCATCTTTTTCGTTCCATTTCGTTAAGAAAAGGATAGAATATGTTATGTACTTTAATCCTGTCAAATTAGATGTTCCATAGACATTTTTTTTTTGGTTCAATTCTTTCCGTTCGGGCGAATGGAAAAGGCAAAGGCATAGTACGCCATACAGCCAAGTCTTCAGTAATTTTTTCTTCATTAAATATCTATCCTAACTTATCCTAATTTATCCTAACTTATCCTAGCATAACTTAACCTAAACTAACTCCTTTCGTTTTACGCGTTTGGACGATAAGGAGCGGTTTAGCATAAAGACATGATGAGGCCACTATGCTACAATATTTCACTGTTCTTTTTGAATTATTCACTGAATGCACTTTTTACTACATAAATCACGCGTTTTTATTTAGTAAACCACACTTTAAATAATTTAAAAGTCCAATGAAAAAACGAGCGTGGCACTCATCTTGGCTTCCCGCCAAAAACTCCGTTCCATAGACAGTTTAGACGCCATTATAAACATGGCTACCAAAAATACGTTAATTTACCTCAGGCGCGGACTAATTTGACAGGTCTAAACTAACATTTTATTTTCTGTCCTTTTCTTAATGAAATAGAAAGAAAGAGATGAACGGAACTTAAATTTACTTTAGTTGTGAACAAGGGAATTCGGGCCAATAGTGAATATTGATAAGAAAGGAAAACTGGTCAAGTGCGAGTCGGCTTCGCGGTTAGGGGTTTAGAGGGTTAGGGGTAGAAATTTGTAAGTATGTAACTACAACCCTTAGTATTCTATCCAAAGGTTGTCCGTAAAAGATCGCTCTTAGCGATAAGACCACCCATTGTGTCACCTTTTGTAAAATCTTTTTATTTATGTTCTGTAATGTATAAGGTGTACATAATAAAGAGTAGGCATTCTATTCTATAACTTACGGTTTTCGGGAATTTTCCTTTAATTGTACTACATAACATTGCTTCTTGCTTATGACTTTTGGTCAACGAGCATAAACGATAATTTATTTTTTTTGATCACGTATACTTAGAAGTCTGATTAATGTACTTGTGTCGTCAATTTAGCAACTTTATTAACAAATTACGAATAAAAAGTTTCTAAATTGAAGAATGCAATTGTGACGTAGAACAATAACTAAAGAGACTGCCATTGCGTTTAGTCGGTTTACTAAATCATGTGGTTTTTTGTTTAGCGTTAGTTAACTAGCTGTAGCTGGTGTTATGCAAAGCACAGGTCCGTTCGTGTGTGGAGTACTGCAGTCACATTTGGGCTGGTGCTGAAAAATGTCGCCTGGCTACTTTGGATTCATTGGAGAGGCGTGTGATACATTATTTTAAAGTTTGGTACTATTTTAGTGAGTATTTTGTTACATTAAAGACTAGGAGTATATCGATTAATTATATTTTAGTTTCTATGTACAAACGGGAACTTAGTTGTCATTTGGATACAAATATGTTTGTTATTGTGAATTTAAGAATAATAATAAATAAGTTCTATTTATGTAGATAATATAACTAATAATGAATTTTGGTACAACGTTTCTAAATTATTTAAGTTAATTCATTTTGTAACACTGTTTTAACAAAATACGGCTGTTCATTTGACTCGTCACGAGATCACCCCACCTTGTTTACAAGAACCAATTTTATAAAAAACGGAGTGTACGACGGTGGGAGTTAGTTGCTATTTGGCTTTTGAGCTGTGCGAACCTCTAGTATAACCAGGTGTGGTGAGTCGTGACTTGTGAAGAGTTTCGTTGGAAAGCAAAGTTAAGTAAATAGTAATTATAGGTATTGTTGTAGATACATTGTTGTAGATTTATGTCTATAATGTATTTTGTGTGTTATTTAGGTTAGCAATAGTTTCCTGGCTAATGGTATTATGTTGTTATAATTCTGAGTTCTCTTGGACTGTTGTCCAAGAGGTAGAAGTTAGTGTATTTTAAAGATAACATTGACAAAGAAAGAAACATATTGATAGAATATGTTGATATCTGTTTCCAAGGAGTTTCTTGTCCGGTTCTTCTCGTTGAATGACCTAGCTTGCGCACGGGCAACTAGATTTCTGATGAATTTCTGACAAGCCTAAATTGAAATAAAATATCTAGTCTTGTCTGTCTGTGCTATACTTTACAAAACCCTGTTTCCCTACAAGATATATTCGTATAAACATTCACACACTAAATCACTAACTAATCGCTATCCTGATGTGCAAAGCTTATAATAAATAAGCCTCGATTTGAGAAATTAGAGATATAAATGTTTAAACCATTACATACCACACATATTTACACATACTTATAATTTTATATATTTAGGTATGTGTATCCCCAAAGTCAGAAAGAAAATCTATTACGTGCGACACAGATTTAGCTCAAAATGGTCTCCAAAGCCAGAAGCACAGGCGAAGAGTAGCCAGCCTGTCGGTGTTGTATAGGATGTATTTTGGATGGAAAGTGTGCAAGGGAATTGCATGCATTTAATTACCCCATCATCGGACGACCCGTCGTACGACGAGTCTCCACCCTTTCGTTGTTGACACCACAACGATCCGAACGAAGCGTTTCGTCTCGTCTTTTATGCCGCGTATATCAAAGGACTGGAACAATTCCACCGGCAGCGGTGTTTCCGTCGGACTACAATTCAACTAGTCTTCAAGGCTAGAGTGAATAAGCTCTACACTAGCGCGCTTTACCATCAACGTTTGCATCACTGCTTACCATCAGGCGGGATTGCGGTCAAGCACTACTTTATAATATATAATAAAAAAAAAACAAGTAGCAGATATTTGTTTAATTTTTGCCTGTTGGGAGTTTTAAATCAAATTCCTGAGATTTGTTGTGGATATAATTATTTAATTAATATAAAAATATAACAGTATGACTACGGCGCCTCACGTCGTCGGCCGCTCGGGGCGCGTGCTCTTCGGCAGTATTATACACAGCAAACCGCTCGCTGGAACAGATAAACATAGTTGATTATTATGCACACATAGTAACAAGTCTGTATCACTGAAGAGGTTGGACATACGTATAATTATGTAACGGAAAGAGTATATACAGACCAAAGGCAGGGTTTCTTTGGCTGATATAAAAGAAATGGTCTAAAAATTGACACTAGATTTTCCGTTTTATATTTTCCTTAAATTCAAATCATAACAAACCTGTCCCCTCACTACATAGGTCAATAACATTCCATGTTTCTTGCTAATATCAATAAGTTATGAGTTGTATTATTTATTTATGTTCTTGTGTTCAAATGCATTTAAAAATGGAATCAAATTAACTGCGGTGAACACAATAGGAGGTTTTTTGAAAGTTAAAAAATCCCTGCGACATTTAGTTTTTTAAATTTCGAAGCATCATATTGAGTGCAGAAGTAGTATTCTTCTTTTTCCATAAGGAAAGGCAACGGTACAGAGCCATACAGCCTGATCTTTAGTTTCAAAATCAAAATCAAAATCGTTTATTTCAAATTAACCATCACTTGGTACTTTTGAATAGTCAATGTCGGTCAGTTCAAGAAAAGTGAAGCTAAATTGCACGTTCCAAAGCGTAGATCTCTATGGAGAAGAACGTGCAAGAAACTCCATGGACACTGTGTAAGCATTAACTATCCTGATAATTTATCCATGCATTTCCATTTTCCATCCTCGTTGCGTCAACGACGATTTAAATAAGCGCGGGCTTCTCTTAACTCGTGCTGGTGGCGCCTCTCTCAAGAGTGCCAAGAAAAAGAACAATATATATAAAAAGTATGGCGGCCTCAGCGCATACAACGCCGCGTCTATTCTAAATAATTTCGAATATCTGACTTTCTAAGGGCTTCACTGGCCAAATAAACCCTCAGTTTCCATATTGGTGGTGTGTCTGTGCTTGACGAGTATAGGCAGTGAACAAGCAGCATCAAGTCCACATAAAGAAGATAGCTGACCGGCCGGCGTGTGCCCCGTCGTTGGTGATTCCTCTTTTCCTGTCCTGTTGGATCCAGGTTAGTGCTTTGCATGTTTGTTTTCCCTGCTTTGAGACCCTGGGGTTGATAGGAGAATGCAGTGACCCTTCCAGAAAGCATCAACATTAATTATGGTGCCTCCTGTGAGGAATCTTCCTCGCGTAGTTATTTCAAAAATACCTACTATCGGAAATTAAATCTTTCCATTCTCGTTATTACGTTAAATACGTAATCCCAATTATAATTTATTTGTATACTTAACCTAGGGGGAGACGGGGTACATTGATACAAGGGGCACATAGATACAGTCAATATTCGTCGAAAACAAAACGCGTTAGAAGAGCCAGCCGCCACCCATAAGGAGGTATATAGTAAAGCCTACACGCACACTAGCGCAGAGCAACGTTCACTCGACGACTAGCGACTAGCACGTAAAAAACTGTTTCTGATGTTCCTAACAAAATTTTCGTACTTTTCTTTCGGATGTAATTCTTCTAATTTATTTAGTGTTACCTGTGTTATATTAAGACATTTGGTAAGTACATATCTGTCATCACATTAAATAGACTTATATTATTTAATTATTTATTGCTTTAATTTTTATAAAATGTTGATTTCGATTGTAGTAGGCAGGGGCACATAGATACAAGTGGTCTTGGGGCACATTGATACCCCAATATTTTGTTAAATATACATATATGTGAGACTTAGGTAATATATTTTATTTTCTTTATAGGAAAATGGTTTAAACATTTAAACGCAAAATGAATAGAAGTTCCATCAATGAAATTTACGTGGCTTCTGCGATATCTGGTGTGGTGGAAGAAAAATTATCTATAGCAAAAGCAGCGAATAAATATAATTTTAAAAAATCATTAAATAAACGTCAGAAAAATCAATAAAACTTGTTTAATTTTTAGGAATATTTCTATGAACCAAAGTACCAGTGTATGTATCAATGTACCCCGCATGTGGGGTACATTGATACAAATTTCATTTTTTAGTAAATAGGCTCTAATACGTTTTGTGATTAAATCTATCGGTTAATTTGTATGTAACTATTTAACTGAATATATATAGAATACATTATGGTTATTAAATTGGATGTAACTATCATTAGATCGTTTTTTATTGGGTCTAAGTAAAAACCGTATCAAGGTGCCCCACTTCCCCCTACTTAAGGCAATTTCAATTTGCCTTTCAAGTTCTAAGTGTCTAAATAAAACCTAGGTCATTCCATGATACCTAGTTATTGTTTCCTATTTGAGACCGATTGACTATTCAATCGGACATTCATACCTCGTTAATTCCCTTGTAATAAGCTGCATTTATTTGTATTCAATAACAAATTGCATAAATTACTTTTAAAAACGTGAGTTCGAAGTTTCTCGAATTTAGTACCGAGGTACCTACACTCGTAGTACTTGTCTCCAGCGGGAGACGGATTAGCTTTGAACTACCTCAAAGTCAAAACTTATATTCTAACAAATAACTTTAAGACGTGTGTGCTTGTATTTCATTTGCGTAATTTTGTATGACTCACGCGTATCGAAAGGGAGTTGCTACGTTTACGTTACGTCGTTACGTCGGTCAATACGTTCGCGCGTGCATTGCTGCCTATCTACCGGCTTACGCTTTTTCCGTTTTACCTACTTTTATAACTTTTATCCTTTTGAGCGTGCGGATATCGTATACCAAGTGAACTATGAGCGAAGCGGAATTAATAACCGCTATTAAAAGGCGGGAATATGAGTTTAAAAGTATGCAGATACTTTACGATTTAGCCAGAACAGTTAAAGAAACTAAAACTAAATTTGCAGCTTTTCGAGCTAGGTACAAAAAGATTGACGAGATTCGTAATAGATTTTTTGAATGCAACGATGATGTTAACCAGTTGCAATTAAAGCTTAACCCTTCGTTTGTTATCGATCATAAAGTGTTACTGTCATTCGATGAGTTGTATTACTATGTTATTGAGTTTGCGGATTCTCTCGATGCGAGCGCAGGTAGCGGCTGTCGCTCGGAACTAGGTCAAGGTCACGTGCGTTCGCAAGTGAAGTTGCCTAAGCTGGAAATGCCAAAGTTTGATGGTAATATAGAAAAGTGGCAAACATTTAAAGATAGTTATACAGCACTTGTTCATAATAATAGTTCATTATCCGACACTGAGAAATTTCACTATTTACTGTCATGTTTATCTGGTTATGCACTGACATTAGCGAAGGGCGTGCCTGTGACATCGGCAAATTATTCAGTGGTTTTTGCAACTTTACTGGACAGATATGACAACAAGCGTATTCTTGCAACAGCTTATTTAGAAAAAATAATTAAAATTAATCCCATACAAAAACCCTCTTTGTCTAACTTATCTGAGTTATCCAACACACTTTATGAATGCGTTAGTGCCTTGCGCGGTTTGTGTATTGATGATTTATGCGAATTTATTTTATTTTACATTGCGTCTAGGCCTTTAGATACAGAAACAAAAAAAAGGTTTGAATTACAAAACACTGAAGAAATTCCGAAACTTAATAACTTCATTACTTATTTACAAAATTACATAAAAGTATTAGAAGTTAGCCAACCAGTTAATATTCCATCATCAAATTCTACAAGCAAACAAAATCGGCCTAATACAAATAAGGATTATTTATCGCGTCAACCAAAATCATCTCTAATTTCTTCCAACAATAATAATAAAGTTAGTCAGATTGTTTGTGTGTGTTGTAATGAAAATCATTCAATCTACCGTTGTAGTAAATTGCATTCTATGAATATGACACAGCGACAACAATTAGTTAAAGATTTAAAATTATGTCAAAACTGCTTAAGGCCGGGTCACACTGTTACCGATTGTAAATCTAAGTCAACATGTTTCATTTGTAATGCAAAGCATAATACTTTGTTACATGAAGAGCATAAGAGTTTACTGTCTCATACTAGTGAACTGGATTCATCCCAGCATCCCGATATGAACACTACTCTAACTGGTGCTACCCAGTCAAACATTTCAAATCAACCTATTAACACAAAGATTCTTGGTACAGCAGTAGTTCGTTTGAAGCGATCGGATGGTTCGTGGCAGTATGTCCGTACAATTCTTGACAGTGGCTCGATGGATTCATTTATTACAAGTAGCTGTGCGCGACAATTAGGTTTACATATCAAGAAATGTAAATTAAATGTAAGTGGCATCGGTCAAAATTATGTGTGTAGCATTAAAGGTCACACCTTCGGTTCAATAATACCTCGATGGAGTGACACTCCTCAGTTTGATATTCAATTAGTGGTTCTACCTAAAATCACATCCCTGATTCCTTCGGTGTCGTTGCCGACAATCGTCAAGGATAAGTTTATACATCTGGATCTCGCCGACCAGGACTTTGATAAATCCGGTCCGATCGATCTGTTGTTAGGAGTAGACTGTTTTGACCAGATATATACTGGCTCACGTTTCAGTCCAGGCCCGGGCTTTCCATGCGCACTCTCTAGTGTATTCGGCTGGGTGATAAGTGGTCAGTTTCTTCAAAACGTGGTAGCTAAAACTCCGGCTACACCCGTTACGCTCCTCGTCGCGTCTTCTAGTGCGCTCGACGAGATCGTTCAACGGTTTTGGGAGTCCGAGGAGCCGCCGAAATGTAAAATTTCCGGTCCCGAGGATGAAATATGCGAACAAAAATATAAAGAAGGCACGTATCGCACCTCCGATGGGCGTTATGTTGTACCAATTATGCTTAAAGATGAGGCTCCAGCCTTAGGAGAATCATATAAACAAGCGTTTAATCGTTTTCTAAATTTGGAAAAAAGACTTGCTAGTCAAAATGAGTTAAAAACTGAATACGAAGAATTTATGCAACAGTACGAGGATCTCGGACATATGCAGCCAGTGCAGTCCTCGTCTACTGACTGTTATATAATTCCCCACCATTGTGTAATCCGACCTGAGAGTACCACGACACGGTTACGAGTGGTCTTCGATGCTAGTAGTCGGACTTCAAGTGACCTGTCACTAAATAATATTGTTCATGTGGGTCCAAAACTTCAAGTAGACATCGTTGATCTAATCACAAAATTCAGAATTCACAAAGTTGTTTTTACTGCGGATATTCGTCGCATGTATAGACAAATATTGATAAGACCGCAAGAAAGATGTTATCAACACGTTCTTTGGCGTAATGACCCAACTGAGGTTTTAAAGGAATACGAACTCAATACCGTTACGTACGGAGTTAGTAGTTCTCCTTACTTAGCCATTCGAACACTTCATCAACTTGCTGAAGACCACGGTGCTGAGTATTCTAGTCGTGCAGCACAGGTTATCCGAGAGGAGACATTTATGGACGATATCACCTCTGGCGGATCTTCTCTCGAAGAAACTATTGCATTAAAAAACGATATTATATCGTTACTATCAAAGGCTCAGTTTGAACTACGGAAATGGACCTCTAATGATCCTCGTCTTCTGACAGATATCCCTCAAGAATTCTGTCAAACTTCCAAATCTTTTGATGAATCGGGAAGTGAGTTTGTCAAGATATTGGGCGTTCGTTGGAATCCTGTTAACGATACCTTTTCTTATACGTTTGCTGACTCGTTCGAGTGGAAATTCACAAAACGGTCCATACTCTCATTGGTAGCTCGCATTTTTGACCCTCTTGGATGGATTTGTCCTGTCGTTTTTGCCGCTAAATCTTTGCTACAAGATCTATGGCGTTTAAATTTATCATGGGATGAAACTATTCCCCAAAATTTAGTCAAACAATGGCATTTAATAGCTGCAAATTTGTCCGATTTACAAAATATTACTCTCCCGCGTTTAATCATACCTTCGAATCCTATTCAAGTACATTTAGTTGGCTTTTGTGATGGATCTTTGAAAGGTTATGGTTGTTGTGTTTATATCTGTGTAGTTACCAATGAACCCGGTAATGTAACCACGACCAGTTTGTTAATAGGGAAATCTAGAGTTGCCCCCTTAAAACCAACAACGGTGAATCGACTTGAGCTAAGCGCAGCTGTGCTTCTAGCAAAAGTTCTATCACACATGTATAATTTACTTAAAGATAAAATTTCCATCGATTCCATTCGAGCTTATTCAGACAGCAGCACTACCTTGTCTTGGCTTAACACTGACCCTCATTTACTAAAAATGTATGTAGCCAATCGTGCGGTTCAGACAACTGATTTAATTAGTCGAGATCGCTGGTACTATGTATCAACAAATGATAACCCGCCGACTGTTGTAGCCACGGAGTATCATGTCCAGAGATTCTAGATCACCCGCTTTGGTGGACAGGGCCTTCTTGGCTGAAAGAATCACCTGAGCAATGGCCTAAAAGGCAGGTATTACTTCCGAAGGAGAACTTGCCTGAACTTAAATCAATAGAAAGTAAAAGTCTTCTTGTTACGGATGATGAGAATCCACTTTTGAACTTAATTTCTAAACATTCTTCATTTACAAAAATTCAAAGAATGGTAGCATGGTGTAATCGTTTTGTTTCTAACTCGAAAACGGCCAGGCAAGACCGAAATCTCTCTCCTCTTAGTGGTGCTGAGTTTGAAAAAGCAATGAAAGTGCTGGTTACATTCAGTCAAGATAATTACATGACTTCGGAAGTTGACCGGGTGCGTAAAAATGAACCTTGTGTAAAATCTATTCAAAAGCTGTCACCTTTCCTAGACGATGATGGTATTTTGCGAGTAGGTGGACGCATCGATGAGGCTCAACTGTCGCCATCTGCGTTACACCCTTTCTTGTTAATTAAACAATGTCCTATCTCTCGAAAGATAGTCGAATATTTCCATATAAAATATTTGCATTGTGGCCCTCGCTCTTTACAATCTTTTATTCAAAGAAGAGATTAAGGATTACGGCTCCTGATACGGACCGTGTTATCCAAATGTGTCAAATGTTTTAAAGTGAATCCAGTTGCTTGTCAACCAATGATGGGCAAGCTACCTGCAGCCAGGATTCAACCAGCTCGCTGCTTTAGTACCACGGGAATAGATCTGGGGGTCCCTTTATCATTAAAGAGAGTCGCCGTCGTGGCGCAAAAACTTACAAAGCTTATTTATGTTTATTTGTGTGCCTAAGCTCAAAGGCTGTACACTTAGAAGCCGTAACAGAATTGAGTGCTGAAGCATTTCTTGCCGCTTTAGACCGCTTTGTCTCTCGTCGTGGCATATGCCATACAATAGTAACAGACTGTGGGACAAATTTCGTAGGCGCGAATAAATATTTAAATGAGGTTGCGAATCTGCTTTATCAGCATTATCCAGAAATTTCAAACGGTTTAGCGAATCGCCACATTACCTGGAAATTCAATCCAGCTGGAGCACCGCATTTCGGCGGAATATTTGAAAGTGGTATAAAATCAACATAGTATCATTTGAAGCGAGTGGTTGGAGCTCAAGTTCTTACTCTAGAAGAATTTTTTACCATATTAGCTAAAATAGAAGCTGTATTAAATTCCCGTCCACTCTGTACTCTATCTACGGATCCTTCAGAGTCTGACGTTCTAACTCCAGGACATTTTCTAACGGGAGGTCCTTTAGTAGCCTTGCCCGAAGAACCGATAAGTGATAATTCGTGTCCTCGATCTCGTTGGATGATGCTTCGGAAAATTACTCAAAGCTTTTGGCGCGTATGGCAACGCGATTATCTTCACACATTGCAACAAAAGAGCAAATGGTTCTTGCCTGAACCAAATATCAAAGTCAATGACATAGTTATAGTTAACGAACCTAATACTCCGCCGATGTTTTGGAAAATGGCTCGTATCGTGCAAGTGCATGCAGGTTCAGACCAGGTAGTTAGAGTCGTTACTCTTTTTTTTTTTTTTTTAAATATTATAAACCAGCGCTTGACCGCAATCCTGCCTGATGGTAAGCAGTGACGCAATCGTTGATGGTAAAGCGCACTAGTTTATTAAGGGCCTATTCACTCTAGCCTTGAAGACACTCAAATTGTAGTCCGACGGAAACACCGCCGCGGGCAAATTGTTCCAGTCCTCGATGTACGCGGTATAAAGGAGGAGGCGAAGCGCTTCGTCCGGATAGTAGTGGTGTTAACAACGTAAGGGTGGAAACCAGCCGTACGACGGGTCGTCCGCTGGTGGAACGGAGATGGGGGAATTAAATCATGCAATACCCTCGCACACTCCCCGAAATGCATCCTATAGAACACCGAAAGGCTGGCTACTCTACGCCTGTGCTCTAGGCTTTGGAGACCAACTCGAGTTAGATCAGGGTCACCAATCAGCCTCTTTGCACGTCTCTCCACTGAATCCAAAGTGGCCAGGTGACACTTGGCAGCACCAGCCCAAATGTGGCTGCAGTACTCCACACACGAACGGACCTGTGCTTTGTATAACATTAGAAGCTGCCCAGGTGTGAAGTACTGCCGGACCTTTGCGATAACGCCAAGTTTCCTGGCAGCCACCTTGGCCTTGGACTCAATGAACCGCCCAAAGTTAAGGTTCGAGGAAATCTCAACTCCCAAAAGCTGAAGGCGGTCGGAACACTCCAAGGACACATTCCGAAAAGTAGGGGCGAAGGTGAACGGGCTCCTATTGGCGGTGAAAAGACACGCCTGTGTTTTGGCGGCATTGAATGCTACAAGATTGGCAATGCCCCATTCGGAGACTGCCTGCAGTGCAACACTCGTTCGCTCAACCATGGCCTCTCTTTCAGACCGGATTGATTCCCTACTAGCCCGAGCATCCGGCAGGTATCTCTCTACAACTGTGCTGTCATCTGCATACCCATAGATACCAGATCGTTAATATGCAGCAGGAACAGAGTTGCAGAGAGAACAGACCCCTGAGGAACACCGGCATTAGTTGACATGGGCTCAGAAGAGCATCCGTCGACAACAACTCGGAGGGACCGTTCAGTCAGGAAGTCTTTTACCCAGCCAGTCAGGCTAGGGAAATGCCGTACGCTGGAAGCTTACTCAAAAGGCCAGCGTGCCATACCCGGTCGAAGGCCTTCGAGACATCAAGGGAGACAGCAATCGCTTCCCCATTCTTCTCGAGGGCCTCGCCCCACAAGTGAGTGGCATACACTAGTAGGTCCCCAGTTGACCGATTGCGGCGAAACCCGTACTGTCGGTCACTGAGGAGATCGTTACCTTCCAGGTATGCCAAGAGGCGCGAGTTCAATACACGCTCCATAATTTTGCAAAGTATGGAGGTGATCGAAATCGGCCGATAGTTGGCAGGATCGGCACGACTACCCTTCTTGGGCACGGGCTGCACGTTAGCAAGCTTCCAGGACTTGGGCACTATACCAGTCCTAAATGAGAGGCGATACAAGCGCGTCAATACAGGAGACAACTCGGGCGCACATGCTTTAAGAACAATCGCTGGTATACCATCCGGACCACTAGCCTTATTCACGTCCAGACGACACAGTACTCTCAGAACCTCCTTGTTTCTAATGCGAACCTCAGGCATTGAAGCTCCGCAATGAGGTAAATTAGGTGGAGTAGCACTGCCAGTATCAAGACGCGAATTATGGGCAAAGAGAGAAGCAAAGAGACCTGCTTTCTCTCTCGCCGTATGAGCCAGTGTTCCATCAGGCCTAACCAGCGGAGGCAGTGAGGGCCGACAGAAGTTCGCCTCAACCGATTTGGCAAGGGACCAAAAAGATCTGCTACCGGATGGCTGCGCAGATAACTTGTTGCCAATATGGGTAATGCGGTCGAAGCGAGCCTTCTTGAGCGCCTTCTTGTAGGACTTGGCAGCACGGTTAAAGGCTCTCTTCTTTGAGCTTAGATCCGGAGCTCCGCGGTCACGAGCGTCAACCCAGGCGAGAAATGCCGTGTGCTTACGCTGTTCAGCTTGGACACAATCGGCATTGAACCATGGGCGAGCCGAGCCACCGACGGGCACGTCATTGAATGGGATAAAATACTCCATAGCTTGACGCACCACATCGGTTATAGCGTCCGCACAGCTCGAAGGATTGTCAGAAGAGAAGCAGACCTGCTGCCAAGGATAAGACGCAAAGAAGTGGCGCATCTCATCCCAATCCGCTGACCTGTATCGCCACATTCGCCGTTCACCACGAGAGTCGTGATCTGGTGGGGAGAAGGACGATACAGACTTCACCAGACAGTGGTCTGAAGTTCCCAACGGTGAGGAAACTGTTACAACACATCTGTCCGGATCAGTGGTCAGCAGAAGGTCCAAACAGTTGGCAGTATGGCCAACTACATCAGGCACCCTAGTCGCTTGCTCTACCAGCTGGGAAAGGCCCATAGAAAGCGCGAAGTTTCGCGCTTCTCTCCCAGCGTGGTCGGTCCTCTGGTATGGGAAGAGCCAGTCCTGGTGGCAGGCGTTGAAGTCCCCCAGAGCGACGAACTGAGCGTCAGGGTGCCGATGCAGCGCATTGTCAGCAGCCTCACTGAGGTGGTCAAATAAACGAGTTGTCTCCTGATCACCGCTGTGCGATCGGTAGACACAGGTGTAAACAATTTTGTCCACACCAGTGTCAACCAACAGCCATAGGGACGAGAAGTGAGGGTCTTCGAGGTGACGGAGGCGCCGGCAACAGATGTCATTGCGGACATACACACAGACCCCGGCACGCTGCAGGAAATGATGCTCCAAAGAGTATCCCGGGTAGCCGAGGTACGCCGCGTCAGTCGGACATCTGATCTGGGTCTCCGTCAAGAAAAGTAGGTGGGGCTTTTCAGTCTCAAGGTGGTAATGGACTGCATCGATATTGGAGTGCAAACCTCGGATGTTTGAGAGGTGCACTATGAACGAGAGGACGTGCGCCCGCTGTGCACACCTACTTTTCCTTTTGTAACTTTTCATATTAAGTTTATATACTGAGTGAATAGGAAGGAAGACGGCAGTTGAGTGAGGTGATGCAATGATAAACCCAACAATACGACCAACGATGCTGGGCAGAGGGAGATTGTTCTGGAGACTGCGGGGACGCCCGAACCCCCCCAGGGATCGCCATCGGGTCCTCTCGTCCGGTCGCCAACCGGCACGATGGGGCCACCCTGGGATTTTTCGCAGTTGGCGGGGCAGCCTTTCGTATGTGGCTGGCACACTACTTGGGCCCCCAACTACCTGCGGTCGGCCAGCGGAGAACCGTGCTTCGGATCCCGCTACCCTCCACGAACAAACTCCCGACACAACACCATCTGGCGCATCGCACCCGGCACACATCGCAACACAACTGCTCAGACCCGTCCTCCGAACGGCTTCACCAGACATCATGCCGGAACACGACGAATCGCTTGGCGGCATGTCTTTGTCTGGTGGGTGGTAACTTATGCCGGCGGTTGATGTTGTGACCTACCACCGAGAAAAATACTCTCCAAACTGCTAACGGAAAGACGTTTCGTAGGCCGGTGGTAAAGGTTTGTCCCTTACCAATTAATTAGTTTATTTTCCTTTTATATACCTAACTAGAGTATAAGTACACACTGTCTTTAGGTTATTTAAAATAAGCCTCCATATTATCTACACTTATTAACTAGATTCTTATGAATTTTTTCGGCAGTAGCTCATAGTCCAGCTATTGCTGATTTCACTCTTAATTTTTCGCATTCTTCTTGAAACCCTTGTGGATTTCAGGTGGGGGGAAATGTGTAAGCATTAACTATCCTGATAATTTATCCATGCATTTCCATTTTCCATCCTCGTTGCGTCAACGACGATTTAAATAAGCGCGGGCTTCTCTTAACTCGTGCTGGTGGCGCCTCTCTCAAGAGTGCCAAGAAAAAGAACAATATATAAAAAAAGTATGGCGGCCTCAGCGCATACAACGCCGCGTCTATTCTAAATAATTTCGAATATCTGACTTTCTAAGGGCTTCACTGGCCAAATAAACCCTCAGTTTCCATATTGGTGGTGTGTCTGTGCTTGACGAGTGTAGGCAGTGAACAAGCAGCATCAAGTCCACATAAAGAAGATAGCTGACCGGCCGGCGTGTGCCCCGTCGTTGGTGATTCCTCTTTTCCTGTCCTGTTGGATCCAGGTTAGTGCTTTGCATGTTTGTTTTCCCTGCTTTGAGACCCTGGGGTTGATAGGAGAATGCAGTGACCCTTCCAGAAAGCATCAACAGACACTCTTTTAAAATCATAATATATGGGTTACATTTCTTCGTTACATATTTATGTTGCTTCTATCATGTGAGCACAATGTAAAATTAATTAAAATATAAAATGAATTAAGCCCACTGGCAGCTAAGAGATGACCAGTCTCCACTGACGGCCCCCGTTCACGAGCATGACGCGCGCATCAGCCCCACTTAGCTCAACCATATTGAAGGGAACCAAATGACCCAACAACACGCGCCACCATCAGCAAGACATTTGAGTGAGCATGACAATTCTCAACTGCCAATCTCGCAATGTCAAACAAGTTATATATATATATAAAAAAAACTATAGTCCATGGTGCCTCACATTCACAAACTTGAAAAGTGCTTTTACATTATACAATACTATTGCAAAATATTGTGCACAACGTTGAAATAAACAAATAAAATAAAAAAGGAATATTTAGAAAACAACAAAAAGGGGGAATGGCATCTCTACCAAACCTACAAAATTGTCTGTGGCTGTGGAGCAGGACTGGCATTTATCCAAGCATTTTTATCAAGGATATAATCTTCCAGTTTATAATATGCTTGCTTACACAGCGTGCGTTTAATGCATGTTTTAAATTTGGATTCATTGAGCTGTTGAATCTCTAGCGGTACTTTATTATAAAATTTTACACAGTACCCCATAAACGAACTATTTACTTTAGCTAGTCTGAACCGAGGTTGATCTAAATTGTTTCTATTCCTAGTATTAAAATTGTGCCTGTCACTTATCCTCTTAAAAAGATCCATATTTTTCCGAACATACATAATGTTTTCATAAATGTATTGACAAGGGACCGTAAGGATGTTTATCTCTTTAAACAGTTCCCTAAGAGAATCGCGTCTGCGGAGATTGTATATGGCTCTGATAGCTCTTTTCTGCAGAATAAAAATAGACTCTATGTCTGCAGCCCGTCCCCAAAGCAAAATACCGTATGACATGATACTATGAAAGTAGCTAAAATAGACTAGTCTCGCAGTATCTACATCAGTAAATTGACGGATTTTTCTGACAGCGTATGCTGCTGAACTAAGCCGTCCTGCCAGAGATGTTAAATGAGGACCCCATTGTAGCCTCGAGTCAAGCGTGATCCCCAGGAAAACCGTGTTTTCGACGAATTCGAGTTTCTCCTTGTTCAATACAATATCGGAGTAAGTACTTTTAACATTTGGTAACGCAAATCTTATACACTTTGTCTTTTTTTTCATTTAGTACTAAATTATTAGCGGTAAACCAATTTTGGACTTGCTGTAAAGCATTGTTTACGTCCTCAAGGTTTGAGCAACGTCTATTGATTTTAAAAATTAACGAAGTATCATCAGCAAACAATACAATATGTGGTTGTTTTTTTAATAGATGCGGTAGATCATTTATGTATGCCAAAAAGAGGAAAGGACCCAAAATTGAGCCTTGCGGTACACCCATTTAGACATTCAAACCCGGAGAATTGACACCATTTATCTGAACTTGCTGTTGTCTATCAATTAAATAAGATTTCACCAAGCTGAGCGCAAGTTTACCCAGCCCATAATGTTCCAGCTTTAAAAGTAAGGTTTCATGATTGACACAATCAAAAGCCTTTGACAGGTCACAAAAAATCCCTATCGCATCTTGGGCTTCCTCCCACGCTGCAAATATATGTTTTAATAAAGTGACACCACCACCGTCGGTCGTACAACGTCCTCTGGTGAACCCGTACTGTTGATCGTGAAAGATTGTATTGCTGTTGAAATGATAAAGCATTTGATCAAGCATAACTTTTTCAAACACCTTACTGAAAACAGGCAATACCGATACGGGTCTGTAATTATTAGTGTCCTTATGGTCACCGGATTTAAAAAGTGGTATTACCTTACTGTATTTCATTATATCTGGAAAGACGCCTTGATCTACACACAAATTAAATATTAAAGCCAAGTATGGTGCTATGGTCTCAATTATGGATGTGCATACTTTAACAGACATTCCCCAAAGGTCTTCGGTTATTTTGACTTTTATTTGCCGGAAAGCCTTTATGACTGTCATATGGTTTATATATTTGAATTGAAATTCAACCGGACAGCCTGGCAAGTTTGCTTTTAATAAATCAATCGAGGCTTCTGGGGAGGAGTTTAGAGCTTCCGTTGTCCTAAGAGGTATATTGGTGAAATAATTAACAAACTCTTGGGCTACCTCTACGTTAGAGCTTTTGGGACCATCTGGAGTCTCCAATAAATAATCCGTACTGCGTAATTTATTCCTACCAGTTTCACTATTAATAACTTTCCACACAGTCTTTATTTTATTGTCTGCCGATTTGATCTTGTCGCTAATGTAGAGGGCCTTCGCCACCTTGCAAATCTTTCTGAATAATTTAGAATATCTATTTACATATTTATTAAAGGTTTCAGTATTGAAGAATGACTTAAGGCTGTATAGCTCATACAGTCTTTCCCTACTGACCCTAATACCTTTAGTTGCCCACTCACTAAAAACAAACTTAGGGAATATATTTTTCGACATCTTTTCAAAAACTGTATTAAATTCCTTAAGTACCAATGAAAAAAAATTATCATAAAATTTATTAGCATCATTAATGTCATGTTCCAGAACATTTAACTTATTTTGTAAATTACTATTAAATTTTGCTAATTTGCCTATTGTAATTGGCCTGAATTGTATCTGAGTTCCTTCCATGGGTGCTTGAGACATAAAAGTTACCGTTTGTCCACTATGATCTGAAGGAAGATAATTTACTATAGCTTTATCTAAATAGTCACAATTACAGAAAACATTGTCAATACAAGTTGCAGAGGTTGGAGTTACTCTAGTTGGTTCTGTAAAAACGTTAAGTAAATTAAATGATTTAAAAAGGCTTAAAAATCTGCTGCTATTTGAATTATTTTCCAAAATATTAATGTTAAAATCTCCACAAATAATTACTGATTTGTTACTATCTGCAAGTTTGGCTAAAATATCCTCCATTGTTGATTCAAAAAGACTAAAGTTCTGAGGGTTCGGGGGTCTGTACACGCACACTATTACATGCTTATCTAGCTCAACACATGACAACTCTATACAATGTTCCATTGACAAATTAACTATGTCTTTACGTTGCTTAAATTTTAAGGGTTTTTTTACTAAGATAAGGGAACCACCACGCAACATAGATTTGCGGTTGAAACAACTACCCACACTATAATTTTCATAACTAAGTAACACCTGGTAATCTTTCAACCAGTGTTCGCTAATACATACAACATCGAACATTCTTTTTTCTAATAACATTTCAATTTCTAATAATTTAGAAGAGATACCTTGAATATTTTGATGAAACAATTTCAATTCATTCTTTGACCCTTTTTGATGTTTAACTATTTGAGAGCAAGAAGATACCTTATTGTTGGTTGGTGTAACTATTAATTTATTGGTACCCTCTGTTGTCTTATTTACTAGTTTAAATGAGCTGGAGTTTGCCCCAAATCTAAAATATCACCTGGTAATGAGTTGCTACTAAATGTAGGTTCTACGTTAAATACAGAATTATCTAATGGGGCCTCCTTTGTACAATTTAAAAAAGTATTCATAGCAATTGTGCTACCGTTAGTCTGGTCCACCACATAATTGTTAGTATTATTACTAAGCACTGTGGTGTCAATTACACAAGACTTCGACATACTACTTATGTCTGTGTTAATATAATAAGTCAATAGCGTAGCTATTGTGTGTCTATAACTATTTGGCAGATACGTAGTATCCCTGTTCGACTTTAAATGTTCAACAAAATTGTTGGTGTCAAAAAATACAAATTTGTCACTATAGTGACAAACTAAAAAGTACATATGCTTATTAAGCATATGGATATAATTATTTTGTCTGTTTGATAACTGCTGAAAATACGGAAAAGCACACAATATAATCTTTTTACATTTTAATTTTAACATCTGAGTTACATAATTAGTGATATTTTCCTTGTGTACGTTTGAACTATTACCTATAATCACTGTTAAATTAGTATCATAATTATAAGTTTTGTTAATTACTAATTCCATAATATGTATATATGTTGACCCAGGTATACACAAATTATGACTAGAATGGTCAAGCTTATTATTTATTAATTTTCCTAAACCCCTTCCCATACTGTCCGAGAACATAACCGAATGATTGCAGACTTGATTATTTAATGATGGAAAATCATTAATCCGAGATGATTCCTGTCCAGAAGCAAACAAACCATGCTCAGAAACACAGCCTAGAGCAGAGCTCTCAGCCTGGGACGGGTCCTCCGTTACCTCAGACTGGCTATCCTCGGGGTTTGAGACTGTCGGACATGTGCACTGAGTCATCACTAAGTTATTTGCAGCAAGAATATGTTCTTTAATCTGCTTCTGAGATATTACATACCTATTGTAAAGAGAACTAAGAGACTTTTCAAGTTCTTTAATTTCCAACTGCAAATGATGTGTATCTATTTCATCAATCCTCTTGCTGTCTTCCAATTTAATTTGATAATTATTTAATTTATTTATTAAGTCAACACGTTCTTTCCTGAGTGGAATGAATTTGGAAAAGTGTTTATGTTGTTTTTTGAATTGGTGACATTTTGTAATTATTCGATTAAACTTAGCATATTTTTTTAGTTTGTTATGACTAAGTTTTAAACTGTCACGCTGGTTTAATACGGAATCCTCAGTCAGGTCAATGGTAAGCATGGGATGGGGGTTACCCTTAGAGCACAACAATTCGCTGTACAAATGGTCAGTTTCCCTAGCCTGAGCAATTTCTTTTTCTTTATGCAATCTTAGAATTTCACTGTTCGCATAATTTAATTCATCCTGGAGATCCCTAACCTTGCATAAAGTTTAATCTTAGTTTCACTTCTTCTTTTGTAACTTATCCTAACTTATCCTAAACTTATCCTAACTTAAACTAACTCCTTTCGTTTCCCGCGTGAGGCCGATTAGGAGGAAGTTTGGGTAAGGTCTTGATATAGCCACTATGCTACAATATTTCACTGTCCTTTATAAATTATTCACTGAATGCACGTTTTAAACAACACTATAAATCATTTTAAAAGACCAATGAAAAATGAGCGTGACACTCATCTTGACATTCCCGCCAAAACTCTCCAGGTTGGGTGCCTTTATCTCGTTTATCTACAGTTTTATTTTTTATTTATATCATAAAGTAAGATGTCGCAATTTTTTTTTTCTTAGCAGTACATGTACACTTACTTATTAGCAACGTCCCGAACATGTAGATAGGCACAACGCAGTACTCGTCCACCAGGGCGCCAAATATCACGTTGCCCACTATGGCACCTATCCTGCCACACATCACGGTCACCGCCATAGCAGTAGCGCTGGAAAATACACACATTTTATCATTAATTTTATAGAAGATAATAGAGAATAAATGCTGTGAAAATACTTTCCTTGCCAAGGATGTGAGGTATAACTATGAAAAGTTTAAAACAGACAACAGTATGTAGTGAAAATAATTGAATAGATTAAGCATGCTTATTCCTCATTCGCCATTTATATTCTAAAAATGTAAACATATGTGAATTAATGGGGAAATAACTCTAACTTCTACCCAATAAAGAACACAAGAACGCAAACCGTTCTGGTGTTCCCATGTTTTCTTTTGTTATAAAAAAAAAAAACAGTTCTGTTTAAGCTACAACTTGCGTCACTGCTTACCATCGGGCAAGATTGCGGTGAAGCGCTAGTTTATATAAAAAACATATAAAAAAAAAACTTCAAGCATTTTTAAATATTTTTCAATTGTGTTTGTCTGAAATCCACTTGATTGTCATTGAATTAAAGTTGAAATTTGCTTAACTTATTATAACTTGATTAAGTACAACTGTTCTTCTCGGAGGGACCACATGTAAACAAAATCCCCGTGGTACCTTCAGGAGACTACGAGAGGGAACGGGTTAGAACCGTTAAAAATATGGCTACTAAAATAAGTCAAATTAGATCAGGCGCTGACTCATTTGACTAGAATAAACTCAAATTTTCTTAGAAAGAAAAAGAGAGAACTTAAAACTTTTGTTTACAAACAAGAGATTCGGCAACATTTATTTATCAAGAACTAAGTTCACAGTCCAAAACTACCATCAGATAGATAATAAACAAAACACTATCAAATCTGCCAATGCATGCCATCCTAATGATGCAAAGTTTTATTTATTGATTCAGTTTTGACGTCAATGGTCACGCATGCATCTGTAAGTGATCAGTAAAGCCAATTAATAAAATAACGGGAACTCTCACCATCACGTGAGCTGTTTAAAAATATCACTTTCCTTGTGCTTCCGGAAAATAATTAGTCACAAGTTCACAACCCTTTCAACAAGTGACGTAATAGGTAAATAAAGAATTATTTCAAGTCAGATACGAAAATAACAACCAGGGAATAAGTTGTGAAAATGAAGTACATTCATACAAGAAAGCTCAGCAGCTCATCAGCTCTTTTAATGCATGGTTGGCGCCGTGGTTAAACGGTAGACTGCTGCGCACAGAACAAAAATTTGTATGACCTAGCTACAAGTAGTTGTTCCTGGTCTGGCTGTTTGTGTATGTGAGGTTATATGTTTGCAAACGCACCCACGATACAGGAGAAAGTCTTGGTGAGGGGCAACGATCTTTTTTTAAATATTATTATTCCTGGTGAGAGCCTTGTGAAAGCCGAGAAAAATAAATAAATCAAGTATCTTGGACTTGGCTAGCAAGAATGTCCACATGTAGGATGAAAACTCAGCAATGTTACCTCCACATCGCTGAGTTTGATCGTGACAGCCAATATATTAATAAGAAAGAGCCCAGACCAACACCTGAGCAGGATTTCGTCGGACACTGGATCAAGGGTTTTATTTACTTCGGTACTTCTTGGCACATGTACATTGTCAGGAGGTTCCTCTCTCTGGAGCCTGATCGCCAGGTAGCTTAGACCGTATTTCCGATACCGGTAAGCTACTTCTAAATATTGTAATATTTAAAAATAAAATTTATTTTCAATTATATAAAATAAATTAGACCTGGGTTAAAATGATCATCCTCAACTAGTACCAGCTGAGAGCTTCGAATTTGGTTTTGTAGATTAGTTGTAATATTACATTAATACTATGGTTTTATATTGGCTGATAAGGTTTAAAGGCTGATTGCTGCTCTTCTCTGAATTGAGATCATTATATTACATGCTTATCTGACACCCAAAACCCAGTTACAGGGTCATACGATATCGGCTCTTTAGTAAGACTGGATGTCAGACTTTTGGTCTTCAGAAGACTTCTTTCGATTTTATGATTTAATAAAATACTCACGCGACTTTAGTAGGAAAGATCTCGCAGATGACACAGAACAACACCGCTTCCGTGCAACTAACGATGGCTTCAAACACACACGACAGGATGAGGTTCTCCAGCGAGGAGCGCACCAGGTTCAGACCCAGGGCAGCCAGGCCGGAACTGATCAACATCATTACTGAAAGGAAGAGTAGTTTTATTAGGTCAAGGGAACGTATTGATTTCACCAAAATAGTCCTAAATTGGCGCAATAACTCCATAGAGCGTTTGGTCGTCCAGGGCAGAGTAGAGGGGAACAGATCTCGTGGAAGGTCACCTATGAGGTGGACCGACCAAATCAAGTCGGCAATGGGGGGACCTGTTAGTGAATGCTCCAGACTGTCGTCTAACAGAGATAGATGGAGAGAGATCGTGCGGCGAGCTACATCAACGTCTCCAAATCAGTCATAGTGACCACGACCGTTCAACAATGAACCGACCGTCCAACATGAATGATGTAATCAAATTTTTGTATCAATAGCTTGATAATTGAAAAGAGTGTCCTTGGAGTTTCTTGCCCGTTCTTCTCCATAGGTACTACAGGTGGAATGAGCGACTAGCTTCACCTTACTGACCGACCTTCTGACAAATCAAAAGTGCCTGTAACTGGTTTATTTGAAATAAATGCTTTGATTTTGATTTTGTTCTGTCAAGAGCGAAACGAAGAAGAAGTCCTAAATTAATAACCAAGAACTCTTGGGTTATTTAATTTAGAATTGTTTTCATATCAGATTTATAAAGTCACTTACCCAACATGAGCTTCTTGCCCACGATGTTGATAGTGAGCCCCACCCACAGCGCCGTAGGGACACAACTTAAAGCTACCACCAGCGTGTGGATGTACACTTTGTCATCCAAGGTCTGCAACTTGCCCTGCAGAGATAATAGAGAACTTTAACTAGATGTTGACCGAAGAGTTTGTCTTAAGATGTTTATCTTCTATACTATTGGCACGGCCAATATATTTCGTCTATACTATTGGCCATGGCAATAGTATAGACGAAATATATTATACAACGTTAATTTTTGTTTATTCGAAACCTGAATATAGTTTGTTCAGAATAAGCAACTGAATCGATTCCACCACTTTTTTACACCGTGTCAATTTTTTTCCCAAATATATTTAGAAATTGTTGCAGTGTGGTTACCGAGCGCGCCACGCAGCTTACGGTAGATCATAATATTGCGCACGCCCGCTCAACAGCTGACGCCAGAGGTCAACGCGCCGAGCGTAGCGTAGAACATATTTTTGTTGGGACAGCCAAGTAAGATAATAGCTTTGTGGTTTTTAATTATTTATCTTTTTAAAATTTTGTACATAGATTATTTACCTATAAATACTGGAGAGGTGTTTCGGGTTTCGCATAAAAAAAAATTGTATATGTGAGAGGCCATAACTTTCTGAGTTCAATCTTTTCCAATGCACAAGAGTCAAGGGAGCCTCATAGCTAGACTATACTGCGTTTGTTTGCCTGAGAGAATCTTCAGTTACATCCAACAAATATTATTATCCTTTACAATGAACTCTGCAATCTGCATAGCAATATAGTTATAATGTCATCTTTATTATTTTCTTCCTTTATAAAAGCGCAATCAATCATTTTCTTTCTTTCTTTTATATTGTAAGAATGTCTTTGTCCCGTCTTGGCTTTCCAAGGTCTGTACGACTTACGACATTACGACAGAATATTTTTGATTTTTTATAATATTTTAGTTTATATTTACAAATACACCTTTCGGGAAATTACATCAAATTCTATTGTATAGTTAAGAATAACATTGCGATCCCGGACGGAGCCGCGTACGAAATGGATAAACGAATTTTATTTATAACTTGAACAGTTATATACCTACACTATGTAAAGAAAACCCTGTCCGATCCGTGAAATCATTGTTAGGTACCGATAACTGATTCTACTAATGCCTACAAAGCCGGGCTAAACTTTAAAAAAATCCCCTTAAAAATATTATTTCGCAAAAGGAGGTAACTTAATACATCGGCAGGCAATACATGCGCGGGCGAAGGGGTGCAGGGCACGCGGCACGTGGTCGCATCGCCGATAACAATACCGCCGAAAATGGTGTAGTCACTTTTAAAAAATACCAAATTTGGGGAAGTTGGAATTAATTCGCGGAAAAAAAAGATTATTTCAAAATTCATTAGTATTATTTCTATGAAGATTATCTAAAATTTTGTGTTTTATTTATTCATGTGTTTACCTAACCTTTATTATCCTTATGGATTGAACAGGGTTTTCTTTACATAGGTATTTTATATAAAAATATATCATCTCGTTGCTCTGAATTGTTAGTATGAGATAGGATGATGCTCACAGTCAGCTCAGCAGTATCGTTGGCGAGTGCCAGCGAAACCTCGCACACTCCCGCAGACACGTCCGGGTACAGCGACGAAAACTGACTGAACCTCTCGAACAGGTCCGGGAACCACATCATCAATGTGTAGTAACTGAAACATGAGACGATATAAATTAAGAAACCATATAAACTGATTCATACATAGGTACACGGCCCGAAAGTGTGATAACGAGTTTTACCAAAGTTTATCATAATATCCAGTAACAGGGTACCGGGCTTAGAATAATACTGCGGAGGCAAGAGGAACTGGGTGTAAAGTTCACTCATCCTCCATAGAAAAGGGAGGATCCTCCGACCAGACGGGTGTTATGTCTGAAGGCCAATTGCCCAATGCTTGAAATTGGGAAGTTGTATGTATGCTAGTTGCTCGGTAAACTCTGATTGCGAGATGTAGAATTTGTGTGACGTCAGTATGACGCGTTGTTCCATGTGGAGTTTGTAGGTACCGCTACAGTACCAGCCCATATCCTCTGGTGGGTGTCTAGAGACGCGATTAAGGGAACTGTCACCAGGGAAGCGGGCAGCAGCGCTTCTCCTGTGGAATATCAAATTACTGCGATCCGCAACTCAACGGACAAGCGTGGGGATTATGGCAAACCCCCTCAATGCAATGAAAGCCTTGGGGGAGGTTTTTGTCCAGCGGCCGACCTCTATAGGCTGAAAAAGAAGGGTTGTAGAGGTCAGATGAGCAGTCACTTTGTGTAAAATACCAGTATTAATACTGGTATTTTATTGGTCTCTGAAGGACCGCATCAGAAATGAGGTGATCCGACAGAGGACCAGAGTCACCGACATAGCTGAGAGGATTAGCAAGCTGAAGTGGCAATGGGCTGGTCACATATGCCGCAGGATCGACAACCGATGGGGTAAACGAGTCCTCGAGTGGAGACCCCGTCTCGGCAAACGTACGCTACGTTTGCCGAGGACGCCCTTGGGCGAGATGGAGCGACGACATCAAAAAGGTGGCTGGTAGTGGCTGGCGGAGAACTGCTCAGGATCGATCTTGTTGGCGTGCCATTAAGGAGGCCTATGTCCAGCAGTGGACGAGTAGGGGCTGATGATGATGACTGGTATTCATTTGAATCCAGTTAGACTCAAAGCTGACCTCAACATATTTGGTAAAAAGCAGACAGATGGTGCTACATACATAAACAGCCTATGGTATTACCACTTCTGGGACACACTTCTTAAGAGGGAACTCTAGAGGTGCTTTCTCTATACAAACGTATTCCGCTGTTTTCTTCGTGGATAATGATTTTAGAGTAATTATTTTTTCTGCAATTTTACATCGTGATTATACGTACCTCTATCAATTGATTTTTTCCGAAAATTAATAAAAGAAATACGATACTTCAAAATCGCGAAAAATAACCCATTTTTACCGTGATGTTCAGATGACTATAAGACAAACGTGATAAGTTTTAGACAAAAAAGAAAATATTAGAAGCATATGTATACTTTTCCTCAAAATTTTGGTATAAATAATAATTGAGATCTGTCGTGTTTTGAATAAGAAAACAGCGGAATATGAAACGTCTTTTGGTCAACGTTTTTGTAGGTGAAATCAGCCTGAGCTGCAACGGTCCTTTTCGCACTTTACAGGGAGAGGTTGGAAGCAGAGCGACGGCAATAGTTTCTTCCTAAATATTTATTTTCCAAATTCCTCGGCACTAGAGTCCCCTCTTAAAGAGAGGAGGTCCTCTCTATAAGAGGATGACGGGAATAAACGGATGTCCAGTATACTACAAACGATACTACTATGATTTATATGTAAGATAGTGATTAAACAAGCTTAGATTGTTAAACCAATTGACAATAAATAATTTACTGTCTTTATTTCAGGATGTAAAAACACTCATTATTATTATTTATTCTCTTTCAGATCTAC
The DNA here is from genome assembly GCA_017933935.1 of Sesamia nonagrioides. Taxonomy (NCBI): domain Eukaryota; kingdom Metazoa; phylum Arthropoda; class Insecta; order Lepidoptera; family Noctuidae; genus Sesamia; species Sesamia nonagrioides. Next base: position 503,705 of record JADWQK010002442.1, read on the forward strand.
TCCAAAATCGCCAAAGAATTCATAGTCTTGAATCAATATATTATATGCCTTGAGTCGATCGAGGGCAAGAGTATCCTAAAAAGTATTTCAAAAATCTTATGCCAAATAATACAACCGTAATTAAGGATACTTCTTTGTTCAAGCACTACGTATTTTTTTTTAATAATTATAGACTAGCGCTTGACTGCAATCAAAGCAAATAGGCAGTGATGCAATTTTTGATGGTAAAGCGCGCTAGTATATTAAGCCCAATCACTTAAAAAAACTCAGTGAATAGAAAGGAAGACGGCAGTTGAGCGAGGTGGTGAAACGTTAAACCCAAAAACACGACTAACGATGCTGCGTCAGAGGGAGATTGATGTGGAGACCCTCCACGACCAAACTCCCGGCACAACAACATTTGACGCATCGTACCCGGCACACATCGCAACACAACTGCTCAGACCCGTCCTCCGTACGGCTTCACCAGACATCATGCCGGAACACGACGAATCGCTTGGCGGCAAGGCTTTGTCTGGTGAGTGGTAATTGGTATCCAAGAAATGATATAAGATTACCTGAACATAAGTCCAAAATCGACGAAACAGCAGAGCACCAACAACCCGATGTAAGGCGGCATGACCAGCATCTTCTTTCTGACCCAGAAGGCGTCCCACCTTTGTGACCACGTCAGAGGTGCTTTGGTCTCGTTTCCATTGTTGTCAGCTGACACCACCTCCTCCTCGTCGCCTTCATAAGCACTTATCATTGATTCCACCTGAAAATACAATATATAGTTTTGTTATACAATAATGTAAAAAACCCTGTCTGATCCGTGAAGGTATTGTTAGGTATCGATTTAACTGATTCTACTAAGGCCTACAAAGCTGGACTAAACTTAAAAAAAATCCCACTAAAAGAAAAAAAAATCGCCAAAGGAGGTAACTTCATACACATGGCAATATATGCGCGGACAAAGGGGGGCAGGGCACGCGGCAATTAATTCGCGGAAAAAAAGATTTTTTACTATGTTGATATTTTTTACATTGTTAGAAACAATGTAAAAAATATCAACATAGTAAAAAATCTTTTTCTATTTTCTATGATTATGTAAAATTTCATGTTTTATTTGGTCATGTGATTACCTAACTTTTATTATCCTTATGGGCCAGAAGGGATTTACTTTACATGTTGTATATAGTCTAACTATATGTAGAAAGCTTTCTATCGAGCGTATCAAGTATTTCACTATGGGCCTGTTAGATGAATCTTTGTATATACAGGCTGCACCCCAAAAAAATAGCCCCAGATTAGATTGATCAATCTCGTGGTGTGGGAATGTCGGCACAAAAAAGTGCAGGTTATAAACTCTGAGTGTGCCAAGTTTCATACAATCCGTCCAGTAGTTTTGGTGTTAAAGAGTAAAAAACTAAACTTCTAAATTAGAAGTTTAATTTTTTCACTGCTTCAAAAGATGGCAACCCTGAGTATTTTTAATTTCAAAAAAGAAAGAAAATTTGGTCCCGGTTGCCACACGAACATCTAATGGCAGTCGTTACGGGTCGTTAGAGCCCCCAAAAGTCCAACAATTGGTCTAACTGCAATGCTTCGATATCGTCTTCGGGTTTTCGCTTCACGGAAATTATCGAAGTTTAGTCAAAATCAGCAGTTAGACTGGTAAAGCGGACCCCAAACTCCAAAGCTGAAAAAGCTTCGGCTGCGACTGGGATTAACGCTGAGATGATGATGATGATGAAAAAAGAAAGAAAAATTGTCTTCACAGACGGACAAACAAACTGATAAAAGTTCTCTTACAAGTTCCGTTATTCCTTTTGAGATACCTACCCAACCCTAAATTAATGAGTACCATCGACACGAAAAGAAGAAGCTAAACAGACTTTGAAAATGAAACTGGGTTTGGAGGAACCTACAAATATCTCTTAAACAACTGTTTTAAAGATATTTTTTTGACGAGTGGTAGACGAGTGTTAGACAGGTGACTGATCTTTAAAAACGACTCTTTATTTTATGATTGTTACTATCCTAATACGATACGAATATTACAAACTCACCGGAAAGTCCTTCTCACTAAGTTTAGTATTAACAACAAATATCCTCTGCAGGACCTGCAGCGCCTGCTCAGCCCTGTTCGCATATAACAGGTATCTAGGGCTCTCGGGGAACGGGATGAGAAGCAGCACCACAAGCAGACTGGGAATTCCGCAAGCTGCCACGAACACACGCCAGGAAGTGTACTGGAAGTCGGCCCCAGCAGCCGTCAGGTTGAACCGCGAGTCAGGGATGATTAAGAATGCGATACCTGGGAAATAGAGGATAAGATTAAACAGCTAATTTAATAAACCGATTAATTTCAATAATACACAGTCACAAGGTCCTGTTGTTTATACTTTCTAGCATTTAAGGTGTTTTCTCATTTAAACAATATACAAATAACATTTTCATTTTTAATGTCTGGACTTGAAAAAAGACGATCATCCCTGAGTTTGTTTCAGCTATTTCTTCTCCGAGGTAGTCAGTTAGGAAATGCCGGCTTCATCTAGTTTAAAAAAAAATGTAAAAGTGATCAGTGATCCTACTTGCTTAATAAATGATTTCATTTCCTTTCATACAATGCCAATTTCGTGAAAAGTTTGATGAAAATCTCGATATTTGGAATGAGCAGTGATTATATTTGTAAAGAACACTGAGAGCCTAAAGAGCAGTGATAGCCCAGTGGTAACGACCGCGACATAAAACTTGTCTTAAGTCTCCTAATTTCGTAGTTTGGGCTTCGAACCCCATCAGACATTTAACTTTGTGTATATTATTTCATCACCACTGCTATTAAAACAAAACTGGCATATGCAAGAAACAAAAATTCCTAGACATGCGTCATCTACCAACCCGTACTGTGCACTCCTTCTCACATAGAAAAAGCCTAGCAATAGGAAAATTATAGGCTAATTATTATTTTACTCGATATTTAAATTTCCTAAACCTGTTTATATTGATGCAGTTGCGTCAACAAATGCTTCTCTGGTATGTAATCGGTCGTCATAACAATTGGCACCCAATGGCATCACTTCGGTGCCGGAGCCAATACCATTCGGATGACCTTAGCCGCGGCGCTGACATTCAAATACTTGCTCGTACGGTATGAGGTATCAGCAATTTTGGCTATCATTGGTGCGTTAATAAGTATTTTAAAATTTTAAAATTAAAAGACTATCTATTTATGATGTTTATTGTGAAAACCAAACTTCCATTGCACTACATGTCATAAGCTTTGCCCTTGTTTTGCACACGGCTATGGTGGCTTTTATGGAAACTGTATTAGATCCCATCTACATGATATCGAAAATATATTGTTTCTATGACCATTTGGTAATTTGCTTAATACATAACCATAAGTCATATCTCAATAGTACTCATTCCTGCTAGTAAGCAAATCGTGTTACAATGGCCATTTCTACACTATAATATTTTTTTTTTTATGACTATGGCATCAAAAGATCAACATATGATTATGCCAAAAAGCGCGCGTATTTGCGTCACGAGTGTCACGACTAAACATCTTCTGTTATTAGGCTGTAGGGATGAATTGCCTTTGCCTTTTATTTCTGGGATTATAACAACAACACACATTGCGCGCGCCGCGCTAAAGTTCAACATTGACGGTTTTTTGTATTTATTATTTCAAGGTCGTAGAAAAACTACTATTGTAATACTTGTGCTGATCTATTGTGCCACTCAGCTTCGCTTCGTGGCACAAACTCGCATTCTGTTGTGTCTATCACTCATATTACAATAGCTATCATTGCTTGACAGTGGTATAAATAATTATAGAAGAGCAAGACTGTAGTCAGAAGCCCGAACACCTGATTAGTCTTACCAATGGGTGTCGTATTATCCAGTGACTGGGTTGTGGAGGTCAGATAGGCCATCGCTCTATGTAAAATACTGGTATTCAGCTGCATTAGGTTAGACTGGTAGCTGACCATTAAAGGAAAGTTGGGAAAAGGGCAGAGTCTTCAAGACGAACCCAAAAACATACACAATAATAAATCACCCTACAATGTTCGCACTCCTGGGACACAGGCCTCCTCTCAGTCAGAGCGAGTGGGCCGTAATCTACCACGCGGGCCTAGTTCGGGCTGGTAGATGTCACATGTCTTCGAAATTTTGGCTCAAGGACATGCCGGTTTCCTCACGATATTTCCTTCACCGTTATGAGAGCGGTGGTGATGAAATAATTTAAACAAAGTAAAGCACCTGATGGGATTCGAACCTACGTCCTACAACTTGTAAGTCGCAGTTGATGACACTAGGTCACCAGATCACCACTGCTCAATCCAAAACTGAAACACTTATTTCTTACCTGGCAAGAGAATGGTGCCAAATGTCCAGAATACCTCAAGCCGGCACAGCATGACATCCCGGTGCCTGAGAGACAGGAAGTCTCCGAAGTAGGGGAAGATGAGCCCAGTGGCTCCGATGATGCCGAACCCAGAGAAGAACCTGCAAGAGTCACAAGTCTACAACGAATAGTTACGCCAAGATTGGTATAAATAATTTGTAAAGTGATCATCTGCTATGTAGGCTGTTTTCCTGGTCCTTTTTAATTATTGGCAAAATGTACTGAAAGACCGGTCCAACTTTTCTTTATTGATTTATACTTTCGAACAAACAAAATGTACAGTGGCGGCCTTAATGTCTTAGGCATTCTCTACCAGCCAACCACGGGTGGTGATCTTTTTTATTCTTACATATTTTATTCGACCAGTATCCAGCACCCTAATTGCGTAACACAATAACTAATTCAATGCTCCATTTGTTCCAAAATATGTCTGCTCAACAGAGTAAATAACGCAATGAATGTTGTTGAATTGTCAAAATGAAGCCCATTGGTGCCACTGATCACGCAATTACCCTGCTGGTGCTTATATGACAGAAACACTGCATTAAATATTTTGTACTAGCTGATGAACATAAGACAACGTGAGTACAACAGCCTTTTTCAAAAGATATTTGATTAATCTGGATTATGACAAAAATAAATTAATATCAAGAGCCCCAAGTTGCAGCACGTCCAAACATCATTCAGAATAAAATTACACATTTAATTATAAAATCAAATTACAGTCCATTCAGCCGATTTAGACTTTATTCCATAGGCATAAGGTATGGCATTAAAGAAAAAAAAGTGGTTACAAAGCCAACTATTTACTGCACTACCATGTTTCATGGCACCAACACAATAAAGTCTAAATCGGTTGAACAGACTGTAAAAAAGATTAGTTTAAATGTTTAATATTATTCTAAATGGAGTTTTGATAGTACATACTTCAATAAATAAAAACAATGAACCCCTCTGAAAATTGAGTCAGAAATTTTCTTCCGTATCTTAAATAATGATAGACTTCAATTACAAAACAACTAATATTTTCTAAATACCTGCAGGCTAAGAACGCTGGGAATGACTGCACAACACTGGACAGGAAGGCAGCCAGTGCGTCCAGCAGTAAGGCACCAATGATGGCTTTCTTGCGACCTCTCGCGTCTGCCAGGTTCCCCCAGAAGTAGGAACCTACGCACATACCTGTAAAAAGTGATAAAAAGATCATTAAAATAATTAAAGTACGTTTGTAAAAACGATAGATTTGTCTCTCACTGTACTAGGTCAGTTTCAAAAAACTAGCAAATGAAACTTCAGAATATATGTCAAGTTGTTTGTAAACAATTAAACATACTCATATATTATTTAAAAGGAGATACTCTGACTTTGACTTTGATAGCAGAAGGGAAGTGGGTAACCAACTTGTTATACATGTATATTTTGCTTTAGGAATAATATCCATAAACTTATTCTTCTTCGTTTCGCTCTTGACAAAACGATCGTGGTCACTATGACTGAATTCGAGACGTTGATGTCGCTCGCTGCACGAACCAGCGAACGAATCCACAAACTATAAAACGATTTCTAAGTAGAAACGTGGCGCTGCCGCTGTACCGTTACTCAAACCCTATTAGAGTTTTTGATGCAACTTTTGTGGCAACTCCTCCAATAATTTTTAATAACTACTTCACTCACCAATAAGGGGCGTGGCAGTGAGCCTGCCCTTATCGCTGGAGGACAGGTGGAAGTCATACTCCGCAGCCGGCAGCACGAAGCTGAGGGTGGTGGTGCTGAGCGCGCACACCGCGTAGATCGCGCCGCACGACATCAGCAGCAGCCATTGGAAGCAACCGTAACCTGGAATCAGGAAGATATGGTTATCATTAAAATTGCAGGGAATTTTATAGTATGATGATAGGTTGGTCCCGCATGATGAGAGACTCTTGAAAGCTGAGAAAGATAAAAAAATCAAGTATCTTGATTTGGTTCACGAGGTTCCTTATCGATATGTGGGATGTGGATTGTGTTGATAGTCGTAACAACCAACGGCTTAAAAGACAAAAGTACGGACCAACACCTAAGGACGCTCTCGTTGGGATAAGCTGGATAAGGGCTTTGTTCAAGATCAAATCAAAAAATATTATATTTTTATTTTATAATGTTTTTCTATTTTAATTCACACTTTCCTACATGGCATGATAGCCTCCGTAGCGTAGCGGTAGCGAACGCGACCGCTGCGCCAGAAGGCGCGGGTTCGATACCCGCGCAACGTAAATATTTGTATGCATGAATATGAATATTAGCACTGGTCTGGTCGTGCGTCGGAAATAACGTTGCAATGGCAGTCGTTACGGGTTGTTGGAGCCCTTAAAAGTCCAACAATTGGTCTAACTGCAATGCTTCGATATCGCCTTCGCATTGTGGAGGTCAGACAGCAGTCGCTTCACGGAAAATATCGAAGTTCAAACCAGCAGTTAGACTGATAAAGCCGACCCAAGACTCCAAAGCTGAAAAGGTTCGGATGCGGCTGGTATTAACGCTGAGATGATGATGATGACTTTCCTGCATGAGCATTTATGAAACATCAGTCTCATGTTGTAGCCGATAAAGCAACTACATTGATCGAATCGACGAAAGGCAATCGCAACTTAAGTGGAAGTGAAAGTTTGAACCGCAATAGCAAAATATTCTGTGGTATCAATGAGGTAACACGTGGCGAGAAAAAAAAAATCCAGCAATATTTCTAGTCTCAAGTTAATCTTATCACGTTGGCAGCAAACTGTTTATTTATAGCATTCGCATAAAAAGTCACAAATCAAGGACAAAGCCATACATATCTGTCACCATCTTTTTAAAATCGATTCTAGACATTAACTGTAAATTGAATCGATATTGAGCTCACTTGAACTAATGGGTTTCAATAGACGCGGATGCAGTAAATTTACATATTGACGTACATTATTTGATGATGTACTCATTTATGCGTGTTGTATGGGGGTTTTTAGTAGAGAGAAATTTCAAAGATCTGTAAAATCAGGGTAAACATTTCTGTTAATGATAAGCCCTTATGTCCAAGAAATGGTCCGGAGCGAGAGTGCATGGGACGCCGTCATCTTTTTCTGCAAAGCAGTAATGCTCGAAAAGCCAAACTCTCATGTCCCTAGTTGCCGCAGGAGAGGCCAGGACATCGGGAGTCATCAGCTGGCTTGCTATCGGCAAGCAGTGGGTAGCTTGCTGCCCGGAACGAACCAGTCCCGGGTCGACGGTGTGTTATATTCCACGTGCACCTCAAAGAGATGTCAGAAAATAGCGCCGGGACCCTCTGGAGGTGTGGAATGCTCGAAAAACGGGGCCCTGGCACAGGCACAGGCAAATGGAATACGGGTGGGTTTGAGACATAAAAGTCCTGCTCGGCGGTAGAAGTCATTTGATGATTTCACACCCAAAAAAGTAATACTAAGATTTACCAACGGGCAATGGAGCTCAGCATAGCAAGTGGTAAGCGTAGAGATAGAGTTAGAAAAACCACAACTGTCATTGTGAAGTGGAAGTGGGCCAGGTACATCTTACAAATGCATAAGGAGAAATGGGCTAAGATCGTCACTCAGCGGACACCTGAGAGAGGATATCGCCCGCGAGATAGAACACGGCAAAGATCTTGTGACTATCTGGTAATGTTTTGAAAGGAGGTTCTGGTGGTTTGGAAGGAAAATGGGTAAGTCTCTTCACAGCAGTGGGATACACTGTAGGTTAACGAGAAAATCGTATTGTAAAGTAGTCGAATCGATACGAAATGATGATAACACTAGTGATTTAAGACCACCCAGTCTACGTAAATAATTTAAAGTCCTGGATGACAAAGTAATTATCAACTAATTCATTATAGACAAAAATCTCTTACATAAGCAGTTAGCTCGCTAAGCTGATAAGTACGCTAGCTAAGCACAGCCACAAATTAGATTTGTGTTCGACGAAACCGAATCCAATTAATCAGACAGTCGACGGGAGGGCGGGACGTTACCTCTGAGTTATGTGGGCCTACGCACTTTAATGTTATACATACACAGAAATTAAAAATGTACCTGTACTGTCTTAATGTAGCACTGATGAGAAAGAACAATGAAGAAGTACGAAGAAGAGGAGAGAACAGCACGAAGTCTCAATCTCAGCAAGCGTCATGGCTTAGAGGAACAACCGTTGGAAATGAAACGGGTTTCGCTAAATGGCAATTTCTCGGTGGTAGGCCATAACATCGGCTGCCGGCAGAAGCTACCACCCACCAGGCAAAGTCTTGCCGCTATGCGATTCGTCGTGCTCCGGCATGATGTCTGGTGAAGCCGTACGGAGGACGGGTCTGAGCAGTTGTGTTGCAATGTGTGCCAGGTACGATGCGTCAAATGTTGTTGTGTCGGGAGTTTTTTCGTGGAGGGTCTCCACATCAATCTCCCTCTGGCGCAGCATCGTGTTGTTGGGTTCAACATTGCACCACATCGCTCAACTGCCGTCTTCCTTCCTATTCACTAAGGTTTTTTTAGTGAATAGGCTTAATAAACTAGCGCGCTTTACCATTAACGATTGCATCACTGCTTAGCATCAGGCAGGATTGCAGTCAAGCGCTAGTTTATAATTATTAAAAAAATATTGTCAAGGTTAAAATAAGCATTGTAACGAGAACAACAAAAATGCATGCTGACTATTAAATTACCTAGCAACGTGTTATAGTTGAAAACAACTGTAGCCTTGAATACAGAATGAAATTTTCATAATTCACACCTACTTTCACTTTCAAGTACAAACGAAACAACTATCAAAACAAACAAATAGCGAACTGATACCTTACCATCCTAAGGTCGCAATGTAAAAAATGTCCTTCAATTACAGCAGACTCACTCAGAAAACTATTACAATAATAGGCAATGTTCTTTTTTACTATGGTTAATTATAGACGCGTAAACTTTACGGTATAAACCATAATATAAGAGAGAATGTAATTAGCAGTTAAATGTAGAAAAGCGTTAATATTCATACTTAAGTATGGTTATAACGTTGAGCAGACAATATTAGAAAAAAATCAGCCTATCCACTGTTTATTGACCCTATTTCAAACTTTAATAGACCGGACTCTTGGCTAATGCCACAAGAAACAGCAGAGTATTTAAAAAATCCATGATTTTAGCCTGTCACAGTTATCAGCTGGACGTGGGCCCCTCCCCAGCTCCACCAAACCTTTTGCATCCTAGGAATTTGTGGTCAACATTTTTAAATCGTCAGTACATCTAGGTATGTGCCGGTTTATAATGTCAGTCTATTTAGTTGTTATGTAGCTATGGATTCTTTCTGCGAGCACATGTTTGGGGTTTCATATTACTCACTAACTGGGTTGTGGTTAGCAATCGCTTCATGTAAATGTTGCACCTGAAAATCAGCGTCAGATGGCACACCAGTTTTTTTTTATTACCTTTCCAGCTCTGGGTTTAGGGGAAGGGCGTGGCAGACTTTTACTCACTAACACCCACTCATGTTTCTTCACATGCCTGTGCGCCATAGTCACGGTTTCTTTTTTATCCAGCCCGCAACCCTGACCCAGGAGGCAGCGGTCTTCGTGGACCCCGTCACGATGTGCTGACATCTCTTTCACGACCGGGACCTGGTCCTTACCCGCAAGCTTGCGCAAGCTTGCGATCCGGACCGGGGCGTCTCCTGCGTCGGCCAGAGGCGTGAGGCCTCCGTCACGCGCTCCGCCTCCTCCTTTGCCAGCATCACTGCTTCGCAGAAGGAGGTGGCGGCCTGCCATGCACTCTCGCTCCGGACCGTGGCCTGAACCAGGGCCGGACGCGAGAGAATGATCTGCTCTTTCCGTTATCTGCGTGTTATATATGGATTCATTGTAATTTGGTTATACATATGTATGTATATTGAGAGCAGTGGTAGCCTAGTGATATCGGCCGCGACTTGTATATCACAGGTTCGAACCCTATTAGGTGCTTTACTTTGAGTAAATTATTTCTTCACCACTGCTCTCAAAACTGTGAAGGAAAACATCATTGTGAGGAAACCACCATGTCCTAGAGCTAAGCCAAACATTTCGAAGACATATAACATCTACCAACCCGCACTGGGCCGGCGCGGTAGATTACGGCTCACTCCGTCTCATCGAGAGAAGGCCTGTGTCTTAATAGTGGAAACAATATAGGCTGACTATGTTATGTATGTGTATTGGTACAAATAAACTATATTTTAATTCCAAAGCGTTTTGAATTTTATCGATATTTCGGGAATTTTCGAGGCTATAACCGCCGAATTGTCATTGGAACACATAATGAAATTGTAAATAAACATTTGTGTCTACGTCAGAGTTCTATTAATGTCATCTCGATGTCACAAGGGACTGTGCACTTTGGACATCGCCCTTCTCCGCTATTTTCATGCGTAAACATGAGCTCTAAAAATAATTTCATGCATGGTTTTTGTTTTGTAACATTGTTTGGAGGATATGGTTCCAGGTTGGAGGTTGATGATAATAATAAAATCCTGCTTGGTAACGATGGCTGATTCTGTATTTATTTACTTTCTCTTTTTTTTTTTTTTTTAATATGCACTGTCTGAGCAAGATTTATGTCGGACTTATTACGTATTTCGTCATCCGGCCTCACACCTTTCCTCCAGTTATATCACGAGTTCGCTGGCACTGTTCAATGCCAAGTGCTGATGAGTGTGAAGCTGATGGATGGATTCATTATTATTTACATCGTAGTAGAGATTATAACATATGAGGTCCTTACATATGAAATTGGCGTTTTGTCGTACTGGCCACTTTGATCTCAAATATCTCCTGTTTGGTTTAGAATTTCAAATTCCAAATTCAAATTTATACAGCTATTTATTCATCAATTTATGTCTCGAAAACCGTATTTCTTTTGTTATTTTTTTTTTCTTTTGGTTTTTTCTTGAAAATTTTAAAATTTCGCGTTATTTACGAATATGAGTTCCGCCATGGCACCAGTGCTGCAGAAACGGCTCGAAGAATTAATGATATGAATGGCAGTGGTGTCGCTAGAGAAAGCGCAGTGCGTTTTTGGTTCGAACGTTTTCGTTCTGGTAATTTCAAACAGAACAATCCCCGTGGACGGCCGGAGACCAAAGTCGACAACGTAGAATTGAAGGCTATTGTGGAAGCGGATCCATCGCAAACTACGTCCGAGTTAGCTGCAGGCTGCGGTGTTACTGATAAAATTGTTTTAATCCGCTTGAAACAAATTGGGAAGATAAATTTGGAAAATAATTTGCGCCTTATATACATCATGCCTTACATAAAGGCGTGGTGGCCTATTGGTTAAAGACACCAGTCTCTCAAGTATGAGTGTGCTGGTTCGATTTCAGGTCAGGCAAGTACCAATACAACTTTCCCAAGTTATATTATTTTCTAAGTATAACTTGGACACCAATTACTGATTACAAGGTGAAGGAAAATATCTTGAGGAAACCTGGGCTTTAAGTCTGAAATCGCCAGCCCGCATTGAGCAAACGCGGTGATTACGCTCAATCCTTCTTTGTATGAGAGGAGACCTGTGCCCAGTAGTGGGACGATAAAAAGGTTGATGATGATGGTACATTATATAGTTGTATAACATAAAATATATAAGTTTTATAGGTATACGTTTAAGATGAGTATAAGTTTGTAAAGACGGATGAATGGATGGACTTTTGTTGGTTATACTCTAGTACTCAACGGATTTGGATAAAATTTGGCAGACACATAGAGATCTTTATCCTGATATGGGAATGAGACTTACACGGGAGAAACTGTGGAGCGCACACAAATTTACAACTTTCATATGACCTTTTAAATATTGTAATTTTTTCTCATAATGAGCATTATATCATTCAATCCCTTGGAGTGTCTTAGTCGAAATTCGAAAATTACTTTTTTCACCTCATAACAACAGTGGCAGCCATAACCCATGTTAGAATAAGTTCTCATCAATACGAAAAAATTCCTATCTCAAAAACTACTCAACTGATTTTAATGAAACTTGTAATATTCCCTAAGTTAAAGAATAAATAATACAACAAAAAAAGAATTACTTAAATCGGACTTGTAGTTCCGGAAATATGCGCCCACAAACATTTATAAAAAGATACATACACTTTTGAAATTTGGCGCATTTCTTCAAACGCTGTTATAGACTAAAATATACGAAAACTGGGCAGTTCTGGAAATATTACATACATATGGGCGAAATTGATAACCTCCTTTTTTTGAAGTCGGTTAAAAAATTTACACTGTGGAATTTCAATCCTCTTAGAAAGACAGCCCACTTCATCTATCCAATGAAGAAAGAAATTGACTTTTCATTAATTTAAAAATGTAAATACATATTATGCATTCTTATGACGCATAACGTAGTTTGAAACACCCTGTATGCAGGCGCAGTCCGAGTCTTGAGTTCCAAGCCAAGGACGTTTAGAATGGAGCAGCAAGCAGAGTTCATTCACCCTAACTCAAAAATTAATAATATTTATTATACAATATGTAAAGAAAACCCTGTCCGATCCGTGAAGGTATTGTTAGGTATCGTTAACTGATTCTAATAATGCCTATAAAGCCGGACTAAACTTAAAAAAATAAACCCCCCAAAAAAAGAAATGTTATTTCGAAAAAGCGAGGTAACTTAATGCATGTGCGGCAGGCAACCCGATAGGCATACATGCGCGGGTGAAGGGGGGCGGGGCATGCGGCACGTGGTCGCATCGCTATTCGCTCCGTCGCAAATGGTGTTGTCAGTTTTTTAAAAATTACCAAATTTCGGGGAAATTGGAATTAATTCCCGAGAAAAAAAGATTATTTCAAAATTCATTATTATTGTTACTATGATGATTATGTAAAATTTTATATTTTATTTGGTCAAGTGTTTACCTAACCTTTATTACCCTTATGGGTCGGACAGGGTTTTCTTTACATATTGTATATATTTTTTATTTACTTCTTTATTAATAATATTTTAGTAATTATTGGATAGATGAAGTAGGTTGTTTTTAAAATAAAAAAGTAAGACGGCTATAATTCTACAGTGTATTAGTATCGCTACTGAGCGTTGACCCTCAAAAGACGTCATATCAGCAATAAACATAATCTAAGAACATTTGACATTGTATATAAACAACGACTTTAGTCTAGACTTTAAAAATAAACACTGAAAATTTTAATTTATTCGCTCATCCGCAATCTCCGTGAATATCGACGACGATGAACAGAAATAGTCGAGCGTTAAAATGACCAAGACCAGGTCGTGTCAGATAGACACGGTATTTTGGCAGACTGTCAACTGTTATGATGGAGACGGAGAACAAAAGTTATATAAAAAGTAAATGAAGCTTCTTAGGTAAGTACTAGCTTCGCCCCGCGGCTTCAACCGCACAAGTTTTGATCTCAGTAATAGGAATATCGAGGTAAAGAGTATACTAAATGTTTATCCAGTTTGTAAACTAACATAGTATGCCAAATTTGATTCAAATCCATTGAACAGTTTTTGTCTGAAGAAGGGACAAACATACATACACACACACGCACACACTCACTCTCACTCCCTCACTCACACTCACTCACTCACCCACACTCTCTCACTCACTCATTCACTCATTCATGAACTTTGCCTTTTAAGTATTAGTATAATTCATTCATCTTTACCACCATAATCTGCCTAACTCTTTCCCAAATATATTGGAGTCTGCTTCCAGTCTAACCAGATCCAGCTGAATACCAGTAGGTATTCTAGATTGATTGACTGACCTCCACAACTCAGTTACTGGGAAATACGATACCTATTTGTAAGACTGGTTGTCACACTTTCGGGCTTGAATAATACATTAAAATTAAATTAATTATGATAAAGCAATCTCGATGTCTTTTCAAGTTGTAAAAACCGCGCGAAGCAGGGGCACGTGATTAGTGAAGATGTAGATTAATGATGGTTAATAAAGTCCATTAATTCACGAAGTAAATAGAGCTCTCCATAGGACAGTTAACGAAGTCGTTAAAATCAACAAAGTCATAAAGTTTGCTTATGATCGTATACGAGAATGTGCGCCATCTGGATGTATTTACTTGTTTGTGATAGCTTTAATTGAGTCATGGAGTACTACAGAATAATCTGAAACTTTCAGACACATTAGTATCTTAAATTTTAATTTGAATACTTAATTAAACTAAATTAAGTATTAGAAATGTTTTTCCTTTTCTTCGTTAATTACATTTTGTAATCAATTTAGATGCCTAAGACAAACTTGCACTTTTAATTCTCGCAAATTGCTGTAATGTGTGTTTTTGTTTAAATAATGTTTTAATTTTATATTATTTAAATGACAGGAAAATGCAGGCATAATATCAATGTCAGAAAGATGACCCTACGAATTAACAAGCTTATGTTTATGAGATGGGCAAACGTAAATGCACAAATATCCAATTCTGGTTTTCAGGCTAACAGTCAATTTCGCTTTAGATTAGATTAAACCATTGAAGTTCACAGAAGAAGTTAGGTCAAAAACCGACAACCTTTATATGCCAATATAAGATAGCAGACGGAAAATTAATTGCAGATTACCTCAAATATAAACTGTGTGGGCAGCATGTGTTGATAGATTTCCAACCCATTTTCTACCGCCGAGTACAACAACCTTTTACACCATTCGGTCTTATTTACAAAAAGAGATGGCAACAGGAAAGTTTTAGAAGATCCATTACGTTTCATTATTTCTAAATTCTTCAGAACATAAAATTAATATTCTATTACTAGTGTACAAATTTAGTACATTTAATTCGCCTGAAACTAGGTAACAGAACGGAAAATTCTCATATATTTTATTGTAATGGAGTGGCAGCGATTTTTTTTGTTTTTGGACATGTATTTTTGTAACTCAGAGGTATTGAATTTTTTTGCTTAAATGTGCTGAGGTGATTTTTTGATGAAACGACCTGCTAAATTAAGTACATCTGTCCTGTTCACATGAGGGCCTGCCCCGTCAGGGTTATATATAATTACATTCCAAAATATCTGAAAAAATCCTCGCCGTGTCAAAAAATTTTATCACCTCTAATTATGGCAAACTGAATCGCTTTAGGAGGAGAAGAATAAAGAGCGTTCATGGGTCAATGTATACACTTTTACAACAAGCTTCCCATGGACATTCGAAACTTACCCATTAAAGGATTTAAATACTATATAAAGGCCAAACTTTGCAAAAAGGGGTATTATAAAATCACAGATTATTTAAAAGACAAAAAAGCTTGGGACTGGGCTGCTCGCTCTGTTAAGCATTGTTATTAAGCAATATGCGTAATTATAACGTAAATTATTCTAAACATTTTCATTTTTTAGAGGTACTTAGTCAGTTAGGAAATGCCGGCTTCATCTAGTTTATAAAAAAAAAGAGAAAAAAAAACAACATGTGACGTGTAAACGTGATAAGTGATCCTACTTGCTTAATAAACGATTTCATTTCATTTCAGAGACATTCTGTCAGCATTAACAATGACGAAAATGTCAAATTAATTAAAAGATTAAGAAAGTAAGTTTTCTCGGTGGTAGGCAACAACATCAGCCGCCGGCATAAGTTACCACCCACCAGACAAAGTCTTGCCGCCAAGCGATTCGTCGTGTTCCGGCATGATGTCTGGTGAAGCCGTACAGAGGACGGGTCTGAGCAGTTGTGTTGCGATGTGTACCGGGTACGATGTGCCTAATGTTGTTGTGTCGGGAGTTTGGTCGTGTAGGGTCTCCAGATCATCCTCTGGCGCAGCATCGTTGGTCGTGTTGTTGGGTTAAACATTGCATCACCTCGCTCAACTGCCGTCTGTCTTCCTATTCACTCAGTTTTTTTGAGTGAATAGGCTTAATAAGCTAGTGCGTTTTACCATCAACGATTGCATTACTGCTTACCATCAGGCGGGATTGCAGTCAAGCACTAGCTTATAACTAATAAAAAAAAAAAATAAGAAAAATGTATATTTTGAACAAATATACGCATAATACAAAATAAAAAAATAAACTTACTCATACACAGTAACCAAAACCCCAGTATTCTAATAATTGACGATTCTGCACTTTGTCTATTCCAAAGACAATACAGAATACATAACTGCTGTGTGTTTCAACACGAGGAAATAACAACAAATAAACAATAAAAATCAAACCTAAATAATCTAAATATATCAATTCTATTCTGACAAATCAAAATCAAATAATTTTATTTGTTAACACAGGTAAATAGGTCAGTACTGAAATTAAAATGAAACCCCAATGACGACTGCTATAGTTTAAAAAAAAGTTTAAAAATACAGTGTTTCTCTTGTAAGTATTTTTATTTTGACCATGACCATTACCATGAGAACTATATGCATTACGAAAAATTTGAAAAATTTGCAACCGTCCACTTAAATTTTTATCTTGCCTTTAGTATTGGCTCCAACACCCTCGAAAACCATAAAAGCGATGTTTCACTTACTTTTTATTATTTATAAATCAAACCCACATTACACTTTTCCTTACGTGACGATTTTTACCGGTTTACCTCGGTTTAGCTGTATTAAAGAACTTCGAACCACATTTTGCCAGTATCAAACCAACCACGAAGTATATTAACCGTTGAATCCTGGATTAATAATCCCAAATGTCCGAATGTTTACCATTACTGACTTTTGTTTACAAGCAGTAACTAGTGCGTAAATTCGCGAAAAATAGATTTGGTTTATTTTTAAAGAAACTCAGGTCGAACCTAGACGAGTGAAACCAAATAAATAAAGAGAACATCTAACTAGCCTTTTCCTACTGCCTAACACTTTACCTACTTTTCCCGTGGCTGTTTCTTCACTTGCTTGTGCGCCAGGGCCCCGGTTTCTATTTTAACCAACCCCAGTCCAGGCCCAGGCATCGCTCTTCATGGACTCCATCACGATGTGCTGACATCTCTTTAAGGCATGAAACACAACACGCCGTCCTTACCGGGCCTGGTCCTTAACGGATAGCGAGCTACCCACTGTTCACCGTCCACAAGCCCGCGCCTACGTTGGCCCGGGAGTTCGATGTTGTCTCCCGACCAGGGCGTGTCCTGCGGCCGCTAGAAGCGTGAGGGCGCTGAGATTACCGTTCCCCCGTGTGATCCGCCTCTTCCTTTGCCAGCGTCACTGCTTCCCAGAAGGAAGTGACGACTTGCCATGCACTCTCGCTCCACGAGGACACGGCAGTGCTCCACCCTAACCAGGCAGACCTCCACAGTATGCTCCACCGTGTCCTCGGGGCGATAACCACAGTGGTGTCACCCTGGCGCTTCCTCCCGCCGTATCCAGAACAGGAACCTCCCGAAACAGCCATGTCAGGAGAGGACCTGCGTCAGGCAAAAGGCGCCGTGGCGCCTCTCTAGGCACTCCACAAAGAGGGAGCTTACCGCCGCTATTGTGCGTGCCCATGGAACTCGCCCTTTACGGCACTTTTGTACCTATGTCTGTCTATCTACCAATTAATGCTTACATTAAGTTTACCGATCATGAATCATCATATTTACTACTAAAATTACCTGGTATTTCTTCTCCTACTTAGCTTGTTAACATTTTCGTCTACGGCAATGCCCGGTCACTAATGACAGGTGTAGCACATTGAACCAAAATATTTACGAAACGAAACAAGATTGATCTTCCAAATATTTTTGTTATTAATGTTCAAATGTTTCAGTTCAAATGCATTAGTGACTGAATCAGTCCGAACTGTTTGATGGAACCATTAATTTTGTTAAGGAATTGTAAAATCACTGAAGAGGTCATTGATCCCAGGTCTTAGTGTAAATTATTTTGACTATCTATTGCACGCTACTTTGCAAATATTGTTTTATATACAACTGTCAAAGATGAAAATAACCTAAGCTCTTATTCAGGTAATCAGGTCCCACATCTGTTCAATTTCATAACGATCGGTTCGGCTGTTTAGGCATGAAAAGGAAAAAGATTGACAGACTGACAGAGACACTTCCAATTAACATTAAAATTATTATTTTATGGGTCTACACCATATTGTCGGAAGCAAGCCACATTGTCTTATATCGGGCACCAGTTACTCCGTAAAATAGCAGCTATTTGCCAATGGAACCCTCATCGATATGGGTCTAACCGTTTCGAAATTAACCGGAATAAACGTAGTGTGTAGTTTTCTCGGTGGTAGGCATAATAATATCGACTGCCGACAGAAGTTACCACCCACCAAACAAAGTCTTGCCGCCAGGCGATTCGTCGTGTTCTTGCATGATGTGTGGTGAAGCCGTACGGAGGACGGGTCTGAACAGTTGTGTTGCAATGTGTGCCGAGTACGATGAACCAACTATTGTTGTGTCGGGAGTTTAGTCGTGGAGGGTCTCCAGATCAATCTCCTTCTGGCGCAGTTGATGGTGTTGTTAGGTTTAACATTGCAAAACCTCACTCAACTGCCGTCTTCCTTCCTAAAAAGGCTTAATAAAATAGCGCGCTCAATCAACGATTGTATCACTGCTTACTATCAGACGGGATTGCAGTCAAGCACTAGTTTATAACTATTATTAAAAAAAAAAAAAGTATAGTTACATTAATTTTGTTAAATTAAAGCAAACTATTAAAGCGGTTCCAGGGGAAAAACACACCGCAGGCCGTTTTTATGTAGTTTTTCGGAGCTATCTACTCTTTATCCAAAAGAAATATCAACTTATTAAAAATACATAAATTTTCTCCATAATCTTGGCTCCAAAATTGTAGTTTTTTTTTACTGAGCATAATGTTTAAATAATTCCTTCACAGGGAAACCTCTGACAAGAGAAATAATTATCAAAAACGTGCATCTCCTCGAAAAGTAAGCATTATTTAGATTGCGTTCTTACACTAATGGATAGGCAATTTCATGACGAACATTATTGTAGAAATTTTTTTTTAAAACGACCAAAACAAAAATTTTATTCAACAATCTGAGCGTATTCCCCATCATTTCTCTTGCCCGAGCTATTGAGATTCAGTATGCCACAAGCTCTCGAAGGGGGAACCCGTGTCGTTCGTCATCGCGCGGTCCGCTAGCATAGCGGTCGGCGCGTGAGCGAGAAAGCATCTGCTTGCTCGCTCACGCACCGCATGTCGCATAGAGTATAATACTATCTTAAAGTGTCTCTGTTATTGATGTTCAATTTGGTGTTCGTTTTTTTAACCGATTTCAAAAGGGAGGAGGTTATATGTTTTTTATGTTTGTTTGCGGATAACTTTAATATAATATAAATAATAGGGTTTTGACTAAAAAAAACTAATTAGTCCGTCATTCAGATTATAGAAAAATATTGGATAGGTTTATTATATATACGTTTTACATTTCGTATGTTTTGTTTTATCAAATCAATTAAAATTGACAAATATAATAGGCATCAAAGATCAGGAGTGATGGCTGGTGACGTCACTGGCCGCTAAAAAGTGTAGCGTGCAGTGACGTCACACGAGTTTTCAAAGCACTGTGTCGTCTTCATTTTTTGTTTATATGAAAAAAGAAAAAAATATGTGTCTAGTATTTTTTGGTTAGGCCCCCGACAAGGTGGACCGACGACCTGGTGAAGGTCGCGGAAAACCGCTGGATGCGGGAGGCGCAGGACCGGTCGTCGTGGAGAACCTTGGGGGAGGCCTTATATCCAGCAGTGGACGTCTTTCGGCTGAAATGATGATGATGAGTATTTTTTGGAAATCTGACTGACGGCCGAATTAGGTTTTTTTAGTCAAATACCCTATTGGATAAGTTGATAAAAAAATGCTATGCAATAGCTTTACCGCGGCAGTTCCTGAGTGCCACATGTTTATTTTTTTTTAATTAGAAAGATTATATCTTCAAGGTTTTTATATATAAAGTACAAACTAGCGCTTGACTGCAATCCCGCCTGATGGTAAGCAGTGATGCAATCGTTGATGGTAAAACGCGCTAGTTTAAAGGTATGTAGGTTTTAAGGTATTCTCATGTTAAGGAAATTAGGGTCTGATGATGGAAGACTAAGGAAACCTAGGAGAAATTTAAAAAAAATATAGGGGCGCCTAGGGCATTTCTATGTTTTTTTCATTAAGTGTTTTAACGCACTACAATTTAGTAAAGTTCGGAGTTGATGATGGAGCCGGGAGACAGCCGAGGGATCTCCTTAACGATTCACATCAGCTGCCTCTTGTTTGTGCTTAATAAATTTATATTGATAAGAACTTTACACCTAAATGAGTTGTGATTGTCATTAAAGCCCTGATGATGAAGACAAAGGCCAGTTAAGGAAACTCCTCAAAGGTTTACAATAGTTACCTTGTGTTTGGACTTAGTTCATTTATATTGATGAAAACTTTACACCCATATAGGTTTAAATGAAGGGCTGCAATAGATCTGATGATGAAGACCATAGACAGTCGAGGGAATTCCTCAACAATTTACAACACTGTACTTTAACATAGTACAAATACTACCTACTCGTCATGCTTATGCAAAAATCAATTAAAATCAAGAGACTGAATTTAAGTTGTGTTATTTCATTGCGTTGTCTCTAGAAATGCTCATACTTTCATTGTGGTCTTATAGGAATTAAAGCAAACGAAATACGTCGTTTGCTTGCGGGCCTTTTCCAAATATGCTGCCGTCAGCGTCCAGTCTGACCGGATATTGTATTAGTCAGATGTTTAATATTTTTCTGCAAAAGGAAGCTTTGTGTAAATAATATTATAGTATATGTATTTGTTTTTTTATACGATAGTTTTATTTTTTACAATGTACGTATTTGTTTTATTAAACGAGAATAATAATATATATTCAGTCTTGCCTGAGCCCAAAAAAAAACATCAAATCTTTTTTTTATGTAGGTTTCCTGTCTGCAGAAATTTATTTGACCCTGATTACGTTTTCCCTTAAAATAATAAATAATGATAAATTAACCTTTATTATATTATTTTTCTATCCCTTTTACCATCTGACTTAGCTAACTTTCAATCTACAAAACTAACTTCCAACCCTGAAGTTACAATCATAACATATTTAGTTGTAAAGGTCTAATCAATACAAATTAAGTAAGCCCAAACACATGACAGTTGCTTCCGATGTGGATTCCCTTGATTCTCTGTCATCTCCATCATCAAGTCAGGCCTAAATCGTCACGGTTTTATAGTATCATCCGATATAAATACGAGTATCAAGTTTTCACCCGAAGCGTGCCTACAATTTTCGATAATTGGCCTAAATTTCTTAGAATTTCGATTATCGACACTGACGTGGTAACAATGAGATTACATAGGCAGCATACTCTTTCATATAAAAAAAGAATGGTCAAAATCGGTTCATTAACGATAAAGTTATCAGCGAGCACACATAAATCGAATTAAGAACCACACTTTTGGGAAGTCTTTTGGGAAGAAGAAGAAGAAAAGTATTTGGGCGGCCCAATAAACAAAAATAAAAGTGCCATGTCTGTTACTTCTGTGGTCTATGAATTTAACTTGTATTTGTAAGTACTTCGTCCGCCAGACGGCGCTAGTAATATTTTGCGAAGTATTGTAGAGGTGGGGCGCGGTGAAGAGGGAGCAAATGCTCGAGGTCATTTGGTGAGGGTACGACCTTAACTTAGTTTGTTCAGAATCGTTCACTGAATCGATTTCTGTAATAGTTGGTCAGTGTGGGTAATATTTTATCCTCTTTAATATTGAAAACTACATAGGTTAAAACTATAATCAAAAGTGATTAAATACCTACTAAGCTAGAACCTATATGTATACATGCGTAGATTTACAATGTCACCACAAGTTTTTCCCAGTCAGACAAAGTTATTGAAAAACGATGTTTTTTTACATAATAATAAACATTCAGGGTATGTATATGATTACAACATCAACATATATTATTTCTCCTCGGGTCTGAAACCGTTTTCTCCCTTTTTCTCTCTTTCTATCGAACCAATCTGAACGTCCGACCCACCAATCGACAGATATTCGTCCCTGGTACCATGGAATACTATTTTCAAATTATTTGTATAGTGCGAATTTTTCGCACGGGTCAGCTAGTATTTTTTTTTTTTTATTAGCTATAAACTAGTGCTTGACTGCAATCCCGCCTGATGGTAAGCAGTGATGCAATCGTTGATGGTAAAGCGCACTAGCTTATTAAGCCTATTCACTCAAAAAAACTGAGTGAATAGGAAGGAAGGTATCTGGTGTGCGATTATTCCCAGACATGTTGTATACAAGTATTAACTACTGCGACAATCATATTTATAGCTGGTACTACAGCTCGGTAGACAGTTGTACGTCGTAAACCGAGCCATCACATGTAAATTGAAGGTCGACACATTGGGAACTTTCCGTAAGGAGGAAAACGTCCCAATACGATCCCAACGAAGCGTTTCGCCTCCTCTTTTATACTGCCTACATCGAGGAACTGGAACAATTTGCCAGCGGCGGTGACTACAATTTAAGTATCATCAATGCTATAGTGAATAGGCTCTTAATAAACTAGCGCGCTTTCAACGATTGCATCCCTGCTTACCATCAGGCGGGATTGCAGTCAAGCACTAATTTATACCTAATACCAAAAAAAAACATGACAAGACATGTGATATCTTCTATCCGTAGATGTCACCTGTCTGGCCTAAGTGTTGGACCCTCACCCTCTCACACAGGAAAGACTGATTATGTATGTTCTGTCATTCTTATGTACTAAATATGTACCGTGTTATATTTCGTGACAAAGTGGTTAATAACTTGTTCACGTGTTTTCAAAACAAGCTACCTCAAACAGCGGTTTGTTTCAGGAGTACTACCTGTTGGAAAATTACTGAATGATCATGTTATGTATAACTAGCTACGCCCTGCGGTTTCACTTGCATAAGTTTCGATTCCATGAGAGAATGGGGATAAAAAGTATCCTATATCTTAATTTTGGTTATAGACCATCTGTGTGCCAAATGTCATCCGAATCCGTTTAGTGATTTTTGCATGAAAGAGTAAAAAATATAAGTACATACACCGCCTACATCAAAAGACTGGAACAATTCGCCAGCGGCGGTGTTACCGTCTGACTACAATTTAAGTGTCTTCAAAGCTAGAGTGAATAGTCTCTTAATTAACTAGCACGCTTTACCATCAACGATTGCATCACTGCTTACCATCGGACAGGATTGCGGTCAGACTCTAGTTTATATAGTTAAAAATAAAAACTTTCTAACTTTCACGTTCATATTAGTATACATATACTAATTAAGAAATTAACCAGATGTTCGGCTGATACTGAGATAAAACTAAGTAAATAAAAAATTTGGCCCAAAATATTCAGGAAGCTCTTTTGTACAAGCAAGTATTATAGTTCCGGCAGTTCTTTGTCTGTTATCAGCAAGTGTATTGTCGATACTATACATTATCTGATATCGGTCAGACAGTAAAGCTACCGCTACAGTCAAACACCAATATGTTAATACTTGTCAACTTTCAATTGCGATTTTTTTCTGAAATAACGAATGCAATATTGAAATGCGACACATTACATAAACTAATGGGCTTTAAAATGCTAGGTTCATAACATTATAAAATTTCATTCAAAAATCAAGAAGCCAATCAACGTTTGATTAAAGTTAAGTTTATAACACACTTTTGCACTTTTGCTCGTGACTTTACATACTGACGACTTCGAACACTCCGAAACTAACTTAAGACTCCGACACTTTTTTTTTTTTTTTTAGTCTTTATTTAAAGAGCTTTGTCAATATTGACTATGTCGCTCTGTAACAGCCATACTTTGTATACTTATTTACATAAAGTGATTGTAATATATTCTATAACTTATTTTAGCCGCATCTGACATAGGAGAACTTAAAATACTATTACATACGACAACATTAAAAGATTTAGGTAACAGTCTTCTGAGGCGTCTTTCCGATAAATTTTTGGCACTGTGAGCTTACCAATCGTACCTCTTTTTGGATAGGAAATCATCAAATGACCTTCCCCGCTCTATGCGGAGCGAAAGGGCGTGTCAGACTTTTACTGACTAAAAACCATCCGTGTTACTTCCATTGCCTGTGTGTGTTCAAACAATCCACGCCCCAGCAGGGTAATTGCGTAACACACTATCAGTAGCAATGGGCAGCATTTTGACAGTTCAATAGCTTTCACTGCTTTATTTACGTTATTGATCAAATACATTTTGCGGACATATAGAGCAATAGATTAGCAATACGTTTCAAAATGATTCTAATTATGGTGCTGGTTACCACTCCTACCTGACAGATGATGACGAGGTCGAGTGACCTTTCCACCCCAATCATTATTTAGAATGTACTATCACGCGATACTCAATCTCCTTAGGAAAGTCAACTATAACTGTCGTTTGGGTGCGTCTAATTGCCCTTATACATAATTGTTGATGTAGCCATATCTGTAGATATGGCTACATCCATCACTTTAAGAGCATTTAAGAGGGTACTAGTGGAAGGTCTATGTCTACACTTGGTATCTATCAATTGGGATTTTCTTCATGGAATATAGGTGATGATTTGGAAATTTTATGTACGTAACCACATAAAAATAAACTTGTAAATAGCTTGTGGGTAAAGTCGAGCGTATACCTACATACTATTAACTGTAGAGTGGGTCGATCCATGATGACCCGTCTATTCTACTAGATAGGACGTAATACATCGTTTGGTGGGCTTACTTATAAGATTGATTGATTGGAGACGAAATAAGTTTTAAAACACATTCATAAATAATTAGTCTTTATCTTGTTTTGGTCTTGATATACGATGTACGAGAGCAATGGTGGGCCAGGTAACAGTCCCTGACTTACGAGGCCCTAGTTCAGGTAGGCGAACCAATGGCACGCGTGCCATTGATGGCACGCGACACAATATTTTGGGCACGTCGCAGAATTAGGTATTTTAAGACGATCGAACGCGATGCTCCTACGCTAAGTAATTTAAGTAAAAATGCTAATAATAAAATTCTGGAAACAAGGAATGCGTTACCAGACACATTTAACTGTTTGAAGAAGCTGGCTCATGCTATTTTACCCATGTTTTCATCTACATATGCCTGCGAGTCATTATTTTCAGAAATGAATAACATTAAAAACTCGGTTAGAAACCGTTTGACAGATGAATCTAGTTCAGCATGCATTTTGCTAAAAGTAACATCTTACAACCCTAACATAAATTATTTGTCATCTAACCTGCAGCAACAGAAGTCACACAAATTTTACTGAAATTTAATATAAACATACCAAAATGCACCTCTTTTGCTTACTTTATTTAATAAAGAGTTTTGATAGTATTTATAATTATTATTTTGTTAATAATCAGAAAGTCAAAATTATTTGATGGCACGCGAATGACCCCATTAAACTTTTTTTTAGAAAAAATGGCACGTTGATGCATAAAGGTTGGCCTACCCTGCCCTAGTTCGTTGGACCCAACTTTGACTTGCTTTACTTTGATTAAATAATTTAATCATTGCTGCTCTTAAAACGGTGCAGGAAAGCAATGCGACATGGTGAAATTTTCCTAGAAGCTAATATTCGCCTCATCGTTTATACCACGTAAATCGAAGAACTGGAACAATTCACCTGCAGCGGTCTTCCCGTATGTTTCAAATTTAAATGTCTTAAAGATTAGAGGCGTATAATGAACTTTTGCGCTCTCAACTCCCTCTCGCTTTAAACATGTTTTTACAACAAATGCTTACTGATGATGTTTGTTCAGTTCGTTGGTTAGCAGGGCGATTATAACCATCAATGATTGCATCATTCCACTCTGAACCACAGTCAAGCACTAGTTTATATCATAAGAAAATGCATGTTTCAGTGAAACATCAGGCATACTATTACTTAGGTTCCCTACCTAATTAATAGACAGCACTTGCCCTCATCCAGGTCAACATTAAAAATCTACCTACAATACACGAATGAGGTCAAATGGTGAACATCATACGTATTACCCTCATTTTTGACAAGGTTTTATTACCTAAACGAACACTAAAAGAGTGCCGTTTCAGGTTTCGTTTTCATAAAACTAGATCATATTAAACAGGGCTTCAGAAGGTAAGTTTATTATTATTATTTGCCATAATAGAGGCCTAAGCAATACATACTCTGTAAAAAATTCCACTAGCTAACTATTACAATTTTATAGGTCATCATCATCATCATTTCAGCCGAAAGTCGTCCACGGACATAGGCCTCCCCTAAGGATCTCTTTATGGATAGAGATCGGTTTATAGATACCACCCTGGTAAAGACAGGTAGACTGAGAGACCCACGAACAGTTTATTCATTGGGTACAATCCTTCTCTGTATGAGAGGAGACCTGTGCCCAGCAGTGGGACGATAAAAACTTTGTTGATGAAATACCCCATTAGTGTCATGGTCACAAGTGCGACTGCTGAACGTGGGTACGATTACCAGGCCTGCCAAAGTGTTATAGCGTTAAGGGTCCTTTAGGATTCTTGGTAACAGCCCGGAGTTTGGAGGTTGACATTGTGACAACCCTATGCCTCTTATGGCACCATAAGCCACTGGGTCTACGCTTGACCTCCAGACCAGAAGGCCAGGCTTTACTGATTGGCTGCAATCGATGAAATATTATCTGGACGACTATAAATAACTCAGTTGAAAAGCCTAAAGAAGACTATAAATAGAACTATTGTAACTTTCCGTTACTTGAAAAAAAAAATACCTTCCCTCCTACTAAAACATAACAGTTACCTGCGCCACAGTAATAAACAATAAAATCCCGAGACTTTCAAAAGATTCTTCAAACGAAACAGTTAAATAAGAATTCCACTTTGATCGCTATGACAGCGTTTGTTTTGGCGGCAAAATTTATTTTCGTTCACGCTTCACGGCCATTTTGTTTTGCGAATATTCAGCCTGCCTACCACAGAGTATATAGAGCCTTGGGATTTGAGAATTTAAATGAGTTATACACGCACGATATTCTGGATTTCAGACATTTTACAACTATAAAGTGTCAAACTTTTCAGGTTAATGCTTTACGCAGCAAAAAATGCTTATATTTTTATTTAAACGATAGCAACAAGTAGATCAAACGCAACAGGCTGGAAAAGCTAACGAGGTTGAAAACCAACAAAACTGTTCTAATACATAATTAAATACATAACAAAGATTTGTGTTTGAAACGATTCACGATTTTATTGACTTGTAAAAGTGGTTATACAAACTAACTAACAGAAAAGAAATAATTGGAATGCTTAGATACTAAATATCCTTCTCCTAACTAGTAGGGTCTAATTCAATTCAGGGATCAATCTTTTTCTTCTCCCTATGCTGGTACGAAATACATAATCAGGTTATAATGTTCCAACTCCTGTGACGCAGGCCTTCTCTCGGTGAGAAGAATGGGCCTATCTATCACACGGGCCCAGTACGGGTTGGTAGATGTCACATATCTTTGAAATTTTGGCTTTAGGAGATGCCGATTTCCTCACAATGTTTTCCTGCACAGTTTTTGAGAGCAGTGGTGATGAAGTTGTGATAATGGTGGTTCGAACCCCATCAGGCGCTATACTTTGGAACGAAGTAATTCAATTCAATTTCAAGCACAAAGTGAGAAAGTTTTATTCTGTTCTCTGAATGAACTCGCAAGGAATGCATGCAGTATCTACTTTGTTATAGATAATTAATTTCAGTCAGTATTACATACTTATAAGAAGATAAATAAATCAATTTGTTGAGTCATCAAAATTATCAATTAAACAACCTACCTTCTTGCTTTTAACGTGGCTAAACTTCACCACACTTTCAGCCTCCAGCCTGACCTTATAAACCACCCCACAAAAAGACACCCACCATCTATATTTATCATCCGAGCTACTAATAGTCCCGGCCTTGCCCTGCAACCTTGATGACGTCACCGTGTCCCACCCCTAGTTAACTAAAAGCTTACGGCTAATGTAATGACGCTTGTTATGACCACCTCTAGCTAATGACGGTAGATGATTGAAGGTTGGGACCTTGAGGAGAAGGTTCTACCTGACACCTGATGCCATATACTTGAGTATTTAAGTAGTTGTCAATTTAATTTGCTACATGGTTTATTAATATTATGTAGCTTTATAGGATTCCGTGCCAAAAGATCTCTCTACACCAATTTAATTTTTCTTCAACCAGTGCGTCCTACCCGTCATAACTATCGGAGCCGAAACGTGGACACTAACGGTCATACTAGTCCATAAGTTCAAAGCCGCTCAGCGAGCTATGGAGCGGGCTATGTTGGGCGTCTCTCTGAAGGACCGCATCAGAAATGAGGTGATCCGACAGAGGACCAGAGTCACCGACATAGCTGAGAGTATTAGCTAGCTGAAGTGGCAATGGGCTGGTCACGTGTGCCGCAGGGCCGACAACCGGTGGGGTAAACGAGTCCTCGAGTGGAGACCGCGTCTCGGCAAACGTAGCGTAGGACGCCCTTGGGCGAGATGAGCGACGACATCAAAAAGGTGGCTGATAGTGGCTCGCGGACAACTGCTCAGGATCGAGCTTGTTGGCGTGCCACGGAAGAGGCCTATGTCCAGCAGTGGACGAGTAGGGCCTGATGATGAGACCAATTTAAGGGTAATATTTATTGTTGTGTCTTGGAGGGGCTTTGATCAAGTTAAGCTACGCTTGCCGCGGCTAGTCTGTCGATGAGTGACTATCTTTACATATCGAGTCCCTCCGTGCCTCAAAAAGCATGTTAAGCCATTGGTTCTGCAATCTATATGGTGTACTATATAAAGAGTACACGCTGCTGTACGCCGCTGGGTGCGGGAGGCGCAGGACCGGTCGTCGTGGAGAACCTTGGGGAGGCCTATGTCCAGCAGTTGACGTCTGTCGGCTGAAATGTTGATGATGATGATGAATAAAGAGTATTCTATTCTATTCTCGGCTGTCATTAGAAGATTTTTGACGGTCGTTACCGGCCATCAGAAGTCTGACCACCAAGGAGTATCGTACTACCGTTTCGGTGTCACTTGTTAATTGTTTCGGCTGTTTTCAGCGACAGCGCGTGTTTTGCATATCGGAGCATAATGTTGAACGACAGCCGTTTCGCGTGGGTGTGGCGCTTGTTTCCCTCAACTATTTTTTATTTTTTGTGTTTTTGTAAACTTTTGCGTCATGTTTACCGCAAATCGCAGTATTTTCTTTCTTTATGTATTTACGCAGTTAGGTACTGTGTTGTAGAGGTCAGATAGGCAGTCGCTCCATGTAAAATGCTGGTATTCAGCAGTACTTGGTTAGACTGGTAGCTGACCCCAACATAATTGAGAAAACACAGGAAAATGATAATTCTCTTGTTACTATGGGATAGTTGTATTTACTCGGAGCCCTCGTGCTAGGCTCATCATCATTATCTGAGCGGATAATGCCGGTTGGATCCGCAGCTTTCGCGTTAGAGCCCGGGGTCCGCTTTCGTACATATACGCTTCCATTTCGCACGATCTCTAGCATCCCGTGGTGTGAGATTGTTGGCACGCATATCATCTCTTACAACGTCAAGCCAGCACTTCTTTGGTCTACCCCGCTTGTTCCTGCCCGGCGGAGGCGCTAAGGCAAGACATTTGCTACTCACGTAACATGCCGGTTTTCGTAAGACGTGACCTGTAGTGGCCATTGGCAGGCTCTGATAAATGAGGATTAGTTGCCAAAATGTTACTTCTCTCTACTTCCAACCCCCACCACCCATTTACTGAGTAACACGATGCCCCTTAGCCAGACTGGTTATCAGAACCAACGGCTGAATGTGCTTTCCGAGGCACGGAGAAGTCTTGATGAGAAAAATGATCACCCATACTTTCGCGGTAAGCATAGCTTCACCTTCATCATCAACAACCTTTTTTTTATCGTCCCAGTGCTGGACACAGGTCTCCTCTCATACAGAGAAGGAATGAGCGTAATCACCACGCCTGCTCAATGCGGGTTGTCCAAGATAAACATAGAGAGTACATATAACTTAAAAAAGTTACATTGGTGCTTGCCTGACCTGGAATCGAACCCGCATACTCATACTTAAGAGGCTGGTGTTTTAACCACTAGGCCACCACAACTTTACCTTTTTTTTAACTTAACCTTAACTCAACGATAACATAGCGACAAATAGGCAGGTATACAAACACAAACATTAAACAGCCATTTAAAAATTATACATAAACGTGATCTCAAACCAAACTGCCCTATAACACCCCAGTAATAACATCTAAATTCCTTTCTATAAATTTCGCCATAACACGGAGCTGTCACGCACGGGTTTCCCAAACACCACACGACCATGGGTGGAAAATCCCCGGTTCCGGCAATCATTACTTGCTTACGCTGGCGCCCCCTGCCGGACCTACTCGTTGGAGACGGCGTTCAACGTACATATGTATACTTTTACTAAAGATACGTTATTGAATTATTATTTTCATTGTTTTACATATGTAGGTAGGAAGTTTTGCTTGGCATGCACTTCAATCTAAAATAAGTAATATTATAAATCGGAAAGTGAGTTCGTTTGTTTGCTTGTTCCGCTTTCACGCCGTAACTATTGAACCGATTGCTTTGATTTTTTTCAGACGTAAAGTCAGAAGGCCAGATTAAATAATAGGGATATTTTTATCCCGGAAAAATTTGATATTCCCGAGGGAAAACAAAAATATTGTTAGCTTCATACTAGTTTGGTGATAGATGGCGCTGTGTGTTGTTCAAAACAAGGTAATATATTGCAAACGAATATGCACATGTAAACTTAGAAGCTAAATGATACGACAAAGACAAAAACAAACCACCCACCAGACAAAGTCTTGCCGCCAAGCGATTCGTCGTGTTCCGGCATGATGTCTGGTGAAGCCGTACGGAGGACGGGTCTGAGCAGTTGTGTTGCGATGTGTGCCGGGTACGATGCGTCAAATGTTGTTGTACCGGGAGTTTGGTCGTGGAGGGTCTCCACATCAATCTCCCTCTGGCGCAGCATCGTTGGTCGTGTTATTGGGTCTAAGATTGCACCACCTCGCTCAACTGCCGTCTTCGTTCCTATTCTCTAAGGTTTTTTAAGTGAATGGGCGTAATAAACTAGCGCGCTTTACCATCAACGATTGCATCACTGTTTACCATCAGGCGGGATTGCAGTCAAGCGCTAGTTTATAATTATTAAAAAAAATGAGGAATCTAAAAACGGCGATATAACCGAATTCCACTTAGAAGAATATAAAGAGATAAAATTTTTGTGTTTAGATTTAGAGGTAATCTTTGAAATGAATGAAACTCATCCGTTTTCAAAACTTATTTCAGTGATAGATAGCTATACTTACTACATATAACAGAGTGCCATTGAATATATGTATTTTATGGTATACCTAGTTGGCTTCCATTTGGTCGAAAAACAGAGCAGGATATAGACTACTTTTAAATTTTTCACATAAATCGATTATTTTTTCGGGTTTTAATCGATTATTAATCGGGTTTTGTTTCAAAGGAAAACAATTAAAAGACAATGATTCGGATCTCTTGTTCACTAACTAATCTAATTTTAAGGTAAGTGTATCTTTTTTTTATATTTCATTATAAAAAGGACTTAAAAAAGTTTTCTGTAAAAATAGGCTACGAATTGATATCAATCTTTTTTTCTGTTCAAGGTCAAAATAAATTGGCTTTCGTAATTAGACTCCGCGAACATGATTGGTATCGATAATTAAACATGATGAAAAAAAGAAATTGATTTAATGATGTTCTTTTTGGAGTCATCAATAGCTAATAAATAGTATCACTTAAAATGTCAGTTTAAAAATAAGTTTTAACCGACTTGAAAAAAGGAGGGGGTTCTGAAATTTGACTGCATTTTTTTCAGAACCTTCGCCTGGCTTGACAGATTTTGATATTTTTTTTTTATTTGAAAGTTGGTGCTTGCCGTGAGTTCCCGTTTCAGTTTATACCAGTTTGGACAATGGCATCTACTTATAAGAAAATCATAAAAGTCCATAAAATAAGTATGTACGCGACAAATGTTCGAATTACTCAATAGCACGCCAACCAATTTCGATGATTCGATAGATTTTTGTTTTATTTTTGCTAGCTAATTTAATTTGACGTTGTAGACAATTAAACAGCAACCGTTCTCCTTAGCCATGGCAACATATATTATAATAGTTAGTAACATGTAAACAATTACGCCACAGAGCCATTGCCGCCATGCCAGTTTAACTCTGGACCAAATGGCGCACACAACACAACGGTTAAAAAGATTTACAATGAGAATAACAAAAAAAATATAAACAGTTTGTGAATGATTGACAGTGGAGGTAGCCTGCGCAGAATCAACGTTTATAACTTAGATTAATGTATACTATTAAATGCGGATAACTGAGGAGTTTCATTTGTCGAGGCTCGATTTAAAAATCACAAGTTTAGAACCGGTTTCTCTTTCAGCGTCGTTGATAGGGAAAACTCTCAATTTTCATTTTCATTCCTCATAGGTACGATGCGCCACATGTTGTTGCGTCGGGAGTTTGGACGTGGAGGGTCTCCAGATTAATCTCTCCCTGGCACAGCATCGTTGGTCGTGTTGTTTGATTAAGATTGCATCACCTCGCTCATGTACCGTCTTCCTTCCTATTCCCTAAGTTTTTTTCAGTGAATGGGCTTAATAAACTAGCGCGCTTTACCATCAACGATTGCATCACTGCTTACTATCAGGCGGATTTACAGTCAAGTACTAGTTTAAAATTATGAAAAATTATTTACCTATACTTTTCACAAAAGGTTTGGGTGGAAATCATGGTTGCTATAATTAAATTGATTTTCTTCTTGAAGGACGTACTTAGGTGCTAATTATGGTTATGCTAATTAAAGATGGAGAATTGTACAGTACCCGCATATAGGTATGTATAGAAATATTTTTTATAAGTTATGAAATTTATAAATACCTATACATACATTGAAAAAGGTGCTATATGGATAGGACTTTTTACGTTATATGGAGAGCACTTTATTTTTCGAAAGATATTTGTACGATTTTTTTTACACCATCACACTCTAACACTCTATTAATATCAATAATTACATTTTCAGAGACAAAATTTTACATTTTTATTGTGTATTTTTGTATATTTTGCTCAGCAGTATGAATATAATGTAATGAATTATAACATAATTATTTATTAATTATGAATTGCGTCACTGCTTACCATCAGGCAGGATTGCGGTCAAGCGCTAGTTTATAATATAGTAGCTTTCCGCCCGCGGCTTCGCCCGCGTATTTCCCTCGGGAACATCAAATTTTTCCGGGATAAAAGGTAGCCTATGTCCTTTCTCAGGATCTAAAAATTGTGTGCTTTCCGCCCGCGTCTTCGCCCGCGTGGTGTTCGGTTATATCGCGCTTTTTAGATTTCCCTCGGGAATATCAAACTTTTCCGGGATAACAGGTAGCCTATGTTTTTTCTCAGGGTCCAAAGATTGTCTGTGCCAAATTTCATCAAAATCGGCTGAGAGGTTTAGGCGGGAAAGCGTAACAGACAGACAGACAGACAGAGTTACTTTCGCATTTATAATATTAGTATGGATATAAAAAAAAGTATATTGTTTATCTGTCAAAATGATAACTATTACTACTGCCAATGTGTTGCGCAACATTATTTTTATAGGAGTTCAGGAAATTTCAAAACTGTGTTTTCCCAGACCCACGCATTTACTAATGAATACAAAACTATTAAGTAACAGAATAAACTCACTACGCACGGTTCGGTCTTGACCGAATTCTTTATATAGCGCACAAAACAATCGCACGCACGTAAAGCGCGCAAAATCTGTGTTTATATGTGTTTCGCTTTATACGATAAAACAGTCCAATGTAATTATAAAACTTGTTGATTTCTCATTTATTATTCTGCTTGTTTTTAACACAGAAACTCAGAGTAACTCCAGTTTATCACTTGGCGCATAGTTGCCAAATGCTAGCCATAAGATAAACACGTAGGTAATAGCACCTAAATTAATATTTATTTTTATAATTATAAACTAGTGCTTGCCTGCAATCCCGCCTGACAAAAACCCGCCACACTGTTCCCAACCCACTGCAACTCCTGAAAGCCAGAATCAACAGTGGAGACCGCCAGAAAAACGGCGAGCA
The DNA here is from genome assembly GCA_017933935.1 of Sesamia nonagrioides. Classification (NCBI taxonomy): domain Eukaryota; kingdom Metazoa; phylum Arthropoda; class Insecta; order Lepidoptera; family Noctuidae; genus Sesamia; species Sesamia nonagrioides. The sequence continues at coordinate 538,224 of JADWQK010002442.1, forward strand.
ATGAAGCTCGACGAGTCCCGGAGAAACGATTCAACTGTCTTGGGTCCCGCAACGAAATTAATCAGAAAAGAATAGCGGAGGAGTAAGAAAAAAGATATTTTTTCCACTTCCCTCCATAATAAGCAGGAGACAGAACAAAACTAGGCCAATCGGCACAAAGGGACATTATTGCAACTGGGAGAAGCCTAGATTGCCAAGCACCACCGAATAAAATTTGATTAAGTTAATCCCGCCTGACAGTAAGCAGTCATGCAATCGTTGATGGTAAAGCGTGTTAGTTAATTAACCCTATTTACTTAAAAATCTTAGTAATAGGAAGGACGACGGCAGTTGAACGAGGTGATGTAATGTTAAACCCAACAGGAAGAGATCCCAGAAGGAGATTGATCTGGAGAGCCTCCACAACCAAACTCCCGGCACAACAACATTTGGTGCATCGTACCCGACACACATCGCAACACAACTGCTCAGACCCGTCGTCCGAATAAAATTGTCTATAATAAAAAACAATACCTGTCAATAAATCTGTCGAACCATTTCGCGACTATGTCGGGTCGGCTTTTATTGTAACCAGATGTAGCTGAATACCGTGTTTTTATTTAAAAAAATTAATATACTATCCAGTAAGAATTTTTCATCGTTTACAGACGTACCTACATATGAGTATCTTAAGAAATTCATTCAACACCTATTAAATATCGCATCCCCTTTCTCATGTCGCGGTGCCTACAACACTTTATACGAATAACTGACGTCACGCACATCATACTGATGTCACGCAAATCATACTGGCGCGCGTCACGCAAATCCTGCATCTCACAAACAGAGTTTTCTGTGTAACTAGCACGCATACAAGTCCACGATCTCAACCGGTGAGCAAACTGCCCGCGAGACAATACCAGTCTGGTCGGAGGATCCTGCCATTTCTGTGGAGGATGAGTGAACTTTACGTCCTGTTCCTCATACCTCCACACTCAAAAAGAGACGGCATAACCATGAATAGCCTTATTTTCTGGGCGAATTCAAACTTATTCTCTCCCTCTATCTCATAATTATATCTACTACTGCTACATGCCCCGTGCTAAGTATTGCCATATTTTCGATTTTTATTTGTTTTTTTTTTGTTAATATACGAAAAAATTCGTCAATTTTCGAAAAAGACACTCAAATGTTAGTAATTTGTATATTTTTCCGGTGTAGCGATCCAAAAAAGCTTTAAAACGGTGCCCCATTTATGTATATTGATAAAGTATGAAGGAAGTTATGATGTACCGACAAAAAGAGCCTTTAGAAATAATAATCATGATAATCTCCATACATAGTTTCTACATAATCACATAGTTTTTTTTTCTTTTGACAGAATACCTGGACTATTATTAAATCGTCTTTTATTTTGGTAATGAAATAGAAAGAAAAAGATGGACTGAACTAAAATTTTATTTAGTTTGTGTACGAGCCAATCGACGATTGACAGCCTCCGTGGCGTAGCGGTAGCGGACGCGGCCGCTGCGCAAGGTGGCGCGGGTTCGATCCCCGCACAGTGCAAGTATTTGTATGCATGAATATGAATATTTGCACTGGTCTGGCCGTGCCTCGGAAAGCACGTTAAGCCGTTGGTCCCGGTTGCCCTACGAACATCTAGTGGCAGTCGTTACGGGTTGTTGGAGCCCTCAAAAGTCCTACAATTGGTCTAACTGCAATGCTTCGATGTCGCCTTCGGGTTGTGGAGGTCAGACGGCAGTCGCTTCATGGAAAATGTCGAAGTTTAGCCATATCAGCAGTTGGACTGGTAAAGCGAACCCCAGACTCCAAAGCTGAAAAGGCTTCGGATGCGACTGGGATTAACACTGGGATGATGATGACGAGGCAATCGACGCCAAATATCTAAAAAGTGATGTGTTTTCATAACTTCCTAAAATTCCCATAAGTTCCGAACACGCAGAGGTTAAAAAGCCTTTCAATATCATCCTAAGTCATGCCCTGGGCACGTACCCACACAACTTTTTCCGTTACACGATGTTCTTCACGAGGTTTTCATTCAACCGCATGTATTTGCATACGCCACCCTCAAAATATTATGTTTACCTGTAAGTCTGCTCACCCACCAACCGTGACACTGTTGGTACAATCGAAACAAGGTTAATTACGGAGGCGAGCGACCGAATTATACATGGACAGACAAACAGAACGCCTGGCGAAATTTATTTGAGCATGGGGGAAGTTGGGAAAACAGATGTGAAGTTTGTGTGAAGAGGTCAGTCTTTTGATCAGAATCTACTAGAGCTGGTGTACTAATGGGCACAGGCCTCCTATCTGCGAGAGAGTGGCCTGAAATCCACCATGCGAAACCAAAACATTCGAATTTACCAACTTGTAATGGACCCCATTGCTCGTGAAACCAATGGCCAATGGGGCAGTAAGGTTCTGGAGTGGCGGCCACGTACTGGAAGACGCAGCGTAGGGAGGCCCCCAATAAGGTGGACCGATTACCTGGTGAAGGTCGCGAGAACCCGATGGATGCGGGCAGTACAAGACCGGTCAGCGTGGAAAGCCTTGGGGAGGCCTTTGTCCAGCAGTGGACATCTATAGGCTGAAGAAGAAGAAGAATGGACCCCATTACAGGTTGATAAATGTGACATGTCTTCGTTTTTTTTTTGTAGGACCTTAATTATGTCTTACGTGTGTATGTATTACGATTCATACAATGTAAACTGTCGGTCACACCTACACTATTTAGTCTTTTTCCACTAGACCACCATTACTCGGATATTTAAAACATCATACGAAATTATGAAGACACGTTATGAATTTTTCAATAATTTATTTCAGTTTGTGTTATGTCCAGGACAAGCATACCATGGTTTTTTTTTATTAACTTCTTAATGTATATGTAGGGGAAAACCGTCAGGAAGGCGGGGCCAAAGGTTCCGGATAGTTGAGTTGTCTTCTCCTCCGCATGAGCATCCATCGTGGGCGGTATTTCGAGAAAACGTTGAACAATAACTATAGTGTGATGTTCGATTCTTATTAGTTTAATTGTACTTAGATCACTTTAATACTAAGGGATTTCAATGATAATCTCAGATTAAAACAGATAAGAGCCACTGAGTTTGAGCATGACCAACATACACTCGATCGAAACTTGAGCAAACACTGCCCGCGCTAACGGTCGATCGCTATGCCAAACGCAACTCCAGTCGGTGTTACCATTCGCTCCATGGTGTTACCCGCTCTTAGTAAAAAAAACATAATTTATCCGAATACCGATCGATTAATCGACTTCAAAAATAGTAGAGTAATTTACGGACAATTGACACATAACAGATCACAATATTCAAAACTAACCAGTCACGCCCCGTTATATATATATATATATATATATATGTAATCAATATATTGTTATTAGAACGAAGAAATCTAGTGTTGTAAACTAGGACACCTGACAAATATTGGTCTAGAAAGACACTGAAGGAAATAAAAAATCAGAAGAAAGTACGTAATTAGTGCGGCGTGCATGTTTAATTTAAAAATAAACTCGAAGAAATATTTTACTCAGTAAGGCAAAAATGCTAAATCATTGCAAGGTTCCTTTTGTATATGCGCAGGAGTCCCGCGCAATGATGTCGCGTGTGGGAGCGCAGGTCAATGAACCCTATCAGCTCCCGATATAAAACAAAGTGTCAAATGCGCTAAAAGTGTTACAGTGAACTGAAAATAATTTATTTTTAAATAAATGTAATATTTTAATTTATAAGATTGGACGTTAAAGTTTTTATAAAGTGAAGACAATTTGATCTATTTTATGTTTAAATAAATAGTGTTTTTGCTCTATACCCATACAAAATTATAAATAAACTATGTTAGTATAACATACGTCACTAGGTATAGTATTTTCTAAACATGTTTTATGAAACTCTGACAGACATTTGTGAATGAGAATCAAACTAATATTTTTGATTCATATTTTCTGAATCAGGAAATTGTTATCATGTTTAGAATTAAACCAATAAAGATAAGTATGATTGGTAGCAGCTGGGTGCGAGTTGACTAGAAAATATCTGACAGGCGTTCCGAGAGGCAATACCGTTGATGCAGCGGCTGAAAGATTGGTGCAGCCGCTGCGCGCTGGTCCGATTCCTGCACAGAACAAATATTTATATTGCCTACAGGTTCTTGACTTTTGTATGTGACTTAAAATGTTTCTAAACGCCGCCAGGAGTAATTACTTATAGTGATGGATAACGTTTAAAAAAAGCATTGGTAGACTGTGCCGGAGGTTGCTCCATGATCCATGACCGGAGGCTGTTAATAGTGAGAAAAGTTAAGGAATCAGATAGTAACAGGTCGAAGTTATATAATATTAACCAATATTTTTAATATTATAATCTAGTGGTTGCCCGATCCCACCTGAATGTAAGCAGTGGTGCAATAGTTGATGGTAAAACGCACTAATTTATTAACAGCCTATTCACGCTAGTCTTAAATACACTTAAATTGTAATCTGATTGATAGACCGCCTGAAGCAACTTGTTCCAGTCGTTCGATGTACGTGGTAAAAAGACGAGGCGAAGCGCTTTGACCGGATCGTAGCGGTGTCAACAAATCACCGTACGACGAGTAAATATAATGATTTCAAATCTGTAATCAATAAATACGACCACTAAGTAAATTTCACTGTAAATCTATACTAATATATATAGCTGAATAGTTTGTTTGTTTGTTTGAACGCGCTAATCTCAGGAACTGCAGGTCTGATTTGAAAAATTCTTTTTGCGTTGGATAGCGCATTAATCCAGGAAGGCTTTAGGCGATATAACATCACGCTGCAACCAATAGGAGCGGGACATATAAATAAAAACGCGGGTGAATTCGTGTGGCGCAGCTAGTCAGAAAATATAATGTCCTGTATTCGTTTTCTTAAAACAATAAACAAATATCGACTAGTAACTAATGCACAGTCAGAAAAGTCAACGTCAAAAGCCAAAGATATAGCAGACATAAACAGTCGAATTCGCAAGACATTGTAGTTTTATTTTTATTTTATTTTTTAGAGTTGACGATAGTCCCACGTGTTATATTCGCAGGGATTGAAAATTAGAAATATTTGTATTACCTACAAGTAGTTTTTCGGGTCTGGCTGTTTGTGTATATGAGTTTATATGTTTGTAAACTCACCCACGATACAGGAGAAATTCTTAGGCCAGGTATCGGCAATCGCGCGGCTATCTGCATGCCAATAAAGTAAAAATTGTCATGATTTCTGTAGTAACAAAAATACCTCTTCAGAATGCTTGAGGCTACTGCATCGACAGCTTTGAGGGAAGGATTTTACTGAACGATCCTTTTCCTTGCCAATGCTGATTATGACCCTTAAAATGTACTTTAAAAAAAGAACATTTATGGAAATGGAAACAACTTAAATGTAATCTGCGTATATCTGATGATTTAACAAGAAGGATGTAAAATAATTGAATCTAGAGATTCAAAGTAAGTACTTGTCTTGAAAGATCAAATCATACTTTCATCACTCGTGTACACACACGTCACATCAAAGTAAGTTGTAGTCCTTTACGGTACATTTTTGCCACCACCGTTTAAAATATCATCAATAGCATCATCAACAACATCACTGACAAGTGACAACTGGACATAGGCCTGTGGCAATCTTGGTTTTTTCACCCTGCTATTAAAATCATTTAGTGAATTTTAATTTGCCAAAAAAGGTAGACAAGAAATAATTAGGTATCCGTAAGACTCTAGTCTCCGTCGGTCTATATATCACCAGATATCTCATAACCATAATTAGCAAAAGGGTTGGAATTTTCTCACATGATGTACTTGTATTTCTGTTGCCGCTACAATAACATACTAAAACAGAAAAAAAAATACATATTTTGTTTTTCGCACCCGACTGACTTTCTTTAAGTTATCTGCGACATATCATACATTATCTTAACCTTATTGAATTAACCTCTTTTCAATTCTACGTTGTTTTAAAAAATTGTTATAGCTGTTATAACACTTGAAAGCCAGGTTCCCCACTGCGTAGGCAGGGAAAACCCGACGCTAATGGGTTCAATCGATCCCTCGTCTAGCCGCCGGCATGGTGTGTCTGGACCGGATAACTAATATCCGAGCCATTTCAATTTCCCCTTATTTTATGTGACAGATGTTTGAGCCTCCTTGTCGAATTGCCGCTATGGTATTTGGAAGATAAAGTCCTCTCCCACATATGGGAGTGGCGGCTTAACTCCGCTGCCGCGAGAAATCATGGTAAAGCATTTAGAGGTCCGACAGGATCTCATGGAGATATGGTGAGTGCGATTGTCTCAACCCAGTGCTGGGCACGCCATAATGGCGGTGATAAGTTCCCTCTTTGACGAGTGGCTAGATGATGAAGGTCTTCACCGGACACTATTGTTTCGGGAGATTCCTGTTCCGGATAAGGCGGGAGGAAACGCCCGGGTGTTGCCCTGATCGCCTCAAGGATACCGTGCAGCGTACGGTGGAGGTATGCTCGACTTGGGTGGAGCACCGCCGTGTCGTGTCGATCGGCAGCGGCGACCTCTCGCGTCCACCTCATAATCATCTGGTTAGCCTTTTAACTACTATATTGGAGTGAGTTGGCCTCCAGTCCAATTGGACGCAGATGAGTACTGTAAATGGAGCGACGGCCCATCTTACTCCACCGTCCAGTTACTGAGTAATTCAAACTCCTTTAATAAAAGTGGTTGTCAGACTTTCGAACTTATTGTGAAAGATCCCCAAATGAAGGCCCACCGAACGCGGCACCAACGAACTATCTTTCAAAAGAGATCATTCCACCCGCGGCAAGCATTAATATCGTCTTAATAGCTCCGCCCCCTTCTTTCTTAGACACAGATATAGACCGATTCAAACTGAATTTGATAGTCCGCATATACTCATGTACCCAGCCGTTATTAAGTTTGAATCCTGCTGTGATATTACCTAAATCAGTGAGGCAAAAAACAAAGTAAATCCATTCACCACACAATTTTGAAGGAAATCTTCAGGAATCTTGAAAGAACATAATATTTATCCGCTTCGCTACCAAAACGACGTGACATACAGAGTGGTGCTGACAATACGACAATAAATGAAAATACGAACAATACTGGTTCATAGGAATAATCCTAAACCATAGAAAAAAACCTGGCATCAAAAAAAAAAATCAAACAAACTAAATCGCATAAAATTGCAAACGGAATTGAATATCCTTTAAAAATATTGGCTCACTGACCTTCGATCGGCGACAGCGTGATCCTGTATCGACTTGCTTTTTTCGCGCCATTATTATTAAAGTTTGATACCGCAGAATGCGGCGGTCAGTAACCTGTAAGCGCTTCCTTATCAACATGTAAGTGTGTGTACATGTAGAAAATGTGAAAAATTCAAAATAATTTCCTATGACTAAACTAATGAACATATTTATATGATTTTATATGGGTAGACTGAGAATTTATTTATTTATTCTTTCGCACACATGACATGTACAGGGGCGGACTTAATGCCTTAGGCATTCTCTACCAGTCAACCCCAGGTGGTGAAGAGATAAGATGGTAGGTGCTAGAAGGTAGTAGGGGGGGGGGGGTGGTAGGTGGTAGAATGTGTTGAGGTACTTGATGTTTAATTTATTGTCGTATTGTCAGCACCACTGTGTATCCAACTTTATTTTTACTTTATACGAAACCTGAATAGTTTGTTCAGAATAAGCAACTGGATCGATTCCAATAATTTTTACACCATGTTATATTTTTTCTCAAATACATTTAGAAATTGTTGCAGTGTGGTTACCGAGCGCGCCACGCAGCTTACGATAGATCATAATACTGCGCACACCCGCGCAACAGCTGTCGCCAGAGTTCAACGCACTGCTCGCCCGCCCGAGCGGTGCGTGGATCATGCTTTTGTTGGGACAACCAAGTAAGATAACAAGCTCATAACTATGTGGTTTTTCAAGATAACTTTTGAAATTTTGTACATAGATTCTTCTTTACTTAAAAATACTGGGCACGTGATTCGGGTTTTGCATAAACCAAAAAATTATGTTGTATACATGTGTTAAATTATTAGTATAGTAAATGATTGTTTTGGTCACTCACCGGCATGATGCAGCGCCGTCTCGAAGGGCGCCCTCTGCACTCGCTCTTTGCTCTCTGCCAACAAATTATAAATATACATGAGACGCTGTGCCAACAGCTGATCGTCCACATAACAACATACTACCATGAGGTGAACTTTGTCAGCTTGTATAAATGAAATGTATTGTACGCAGTTTTCGTTTGAAAATATTATTTAACTCGCTGATGAATTAAGACTCGCTTAGTAAATTATTTTATTTCTTTAAATGTCTACGATTGTTGATACCAATATTTTTACATATGAATCATATTTTAAAAACTAGATGAGGTCAGCGTTTCCTATCTGACTGTCTAGTCTGAAGATAGGCCGAATCGAATCAGAGGCCACAGTTCTTATAAGAGTCCAAATTATAATCTTGGTCAGATCAAACGTACATGACGGAACTATAAGACTTCCAATTCCAAACCCTAACATTATTTATCTACCTACCTAGCCACTCCAGATTTTCAGTCCACAGTACATCTGTGAAACAACATTGAGTGATGTCTTATTTTAAAGACTTTACGCATCATCCACTCTCCCGAAATGAGTTCTCAGACACTACCATGAATGGTCCCACAATAAACAATCGTAGCAGTTTAGCTATATAAAAGCCAAATTGGATATAGAATAGAGGTAAACAAACCGTTGCTAGGCAACGAGTTGTTTACGCCTAAAAGACAGATGTTAACAACCTTTTCTAGATGGATGATTTTCATAAAAGTAATAATCCTACTTAATTAAAGTAATATCCTACAGTTTATTTATCTACACTATCTACATCTACACTAATATTATAAAGAGGAAAGATTTGTATTTTTGTATGTAACGAATAAACTGAAAAATTACTGGACCGATTTTAATAATTCTTTTTTCATTAGAAAGCTACATTATCACTAAGTAACATAGGCTATAATTATTTAGTACTAGATTACTATAAAAATATTTCGAAATTCTTATTAAAACCAACCGAAGGTGTAAAAAAATTAGCCATAGAATGTCTTTCATAGCATACGCTGCGAAGAGTATTAATGATAGGACAAAAAAATGTTCGACAATATTATAGAATATACAATATCTACAAAAAAACTTCGCGAGACCATAATATGTCTAACTATTGCAATTACGTCACTGTAACTACTTTTTTACATTTAAAAAATTGATAGAAATGCCGATCAAAATCAGACCGTGTTATCCATACTATTTATAAATTTTTATCCAAATAAATAATTTAGTATTCAAGACTGTCTCAATACCTGATGATTACTTTTTGAATTATTGACATCGGACATTCCATTCAAAAGATATCATGAAATTAAAATAAAAATAAAACAGCGCATCGAGTAACTGGACGAGGGGCAGTGCGAGCGAGGCAAACACTGCTTGGAAAATCCGGGCAGTTGACGGCTCATCACTACATATTATAAAATAAAGTCACTTTCTCTTTCCCTATGTCCATTTGTATGATTAAATCTTTAAAACTCCGCAACGGATTTTGAGGCGGTTTTTTTAATAGATATAGTGATTAAAGAGGAAGGTTTATTTGTATAATAACATCCATTAAATGGTGGAGAAATACTATTATTTTTGAGGTTTAAAAAAAATCAAAATCAAAATTGTTTATTTAAAATCAACCAACACTTGGTACTTTTGAATACTCAATGTCGGTCAGTCCAAGAAAAGTGAGGCTAAATTGCACGTTCCAAAGCGTAGATCTCTATGGAGAAGAACGTGCAAGAAACTCCATGGACACTCTTTTAAAATCATAATATATGGGTTACATTTCTTCTTTACATATTTATGTTGCTTCTATCATATGAGCATAATGTGCAATTAATTAAAATATAAATTTCTAATATGATGTCATTAATAATTACATTTTTTCCGCGTTTGCCGTAAAACGCAGGCTGAACCCTACGAGATTTATCAAAATAATGTATTAAATATGTACACATTGAAAAAGTCCGCGATGGTATATGTCTATCTCTTATGGATATCCCACAAAATATATATATTTTTTTTTTTTCATATACTTTTTACGACAAATACTGGCTAATTTTCGAAGCGATTTTAACCAATACAGCATTAATCCTTATCCAATAATACCTTAAATACATTATTAATTTAATATAGATATTAAAAATTGCGGGGTCTCGCGTTTGCGGTGGTACACGGTGTGGCGTTTGCGGCGGTTTTTTATACAACGTTCACAGTGTTTCTGATGTGTATTTAGTATCAGCATTGCACCCGTGTGAAGCCGGGGCGGGTCGCTAGTGGTTAGATATTTATGATTTGCATAGAACGCTTAACGGGTTTGAATACAATATGACACACATGTAACCTAATTTCCTAATAGGTTAAATTTTTGATACATATATATTGTCCTTAGTCCATACTTGATACTTTCAAGTATGGACTAAGTATAATATATATGTATCAAAACTTATCAATGTATTACAATGCGTGTGTTATGCAGTTGATTTAAAGGTAATTAAAATACCCAAAATTTTATTGACAAATGCCTCAACTTTATTCATTGACTGAATTCCACAAAATGTGTTTAACACCCGGATTTCATCCATGTTTCTTTTTTTGTAGGGCTATCACGTAAAATTAATTTGGACTTTCTAATGGTTTTTAGAAATACCAAGTTAATATGCATGTTATTTTAGTGATTCTATAGAAATAATTAAAAAATCCAGCACATTTCTAATTCCTTTTCCAAGTTAACTATTTAGTTAGCTTGGAAAAGACAATAATGATGTAAATAATAGGAGATTTGAAAAAGTGAGTTGTGATAACCCTAAATTGGTTTGTTTACCTCTATTCTTTATCGAGCTTGGCGTTGTTATAGTTCTGAATGAAGTAACGCTCTCCTCTCACGTTAAATCTGTCATCAGTCTTAGGATCACGGTCCCATTTCACATGAAGTATTTATTAGGTACCTCCAGGACTTGTGCGCCGCGATAACTTTCGTTATCGGCGATGCACTTGTCAACACAGCGTTTGATTTACATTTGTTTAGCTTTAGGGTAAGAGATTAGAAATAAGTTTTCAACTTTTTTGTGATAGATTTAAGGCATTTTGTATTAAACCTCCATCGTTTAAACTCCTCGTCGTTTTACCACGCGCGCGCGCGCTTTACCATCAACGATTGCGTCACTGCTTACCATCAGGCAGGATTGCGGTCAAGCGCTGGTTTATAATATGTAAAAAAAAAACCTCCAGATCTGCCCTTGAAACTTAACTAAGTACCTATCTTAATTTTAATCTTCAACAAAACTGCAGGTAAATATAATACAATAGGTATTATCGCAACGTTATCGGTTATAACAATAAAAACACGTGATTACCAATTTTTACATTCTTTGTAAAATGAAATCTTATAAAAAAAAAAACAGAACTTAAGGACCCATTAGTTATATATTAAAATAACTCTCTAATTACCACGTAACGTTATTTTTATATGTAACTACATAATTGACATGACATCTGATGGGACATGTTAGATGCGAGAAGTACGGAACAGGTCGAAGTCAAGGTGCTTTAGGGAGGACTATGCCCTAAAAAATGCTATTGGCTAAAATGATAAGTTGACCCGACAGATGTTACCTTCATTATGGTCTTGAGTTCATACAAAAATTTCACTCAAACGAGAAACTTCAGTTTTGAATGATCCAATTTATACTAGAAAATATTATTTAATTCACTCAAATTTTGTACGGGGCAGTTGTGTTGCGATGTACGTGCCGGGTATGATACGCCGACGTTAACTTAATTCACCTGAGCTAATTCACCTAGGTGAACTAAACACACTTTTAGTAAACTTTAAACACCTGGGTGCATTAAAATTACTTTTAAAAAAACTTTATTCACCTGGGTGCATTAAAATTATTTTACAAAAACTTTATTCACCTGGGTGCATTAAAATTACTTTACAAGAACTTTATTCACCTTACTTACCTAGGTGCATTAAATTTACTATTAAGTCATCATCATCATCTCAGCGTTAATCCCAGTCGCATCCTGAAGCTTTTTCAGCTTTGAAGTCTGGGGTCCGCTTTACCAGTTTAACTGCTGATTTTGACTAAACTTCGATATTTTCCGTGAAACGACTGCCGTCAGACCTCCATAACCCGAAGGCGATATCGAAGTATCAGTGCAAATATTCATATACATGCATACAAATATTTGTACTGCGCGGGGATCCCATGTGCCTCCTTGCGCCGGCCGCGTTCACTACCGCTACGCCACGGAGGTCTTTTAAGCAATGATACTCTTTAGTACATGGCAGCTTAGGATTCATAATTGTCACATTGACACACAATTTTCCTGTGTGGTTATAATATTATAATTAAGATCATACACTTAATTTAATTTCGAAAATAGTAATGCCAAACTTTAAATATATACATAGAGGAAGATGTGTGGTACTATTGCATAACGGACGGCAATATTTTAAAAAGAAAACCTACAAAAATGGTGCTTGTTGGTGGAGATGTTGCAAAAACTTATCAACTATTAAATGCACTGGCTCTGTAACTATACAAAATGTAAGTTTATATTTTGCTTAATTTTTGGCATGCCTAGGTATCCCTTAAATGTATATTTGTTTTTTATTTCTATTGTTATTTTCTAAACAGGATGATGCTATCTTAAAAGAAAATACCCATGTTTCGGACTGTGTCATGGATGTAGCAAAGAACGAATGGGCAGAAAATATGGAAGTATGTAAGCAACAAATAATGTCGACAGATGATCCGGTTCCTAAATTGTATGAAGAAGCAAAGGAAAACTTTGAAAAAACTGGTTATGATATTGTTCATGAAGTGCCGGCTTTTGAACAAATGAAAGTAGGACTGTATAAATTGCGGAATAAATCCCTTGGAGTACCTAAGGTTTCGTTTTACAATGACGATACCATAGCAAATGTTATTATACCACAAAAGTTCAAGGACTTTTTGCCAGCTGATTTCAACCCTGGAGACGGTAGAAGAGTCTTATTATTTTCTACAAAAGAGGCCATTGAATTAATGGAAAATATTCATGATTTTTTTGGGGATGGTACCTTTAAGTGTTGTGTATCACCTTTTTACCAGATATACACTATTCACGGTGATTGTGGCAGCAGTTTGAATACAACCAATATAAGACCACTCGTGTATGCTTTAATGTCCCATAGAGACACCGATGCTTATCGGATTTTATTTGAAATGCTGAAATCGCAAATAAACTACTGGAAGCCAGTTAAATATACATGTGATTTTGAAAAAAGTACCATAAAAGCTCTTCGGAGTATTTTTCCCGAAATAACCATAAACGGTTGTTATTATCATTTTCAAGAATCAATCAAAATCAAAATCAAAGCATTTATTTCAAATAAACCAGTTACAGGCACTTTTGAATTGTCAGAAGGTCGGTCAGTCAATAAGATGAAGCTAGTCGCCCATTCCAAAGAGTAGGTACCTATGGAGAAGAACGGGCAAGAAACTCCATGGACACTCTTTTAAATTTTCAAGCTAATTTTACAAATATTTGATTACATCATTCATGTTGAAATCAACCGTGTGAGAACGATGCAGAAATAAATTGTACGCCGAGAGCGTCCATTATGGAAAACACACAAAAATCAATTCAGAAATTAAAATACGCCGTGGCAGCTAAGAGATGACCAGTCCCCTCCGACGGCGTCCGTTCACGAACATGACGAATGGATCAGCATCATTCAGCTCAACCATATTGAAGGGAACCTAATGACCCAACACACACGCCACCATCAGCGAGACATTTGAGTGAGCATGACATACTCTCAACAGCCAGAGCACTATCAAGTCAATAAAAAAGACTAACCCAACAAAAAAATGCCTTACAGCACATTCGTACATTGTGCTCACACGTTTGCCATGCAATTATACAATACTAAGAAATTGAATCTACACAATGCTAAGATAGTTTTGTCCAAGGTTCAGCAGCTCCAACAGTGTTCCCGAATCTGTGGAAAGTTTAGCTCCTGTGCAACTGTACAAGTGCCGAACACCTCTGTCAGCGATACAATTCCGTAACGTACAATATGCTTGGCTACATAGTGTGTAATACAGGCTTTGAATAAATAACATAAACAATTACATATTAAAACTACAAGAGGAAAAATCAAAGAACAATCATTGTATAGAAATCGGACGCAGCTCAAGCCCAAGCCTTTTTGTCCTCAATATAATCCTTCACACTATAAAATGCTTTCTGACACAACTTACGTTTAATGAAGGATTTGAATTTATTCAGGCTCAGATCTTGAACCACCTCTGGAAGTCCATTGTAAAAATGTATACATTGGCATCTGAAAGAGCCACCTATTTTCTTGAGCCTTGTTGTAGGTACAATAAATTTGTGCCTGTTCCTAGTATTTATATCATGGACATCACTGTATTTTTTAAACAATTTTATATTTTTATGAGCATACAAAAGATTTTCATAAATATATTGAGACGGCACGGTCAGTACATTAATCTCTTTAAATTTTTCTCTGAGAGAGTGTCTCGGACTTAATTTATAAATTGCACGAACAGCTCGTTTCTGCAAAACAAATATTGTTTGAATATCGGCGGCATTTCCCCACAACAGAATGCCGTACGACATTACGCTGTGGAAATAGCCAAAGTACACTAAACGGGCCGTCTCAACATCAGTCAAATTACGAATTGTTCTAACTGCGTATGCAGCAGAACTTAGCTTTTTTGACAATTTTTCTATATGTGAACCCCATTGAAGCTTAGCATCCAGAGTTATACCCAAGAACACTGTGCTGTCGTCAAATTTCAATTCTTCGCCCTTTATCAACACTTTAGTTTCCACCTGCCTCACGTGAGGTAGAGTAAACTTAATGCATTTGGTTTTTTTCTCGTTTAAGAGTAAATTATTAACATTAAACCAATGGACTACTTTGGAGATCGCGCTATTTACATCATCAGTAACCTGCTGCTGACGTTTCAGTTTAAATAAAAGTGAAGTGTCATCTGCAAACAACACTATATCGTGGTTATCCTTTATTAGGTACGGCAGGTCATTGATGTAAATAAGAAACAAAAAAGGACCAAGAATTGACCCCTGTGGGACTCTCATTGTTACTAAATATCCGGAAGATCTTTTTCCATTAACGTCAACGCTTTGAATCCTACCACTCAAGTAAGATGTAATAAGATCCAGTGCAGAGTTCCGGATCCCGTAGTGGCGGAGTTTCCTGATTAACGTATCGTGAAGAACGCAATCGAATGCCTTGGACAAATCACAAAAGATGCCCAAGGCATCGCATTTATCCTCCCATGCATTATATATATGACCTAGAAGTTCAACACCGGCATCAGTAGTTGAACGACCTCTTGTAAAACCGAACTGTTTGCTATGTAATAATTTATGTTTATTAAAAAAATTTAGCATTTGGTTTAAAATTAATTTTTCAAAAATTTTACTAAAGGTAGGTAGTACAGAAATAGGTCTATAATTTGTGGGGTCTGATGTACTACCAGATTTAAACAAAGGTATTATTTTACTATTTTTCATGAGATCAGGAAACTCTCCACAGTCAATACAAGCATTAAAGATAACAGCTAGAGTGGGTGCCACAATATCAATAATAGACTTAGCAACTTCCACCGAATGACCCCATAGGTCAGCAGTCTTTTTTACATTCAGAGTGTGAAAGATTTTAATTATATCTCTACTGATAACATGTTCAAAATGAAACTCCGAATCACAAACATTAACATTTTCTTTAAGCAAAGACTCGGCAACAGAAGGTGATGAGTTTAGGGATTTAGTAGTTGAAACAGGAATATCCGAAAAGAAATTTTCAAATGCCTCAGAGACTTGCGAGTCTGATTTAATTATGTTGTCATTAATAGACAGGCTATAGTCAGTATTTCTATCACTGGACCTTCCCGTTTCACTATTAATAATTTTCCAAGTCGTTTTAATTACATTGCCACTGTTCTTTATCCTTGAACTCAAGTAACGTGACTTGGCCATATAACAAACTTGTTTGAATAATTTTGAATATTTTCTAACATATAAATTGAATTCAACAGTGTTAATATAAATCCTCTCATTGTACAATTCATAAAGCCGAGTTCTACTTTTATGAATACCGATGGTAGCCCAATCAGAGAAAGATGCTTTACCATTAACAGAGATAGTCTTGGGAACAAAGGTGGAATCAAATAGCTTACAGTATATATTAAAAAAATTGTCATAGAGATGATTAGGATCAGCATTAACAGCACTGGATAAGACTGGCAATTTATTGATGAGATCAAATCTAAAAACTTCCAAGCGGCCTTCAGTTTTGGGGTTAACAGTGATATCCTTTTTGGCCACTTTTTTACTATGGTTTGGAATAGTAATCCTTTGTCCGCAGTGATCAGAATCAAGTAAATTAAAAACTTCTTTGTGGCTTGGTATTATGTTTGTAAAAATATTATCTAGGCACGTGGCACAAGTAGGTGTTATTCTTGTGGGCTCCAAAAATAGGTTTACAAGATTGTAGGACTGAAATAGACTTATAATTTTATTACAGTAACCAGAGTTCTCTAATAAATTAATATTAAAATCACCGCAAACGATAATGGCTTTGTTTGAAACACAAATCTTGTGTAAGACTTCATCCATTACCTTTTCAAAGCAGTCATACAATCCTGAAGGGGGTCTGTACACACTTAACACAATGAAGCCCTCCAACTCTACACAGGCAATGTCAGCTGTTCGTTCAACAGACAGGCCCACAATGTCTTTACGATTTTTAAATTTCAACAGGTTACTAACTAAAATTAATGAGCCACCATGTATAGCATTAATTCTGCTAAACGAACTACCAACCTGGTGATTCTTAAAATTAAACAAGAACTGGTGACTTTTTAGCCAATGTTCGGTTATGCAAAGAATATCAATACCATAATGGTTCATGAATAACTCTACCTCTAAATCTTTGTTCATAAATCCTTGAATATTTTGATGCACCAAATTAATATTATCTATTGACTTTAAATTTCCTCCCGAGTTACCTTTGTAATCCTGTATATTGTTATAGCTAGAGGTTGGCTCTATTGTATTAAAAATCTCTTCTCGAATCTTTAGTAAGGAAAGCAAAATCTTTAAAAATATTTAAATATAAGAATGCCCGTCGTTGCGTTTTTTTGTGTCGAAGTTTGGCTTTATTACCAGAAGAAAAAATCCCCGCAGGTTGGATATACATAGAGTAACAGTTCAACAATCGCTCACTAAAACCATTTTTGCGATATTTTCAAAAAACCTGGCTGAGCACTGAAAATGTCAAGCTATGGTCGGTTTTTGGAGAAAGGCACCGGACCAATAATTTTGTGGAAAGTTTCCACACCACTCTAAGTAAACGAATAAAAAAGTTTAACAGGAACCTGCTTGTTCTGATCGCGGCATTTAAAAAAGACGCTGTCTCTAAGCGCTCACCAAAAAAACGCAGACCTAGCTTTCAAGAAAATGATGAATTTATATGTGAGGCCCAGTCACGCATGTTAGATGGTCATATTACCGTAGGCCATTTTCTAGAAATGGTCCGTTAATACGGTGTTTTTCTGTGATGGCAGTTTTCTGGCCACTTTGGATTCAGTGGAGAAGCGTGCGAAGAGGCTGATTGGTGACCCTGATCTAACTTGAGATGGTCTCCAAAGCCTAGAGCACAGGCGTAGAGTAGCCAGCCTTTCGGTGTTCTATAGGATGCATTTTGGGGAGTGTGCGAGGGAATTGCATGATTTAATTCCGCGTTCTCCGTTCCACCATCGGACGACCCGTCGTACGGCGAGTTTCCACCCTTACGTTGTTAACACCACTACGATCCGGACGAAGCGTTTCGCCTCCTCCTTTATACCGCGTACATCGAGGGACTGGAACAATTTGCTAGCGGCGGTGTTTCCGTCGGACTACAATTTGAGTGTATTCAAGGCTAGAGTGAATTGGCTCTTAGTAAACTAGTGCGCTTTACTATCAACGATTGCGTCACTGCTTACCATCAGGCGGGATTGCGGTCAAGCGCTAATTTATAATTTATTTAAAAAAAATGGCGGCTGAAGCATAGAATAAAGAGGGGAAGTAGGTTATCTGCGACCCAATCCGCGATTTAATTGCCTACTGTCTTAGGGTTGACGACTGTCCGCGCTTCGTCGGTTACGGTTGTCGCCCAAACCGCTAACAAATATTTATAGACTAAGAGCTTATGTTTAAATTATTTGCTTAGTATTTAGTTTACATATACTAGTCAGTTTTTTTTTTGTAATTTTTATTTTTAGTTTTGTACACATAAAGAACCATATTTATTTTTATTTTTAATTAATACAAATATAAATAATACAAACATAACATCTATTGAATCACACATTTAATACAAAATTACAAATTAGCAACAGAAAAATACCTACTTTCTTCGGTTTCGACTATTACGAAACGCGTTGTTATTAAACTTTAATGTGTAATATATCCGTATCCTTGTAAATAACTTTTAGAAATATAATTTGAAAAATATAAGTCTTTTATTTGTTCATAAATAGACATACCAACTTTGCAGTTTATGTGATCATTTTTTAAAAGCTAATGTGCCGAAAAGCCGTGACGCGCGAACCTCGTTCCGTGCTAGCCGCGACTAGCGCAGTCATAGGCACTCTAATATTGTGTTTAGGTGTGCGTGCGGCGACGCATAGATACTATGGCGCAAACATACAAGCCGCGCGCGGTCCGTTTGTATGAAGATAACGTACTTCCCTCTCTTTATTCTATGGCTGAAGGGTGGGGTGAATAAAGTTTACTTATTATTTTAAATATATGTCTTTGTGAGCAGCAATACAGGTGTTTAAAATTTACTAAAAGTGTCTTTAGTTCACCTAGGTAAATTAAATCAGGTGCATTAAGTAAACGAAGGAGTAATTTTAATGCACCCAGGTGAATAAAGTTTTTTTAAAGTAATTTTAATGCACCCAGGTGTTTAAAGTTTACTAAAAGTGTGTTTAGTTCACCTAGGTGAATTAACTCAGGTGAATTAAGTAAACGTCGCCGAAATGTTGCTGTGTCGGGAGTTTGGTTGTGGAGGGCCTCCAGATCAATCTCCCGCTGGCGCAGCATCGTTGGTCGTGTTGTTGGGTTTAACATTGCATCACCGCGCTCACCTGCCGTCTTCCTTCCTATTTACTCAGTTCCTTTGAGTGAGTACGTTTAATAAACTAGCGCGCCTTACCATCAACGATTGCATCACTGCTTACCATCAGGCGGGATTGCAGTCAAGCGCTAGTTTGTAATTTATTTAAAAAAAAAAACCAGACCAACTAGGTACTTATTTCTTTTTCAATTCGGTAAACCTATGACCATTATTTTGGAACATAAGATATCTGAATCCGTAGTGATGTGTTCGTTTACCAACATGTGGTGACAAACTACTAGCCTGTAGGTACCTGACCTACCTGTAAATCTAAAATAACCCACTTCTTGCTCACAAACTTTACAAATTCGTCTATCCAGAGTTCAAAAAACTCATAAGTTATTTTTATACAAAATCCCCACTTTTTCTCGACGGTAGAGATTTACCTGCTTTTAAAAGTGAGAGTATTTAATTTAGGCAATTATTGAAAGAAAACATAACATTTGACCTTCATCCGTACTTGAGAAACACTTTCCATCCTTTAACTGTTAAGTCAACATGTACCTACTAAAACAGTTTCTACCTTCTTACTTAAAGTGTCATCTGAATTCCTGAATTCCGATTTTCTGAATTCTGATGTACGGACGACAGCAGGTCATCCTACCCGAAACTGCTAAATATTCCCGATCAACCTTGAGTCTTACTGCTTTGGCGATAAAGTTGAAAATCTAATAAAGAAATCTGACAATTTGTAGTAGCTTGACGTGCTGTCGTCTGTACATTTCAAGTCAGTTATACATAATATGGGCTGATTTTTCAATGGAAAGATATTTATTTTTATTCGTGAAATAAGATTGACGTCTGAGGTTTTGTCAAAGAACTGACAAAAAATCTGTCATGTCAATCTATTTTTAAAATTATTCATCCAAGAAAATTATCTGACCTTGAAAATAATAGAACTTTACCTATGAAATTGCCGTTCTGCAGTACTGGCCATTTCAATTCAAAAAAGTTTTTGTCTAAGAATTCTAATTTCAAATTAATTTTATTTTCAATTTATGGAATTCTTTATCTAAAAGTAGTCACATTGATGGTGTTAAATTTTCACTGCTTCAACTTTATATATTAATAAAGTATAGATAGATTAGTACCGTCGTGGTAACAACGCGGCACAAGCGGCACGCAACATCAACGACGTTTACGGAGCTAACACTATAAACCAACGCACCACCTGTATGGATACTGGCATAATGATCAGTCTTGAGAAAGTCCAGTTTCCTAACATTGGTAAAACCTATATTAAACTAAGCCTAACCATATTATTTATTTATTTATTTGTTTATTTCAGGCGACGTAGGCCCATACATAAATACCTTAACCTAAACATACATATATTTATATTATAAAACAGTGCTTCGCTACTACTAGCATGTTCTTATGCTGTTCTGTGGTATTTGTCCGCGGAAGCGACGGAAAACCACGTCTTGCGGCCAGAAGTCCTCTTCCATCACAATGGGCAGAAAACAATTCGGTATGCGCACCACGAAAGCCTTGAAGTTAACGTTGCGGCGCGACTCCAGTAACTGTACCCTCGGTGAGTATCCTATTACCTATTTATGTGTTGTAGAATTTAGTAAGCTAACATAGAAGTAAGTCTATAATTGTTACTAACAAAATGAGTCACTGATACTCGAATAAATAAAAATTTATTATTATTATTAATTTCATTTGTTTATTTTACATACATATGATTTACATTTTTAAATATTTATTTAAATATATAAAAACATTTAAAAAATAGTAGCCGGATCAAGATCCAGCTGCCTAACGAGAGCCTCCTGAGGTGTTGGTCATTTATTGTTATTGTTAATATACTTTTTAAGTTACACTATCTGAAATATTACAAATTGCTTAATGATTTTGTGATATTGCTTTTTGTAGTACCTACCCGCACTGAGTCGGCGTGGTGGATTATGGCCCTCTCGTAGAATGTGTTAGATGAGGCGTATGTCCCAGCAATGGGAACATTTTAAGCTACTGTCATAATATCGCACGTGAAACAAAAATTCAATTAATTGATTTAGGTAATGCAATCGTTGATGGTAAAACGCAATAGGTAATTAAGCCCATTCACTTAAAAAAATGAGTGAATTCCTCTTCACTCAGTTTTTTAAGTGAATAGGCTTGCATCACCTTTTTTTTTTTTTCGGGGTGGAAATCCTCATAGGATGTCCGCCGCCCTAGGGTGGGCGACGGGGTCTGTCAGACTTTTACTGACTAAAACCACCCCGGTGTCTCTTCTATCACGAGCGCGCGTAGGGCCGCGGGAGTCTAAATTCTTCCGCAGCCCCACACTCTCGTGCTGGCCCGGTCTGCCCGGGCCTCGTCTCCGGCACGGGGTAGTGGGGTGTTAAGCTACCCCGTGCATCGCCTCAGAGGCGCGCGCTGACACTCATGCGCGCCTCCGCCTCGGGGTCCATCGAATAGGGGGCGGGGACTTCCCCATGTCCCTCGCCCCTGGACCCATTCATGGGGGGCGGAAGAGGGCGTTATCCGCCCTTCTTCGGCGCCCGGTGCGTCTTCTGCGGCCCAGGAAGGGAGTTGAGATCTCCCTCTCCCGTTCCGCAGCTTCCTTCTGCGACATCACGTCCTCGCAGAAGGACACCACCGCGTCCCACGACTCTGCGCTGCCGGCCATCCTCCGCACTACTGCCGGCAGCGTCAGGTCGCCTCCTACTTCATTTGTGAGGACACGGCGCTGCTCCTCCCAAGCTACACACTCGGAGAGCGCGTGCTGCGCCGTGTCCTCCCCGCATTGGACGCAGTGGTGGCACCGAGCGTCCGGCTCCCTGCCTAGGCGACACAGGTACTTGCCGAAGCAGCCGTGCCCCGACAGCACCTGCGTCACCCTGAACGACAGGGAGCCGTGGCTTCTCCCGAGCCAGTCGTCGAGTACTGGCCGGATCGCCTCGACGGTAGCGAGGCCGGCGGTAGGGCGCATAAGCCTCTGCCGCCAGTCCGCCACCAGGACCTGACGGAGCTCCCCTCGGCGCAGCTCGATCTGCCGCTGCGGCGGACTGGAGCCCCGTGTCCGCTCTTCCTCGCGCCATCGGTACAATGACGCGAGTACTTTCGCCTCTAGGTCCCAGGGCGGGGATCCGGCCAGAACGCAAGCCGCCTCGTAGGAAATCGTGCGATACCCGCGGACGACCCTGACGGCCATCGCCCTCTGCGGCTTGCGCAGAATGGCGAGCGTTCCGGCCGTCAGGTCCATCGCCCACACAGGGGCCCCATACAGGGCCATGGACCGCACGATTCCCACGTATAACCGCCTACAGGCGGCGCTCGGGCCCCCCATGTTGGGAAGCAACGTTGACAGCGCGCCCGCTGCACCCATCAGCTTGGGCGCCAGCCGCCGGAAGTGGGGTCCGAATTCCCATCGGCTGTCGAGCACCAATCCCAGATATTTCATGGTGGACTCGACAGCTATCCGGGCACCACTTACCACGATATGTGATCCCGGCGCCGGCGCACGCCGGGGGCCATGGAATACCATGGCCTCCGACTTGTCAAGGGCCACCTCCAGGCCCAGGCGCCGGATGCGGGTCACCACCTGTGACACCGCAGCCGTGGCTATCAACGTCGCTTCCCTGTGCGAGCTCCCTCGGGCAGTGACAAGCGTGTCGTCCGCATAACACGTCAAGTCGGCGCCCGACGGAAGCTCGCCTATCACCCAGTCGTAGCCGATGTTCCACAGGAGCGGTCCCAAGACCGATCCCTGTGGAACACCGCACGACATTTGGTGCCGACTGGCACCGTCACGTCCCCGATAGATGACGCATCTATCCTCAAGATAAGCCCCTACTATGCGGCGGAGGTAGGGAGGCACCCGATGGTATTTCAGGGCCTCCCTAATACAGCTCCAGGGTAGGGTGTTGAAGGCGTTGGAAATGTCTAAAGACACCGCCAACACCACCCCACCCCGGGATACCGTATCCTCCGCCAGGGCTCTCACGCGCATGATTGCGTCTATGGTGGAGCGCCCTCGACGAAAACCGAACTGGTTGTCGTCCAGGTTCGGCCCGTCTCCGCACAAGTGGCCGACGAGGCGATCTGCGATTATACGCTCAAAAAGTTTGCCCGCCTCGTCGAGCAGCACTATGGGCCGATACGCGGACGGCGAGTCTGCGGGGCGCCCCTCCTTCCTGAGCAGGACCAGCTTCCCCTCCTTCCACACACTGGGAAACTGACCCTGGCCGAAGCATGCCGTGAAGAGCCCCCTCAGCTGGGGCTCTAGCTCCTTCAAAGCCAGGACGAGAGCTCGGCCAGGAACTCCGTCGGGTCCGGGCGCTTTATTCTTGGCCCGGAGCCGCGACACGGCCGCTCCCGTCTCTGCTTGCGTCACCTCGGGGACATCGGTGCCCTCCTCTTCTGGAGAGTCTGTGGCTGAGGCTTGCATCACCTAGCTCAACTACCGTCTTCCTTCCTAGGAAGACGGTAGTTGAGCTAGGTGATGCAATGTTAAACCCAACAACACGACTAACGATGCTGCGCCAGAGGGATATTGATCTGGTCACCCTCCACGACCAAACTCCCGACACAACAACATTTGGCGCTTCATACCCGGCACACATCGTACCACGGCACGGGGGTACGGCTCGTATTAATATTTTTAAAATCGGTTTAGGAGAGCCCATTAGAAATATATTAGTTAGTATACTTAGATAAAGTGTAGGAACATTTATCCCTTTAGAGGTAGGTATGAGGAACAGCATGTAAAGTTCACTCGTCTTCCACAGAAGACGGAGGGTCCTCCGACCAGACGGGTGTTATGTCTTGCGGGCACTTACCCAACGGTTGATGTTGGGAAGTTTCATGTATGTTAGTTGTACAGTAAACCCTGCCTGCGAGATGTAGAATTCGTGTGACGTCAGCATGACGCAGTATGGCGGTTGAAGATACCGCTAGAACCCCTGACCTCAATACTATTCAAAATCCTGCCTGGGGGGTAATTTAGTAACTCATCATCACTCACAATCTGAATCTTCTAAAAGATATTGCTAATACATTGCTTTATATATTCGAAAAATGTATTTGCTTATCTACGTAAATAACGCAATGAATGTTGTCCAACTGTCAAAATGAAAATTGCTATTGCTCCTGATAGTGTGCCACGTAATTAGGGTGATAATCTTTGCCGGAACATTCTAGAACCTACAGAGAAACTATGTTTAGATTATTTGCCACCGCAACCCGTAAGCACTGACGTCAAACGATGAGTACTATTTTGAAACGCAGTCTTTATCAATGACTATCTGTCTCTGAAGGATGCGTCACTTAGTTCAATGAACTTTAACTGAAAAAGCTCAGAATTCTGGGGCAGGTGGATACAAGCTTTTATCTATTTTAGGAGCTTTGCACATGGAGCTACTAAAGTTGCGGCAACTGTCAACTTCTAAAAGTTTTCTATATAGTGTCGTCATACTGAATGCTGGTCGCTGCGTAGATTGGTGATAGATGGATATAGAAAAGCAGTCCTTGCTTTCATTTTATTACATCGTCGTGGTCGACAGGACCAACAACGACAGTTTATTTTTAATTTAAAAAACCGGTATAGTATTGAACAGTTGCTAGTAGCGGCATTTAGGAATTAACTTAATTATCGATTACAGGAACTGAAAACTGTTGACGAACAAAAGAATTCCAAAAATGAGTTTTTATGTGTTTAGTTTAATTGGAATTTTATATACACAGGATCATCTAGTTGCCAGTTAAAACAGTAGTTGCTCCATGTGCAAACGTGGATTCCTGCAGCGGTGTTCTCTTCTGTCTACTTACAATTTAAGTGTCTTCAAGGCTTGAGTGAAACTAGGGCGCTTTACCATCAACGATTGCGTCACTGCTTACCATCAGGCGGGATTGCGGTCCAGCACTAGTTGATAATTTATAAAAAAAAAATGCACTATCATGTTGGTATAATCGACTGCACATCGATGATAGCACATTCACTTTGACTAGTTTTGTCACCACTATCGTGATGCTTACTGTACCAATGTACTTATAACGACTATTATGCAACTCGTTAATAAACTTGTATGTATTTTAAAATCATCTAATACAGTAGTTGCTAAGAATAAATATGATAAGCAAAAAAATAGGTAAAACTCAATAAAGGAAATGTTTAATTAGTAAAACAATATTTTACGAAATTTGCGATAACAATTCATATTTTTACTACTATTAGTATACCTACACTAACAGTTCACTCTCGTACTTCTTTCATATTCTAACTAGATACTGCCTGGACCATTATTTCAGAGGTCACTTTCGTCCATTTTGATGAAAGGTCATAAATTGTACATCGTCATTTTTTAGCTCCCAAACAACAGACGTGATTTTTCCTTTGTAGGGGAGTCCGACTCGCACTTGGCCGGTTTTTTGTCCATCTCTATACTGCAAAATGTTTAACGTCTGCTGGTCTAAGGAACCTTAATCATCAATGGTAGCCTTAAAACTAGTCAGCGATGTTATTGCGGCGAACACTGGCATTAAAAATGGTTTTTATTTTAATAGCAAATACATTTTTCCAACACATGCAGCAATGTATTAACAATATCCTTCAAAATGATTCAGATCGAGATTGATAGTGTGTTACGCAATACGGGTCAATTAGGTAATTGTATTAATTAGTTAAGGTAATTTGTCATTCCAACACGATTCCATTGTCATTGGGCTTAAAGAATCTAATCTGCTAAATCCATAACAGTCGATCAATTATTGGTCAGTAGTCTCGTAATGGAGTGTTGATAGAATGACATTGCCGTATCGGCATTATTATAAAACCCATTAGTAGAAATGGTTTTCTAAAACCTACCACTTAATTTGACCAAACGAAGTGGTTGACCATTGGAAAGTAATAATGACGTCATTTTATAGTAGATTACTTATGATTTTCCAATGGTCAATCAGTGATACTCTTTCTTCTTCTTCTTCAGGCCTTCGTCCAGCAGTGGACTTCTATAGGCTGAAGAAGAAGAAGAAGAAGGAGCATCAATGATTGACCATTGAAAGATCATAATGATGCCATTTTCTTAGTAGGTTATGAAAATGATCAAAATCGATCATTATGAGATCACACAGACGCAGATGCTGATCTAAAAAAAAAACTATGAATTGATCCAGAAAAGAAACTAGTATAGATAAGCATTAATATGAGACCATTCTCACGTTTATACTAACCTATAGGTACTACCTACCTACATACTTGCATGAATAATACACTTCAAAGTTACGCCAAGATATTGATATTACCAATATAACCATATGTTTCATTAAATGCCATTGGTAAGCAACTTCTAAACCCTGGAGGATTACAAACGTGACGCATACCAGCCTTATCAATGTTATCAGTTCACTAACCAGGCGCAGCTTTAAGTACCAAATCATCCCGCCATAAAGCTTTCATGAAACAAAATATAAATTAAAAACTAACCAGTTAATTAAGAAATGTTTGCGCCACAAAGTCAAATGTTTGAACTGAGCGGCAGTCGTTTAATCTTAAATTAATCCTGTGAGAAACATATCAACAGTAATCAACTTTAATTGTAATCTATCTACACTGCACTACTTGCACCAACTACATAGAATAACAAAAAAATCCAGTCAGAACCAGCGAGAACCAGATACAGCCCGGTTCAAAGTGGTTCCAACCACTATGTGTGTGCGTGAATTGCTTTTATGTTTGATTGATTGATAAACAGATGATGATTGGTGATATCTCGTGATGATTAAATGTTGTCAGAATGAATTGATGTTGTCTGCCTGTTATGAGAAGTCATAATATTGCTGATAACAATTAACTGACGGAAAAAGTGCAATACTGTTGATTAGTTGCTTATGACATTGGATACATAAGTACGTGTATGTATGAAACATCAAGTTATTTTTTCTATAAACAAAACCTGATTAAAGTTTGTTCAGTAAAAGCAACTGAATCGATTCCAATCATTTTTACACCATGTGATAATACATTATTTCCCAAATACATTTAGAAATTGTTTCAGTGTGGTTACCGAGCGCACAATTCAGTTTACGTTAGATCATAGTACTTTGCGCGTGCTCACGCCCGCCCAACAGCTGACGCCACATGTCAACGCACCACTCGCCCGCCCGAGCGGTGCGTTGACTATATTAATGTTCGGACAACCAGGTAAAAAGCTCATAACTATGTGGTTTTTCATGACATCTTTTTAAAATATTATACATATACAATATGTAAAGAAAACCCTGTCCGACCCATAAGGATAATAAAGGTTAGGTAAACACTTGACCAAATATAATATCAAATTTTACATAATCATCACAGTGACAATAATAATGAATTTTGAAATAATATTTTTTTCCCGGGTATTAATTCCAATTTCCCCGAAATTTAGTAATTTTTAAAAAACTGACAACACCATTTGTGGCGGAGCGAATAGCGATGCGACCACGTGCCGCATGCCCCGCCCCCTTTCACCCGCGCATGTATGCGCGGGTGAAGGGGGGCGGGGCTATCGGGTTGCCTACCGCACATGCATTAAGTTACCTCGCTTTTTCGAAATAATATTTATTTTTTTTGGGGGATTTTTTTTAAGTTTAGCCCGGCTTTGTAGGCATTATTAGAATCAGTTATCGATACCTAACAATACCTTCACGGATCGGACAGGGTTTTCTTTACATATTGTATAGATTCTTTACATAAAAATAGGTACTGGACACGTGTTTCGGGTTTCGCATATTATATAAAAAATAACGTTGTATACCTATCTGTCTAAGGCTAGAGTGAATAGGCTCTTAATAAACTAGCGCGCTTTACCATCAATGATCGCATCACTGCTTACCATCAGGCGGGATTGCGGTCAAGCGCTAGTTAATAACTTATAAAAAAAAGTGTAATAAATTTTCTATGAGTAAAATTCAAGACTCAGTTTACTCCTTTATCTAAATTAGCCATGACCTACGACAATATCGTCATCATAACACAATAGCTTAAACGTAATCACATTAAACATTGTAACGGCACAGTGACTACTGGAATTCAGCTACACAAGGTAGACTAGAAGCTGACCCAACATTATATATAAATTCAAATAGTAATTGTTTCAAATTGACGTTATTTTTAAGTTAAAAACATGATCGTCACCTGCCTTTTTCCTACTATGAAAAACTATTCTTCTCCAGAATTAGCTTATATAATCAGCCTATGATGTCTCCACACCTGGGAGACAGGCTTCCTCTCACGGTGAGAGGGAGTGGGCCGTAATTTACCACGCAGGCCCAGTGCAGGTTGATAGATGTCACATGTCTTCGAAGTTTTACATCTAGAACATACCGATTTCCTCATGTTTTCCTTCACCGTTTTGCGAGCAATGAATAGTAGCTTACTGACAAGTTCATAATATTATATGAGTTCATATTATTGCTCATTTTTTAAACCCACCAATGCATAAATATGTAATCTGTAACGCCCTTTATGCCTTTTATTTAGGTAGTAAGTATTTAGTTTACTCCCATTTTTTTTCTTTGTTTTGCTAGTGTATTGGCGTTGTTATCTGACATAAGAGAAATTATTTAACTGATTATTATGTGTCAATCAGGTGTTTTTAACTGAACAGACAGGGTACTGCTGGGGAAATTTTCCGCCACATTTTCTTCCCAGCGAATTATTTTAGTTGGAAAATGATATCTAATAATGGTAGTCTATAACTTCGCTGCTCGGACACAAGCATCCTTTCTGTCAGAGAGACTCATAAACATAACCCAACACGTAATATACAGTATGTTAAATAACAGAGGGCGTTCCCTTAAACTCGTTAATATATATCATTAATAGATTAAAATAAAAATATCAGCATAGAAAAATAGGCATAAAAAAATCCGAATAAAAAAAAATTCTAATTGGAAATAAATTTGAAACCTCCTGTTTTAAATCAAAATAGTAGTCGTCATGTATAAATAAATTGCGACGTTGCCGTCTTTCATGTTCGCGTGTACAGTGTGTTTCTTTTACAAGTCAATTTAAAATTTTTATTGAATATTTTGTTATTGGAAAAAATTTTAAAACATTTTGTTTTCGAATGGAAATATTTTTTTTAGCATGTATGTATGCTATACTATTTCGGGTTAACGGGAACGCCCTCTGTTAGTTAACATACTGTATAAGTAGATTCTGAGAACTAAAAAGAATTACACTCAAAGAAATATAGAAAACAAAGAAACAATTGAAAAATATTTCCACTTTGTCTACCCAGAAATTGCAGTAAAAACTTATGATGCAGACATTACGTAACAATTGTGTTCAGTTCCGTGAGTAAACGTACAGCCAATGAGGCTAACATATTGTTGAAATCAATGTATCTTTTTTTTTCAAAAATTTCTCAAAACTTTGTCTCTCCTTCCCCTTGGTTTTCCATCTGAATCTGATGGTAAGCAGTGATGCAACTGAGTTGATGGTAAAGCGCGCTAGTTTATTAAGAGCCTATTCACTCTAGCCTTGAAGACTTAAATTGTAGGCGGACGGAAACACCGCTGCTGGCAAATTGTTGTAGTTGCTGCCAGTCCCTCGATGTACGCTGTATAAAAGGCGAGGAGAAATGCTTCGTCCGAATCGTAGTGGAGGCAACAACTCGCCGTATGACGGGTCATCCGACGATGGAACGGAGATGGAGGGTTTTGAACCAAATCTCACCAATAAAGCTGTTCGCACGCCTCTCCGTCCAATTCAAAAGTTGCCAAGTTGCATTTTGCAGCACCAGCCCACAGGTTTGCCCAAACGTATATGTTCTTGAATTATCCTTTATGAATAAACACCACAGTGTTTAAGGGGTTTATTCATAAACGATGATTAAAGTTAAGTGACGTGCAAACATCTAAAATGAATGTTTAACGAATCGCAATAACTCGCCGTATGACGGGTCGTCCGACGATGGAACGGAGATGGAGGGTTTTGAACCAAATCTCACCAATAAAGCTCTTCGCACGCCTCTCCGTCGAATTCAAAAGTTGCCAAGTTGCATTTTGCAGCACCAGCCCAAAGGTTTGCCCAAACGTATACGTTCTGTAATTTATATGGTGCATAATAAAGAGTATGCTATTTTAACCTAAATTAGGTTTAAAATAACCACTCTTGAAATAAATAACTGCCTAGTTTATCTAATAGTTGCGAGCCCCCGTGGGGTCTGCGGAGGTATGAGCTTTACACGCTGCTCGCGTGTAAAGCTCATTCATCCTCCATAGAACAGGGAGGATCCTCCGACCAGACTGGTATTG
Source organism: Sesamia nonagrioides (assembly GCA_017933935.1). Lineage (NCBI taxonomy): Eukaryota > Metazoa > Arthropoda > Insecta > Lepidoptera > Noctuidae > Sesamia > Sesamia nonagrioides. The sequence continues at coordinate 568,825 of JADWQK010002442.1, forward strand.
TCTGGCGGGCACTTTGCTCACCGGTTGATGTCGTGAACTTATATGCGTGCTAGTTGTCCAGTAAACTTTGCTTGCGAGATGCAGGATTCGCGTGACGTCAGTATGACGAGTTGTTCGTATGTAGCATTGTAGGTACCGCTACAGGTCTAAGGTTGTCAGTACCATCATTGGAGATGACGAAAAAGTTGTGCCGCTTAATTATGGTTCTATATGAATAGCTCGAGTTTTTTTTTAAATTAATTTATTTATATTTGTACTTATATTATTAGATGTTATACTGTATTTATAAAGTAAGATCAGTGTAAAGGTTACGATGGGGCTGTCATATCCCCATAAAAGCGCCAAAATAAAAACAGATTAAAAAAAGGTCTAAGGTTCAATTCCTGGATCAAGCAAGAGTTTTTGTATAAGAGGTTTATGTCAATCCCTCTTATTCATAAAAGTTGCTTAAAGTTAACTAATGAATCGCTATTCTTTAACCATACATTTTTGACCTTTTATCGTCACTTAACTTGAATTATCCTTTATAAATAAACACCACAGTGTTTAAGGGGTTTATTCATAAACGATGATTAAAGTTAAGTGACGTGCAAACATCTAAAATGAATGTTTAACGAATCACTAATCACTAGTTAAAAGGGGGTATGTGAGTAAATGCTTTTACAATAGTCTTGTTACATGTTTCACGCACTGTTTAAGTACTTATTTGTTGTTACAGCGGCAACAGAAATACCCCATCTGTGATAATAGGGTAGTTGACTAAAAAAAACTACGTAGTCCGTCAGTCAGATTTCCAAAAAAAAACTGGACGAGTTATTTTTCTTTTTTCATATAAACAAAAACTGAAGACGATACAGTGAGTTGAAAACTCGTGTGACATCACTCGTTTCTACACTATCTAGCAACGAGTGACGTCACCAGCCCCACTCCTGATCGTTGATGCCTTTTATATTTGTCAATTTTTATTGATTTGATAAAACAAAATATACGTATCCAATATTTTTCTATAATCTGAATGACAGGCTAAATAGAATCAAATTTCTTTTACCCAGGAAACATCCCTATTGTCCTGAGCTATCACGGTTCATAAAATACATCTTGGTGACAGGCAGACAGCGGAATCTTAGTAACTGGGTCCCGTTTTTATAACTTGGGTATACAACCTACCGACGCTTTTGAAAAAAAACAGGTGTGTTGTACCCAAACATAGATTGATTTGTTGAGAAAAAATTATGTCTGCTTAATACCAGTATTTAGAAAGATATCAGCTGGTATCGTGCGCCGGTCGAGTGGGCACGTTATTAACTGATAAGTCGCAGGTCTGCGTGCTCTGGCACTCACCTTGATACTGCCGTCATTATCCCACTATAGTGGTTTTACTTCCTACTTTTCCCAAGGTTCTTGTTTTAACGAAGTTCTTTAATGGAGCTTGCAGGAGAAGTAACTTGGGAAAAATCGTTAAGTAACGAAACACATAATCCTTCCTCCATGAGAGATAGTTTACGTGGTTTCCAAGGGCATTTAGGCCCACACATAGGTTAATATGAACCATACAGGATGATAGCTGGCTATAAGAATATATAAAATTCGTAGCCGCCATTTTGGATTTTAGTTTGAGGTTCGCTGCTGCCGGGCATCTTCCAATTCCACACGTTTTTCAGTCATTCGCTACAGCAGATCATTTGATGAGTCTTATATCTCGTTCGGTGAAAAAAAATCGTGAGGAAACAAACGATGAACTAACGTTGGACTCAACGGAAACAAACGGTGGACTAACGTTGGACTCAACGGAAACAAACGTTGGACTCAATTTGAAAACACTCCATGGCTGTGATTTTACTAATACTCAAACATAATACTGTTTTGCTGCTAACATTTATCCATTAACTCTTCATCATTGCCACTACAGGAAATTCCTTAGACAATAGCGAGGTCATAATTACAGTTTTATTATTTACCATATCATTTCTGCTCATGGTGGTTTTTTTTTTTACTTTCAGAGAACAAGTAAAAAGGTGAATGATATCTCATATCTGCTACGTCATTAAGTATGTACATGCAAAATACGCGTTATATGGGCTTTCCTCAGTATATTGGTCCCATTTCTAGGCGCCAATAGACGAGACCATAGCCCGGCCGCCTGCCCGTCATAGTATACGGGCACCTATAATAATTGTAGTAGTTACTACATATAATAAGCCTCCGTGGCGTAGCGGTAGCGGAAGCGGCCGCTGCGCAGGGTGGCGCGGGTTCGATCCCCGCACAGTGCAAGTATTTGTATGCATGAATATGAATATTTGCACTGGTCTGGTCGTGCCTCGGAAAGCACGTTAAGCCGTTGGTCCCGGTTTCCATACGAACATCTAGTGGCAGTCGTTACGGGTTGTTGGAGCCTTCAAAAGTCCAATAATTGGTCTAACTGCAATGCTTCGATGTTGCCTTCGGGTTGTGGAGGTCAGACGGCAGTCGCTTCACGGAAAATGTCGAAGTTTAGCCATATCTGCAGTTGGACTGGTAAAGCGGACCCCAGACTCCAAAGCTGAAAAGGCTTCGGATGCGACTGGGATTAACGCTGGGATGATGATGACTACATATAATAAGCTCTCTCTCTCTCTCTCTCTCTCTCTCTCTTCGTCCACTAACTCATTCCCATAATTCATCACACATATCATATAAACATAATCAGTCTATAATGTCCTCACTCCTGACCTAAGACACAGGCCTCCTCTCGGTGAGAGGTAGTGGGCCGTAATTTACCACGCGGGCCCAGTGGGGATTGTTAGATTCCACATATTTCGAAAGTTCTTTTATTTGGCTCTAGGCCTCTAGGACTCTAGGTTTCCTTACGATTTTTTCCTTCACCGTTTTGAGAGCAGTGGTGATGAAATAATTTACACAAAGTACCTCTTGGGGTTCGAACCTACGACTTATCAACCTGTAAGTCGCAGTACCTGTAAGAAGCTGAAACTACAAGGCCACCGCTGCTCTTTCTCTAATCAAACATATCTTAGAACCAAAATGTGGAAGTTATCTGACATCTGGGTCCGCGTGGTGAATTATGGCACAGTCTTTCTGCCAGAGAGGAGGCTTGTGTCTCGACAATGGGAAACTTATTACGCTATACTTACACAAATCTATAAACATTTTAGAGCCCGACCTTCTCTTTAAGTCAACCGGTGAGTCAACTTTTTGTTTATAATATTGAGCGAGGGGTTACATAAACATTACCTTTTTATTTACTTGTTCGGTGTCGATGTTCGGGGCACTTTCAGATTGCTAGACGGTTTAACGACACTATTATTAGTAGGTATTATGTTATAATTGAGTTAAGAGGTCAGTAGACATTCGTGTTATTGTTTCGTTTTAATCTGCGGTTTTGGAAATTCAACTTTTTATGTGCAATCTCTTATTTTAATTTCAGCCTATAAACATTTACTGCTGAACTTTTAAATCAATCGGTACAAAGAAAGAACCGTCAGGCTGTGGAATGCTTTTGTTTCTTTTTTTCTATTGCGATATTATGTAATAGCTTTTGTCGTCATTTTGGGTCGAGGTCGAAAATTATCCCAAGGGAATGTACTACCCTAATAAAAAGTCCTAACTCAGGTCATGGTCTAATGGTGTGCCGAATCTGTACAGTTGTTACTTAAGGATAATATACAAATAAATAAGTCGTGGTAGCCTAGTGGTTAAAACACCAGCCTCTCAAGTATGAGTGTGCGGGTTCGATTCCAGGTCAGGCAAGTACCAATGTAACTTTTCTTAGTTATATGTACTTTCTAAGTATATCTTGGAATGATTCACAGCCTAATTTAAAGGTGAAGAAAAACATGTTGAGGAAACGTTTACATTAAGTCTGAAATCGCCAACCCGCATTAAGCAAGCGTGGTGATTACGCTCAATCTTTCTCTGTATGAGAGGAGACCTTTGCCCAGCAGTGAGACGATAAAAAGGTTAATGATGATGATGAATATATAAATAGACAGAGTTACTCAGTATTTATTAAAATTAACCAAATTAAAGTAATTTAACCCCTAACCTCAGCAAGGTTAGAATATAAATTACTTATCTGTTCTCTTATATCAAATCTTTAAAAAAATCTCTTATCTTATATCAAATACTATCTCTTATTAATATATAAAGCTGAAGAGTTTGTTTGTTTATATGTTTGTTTGTTTGTTTGAACGCGCTAATCTCGGGAACTACTGGTCCGATTTGTAAAATTATTTTTGCGTAGCCAATTAATCCAGGAAGGCTTTAGGCTATATAACATCACGCTGCGACCAATAGGAGCAGAGCACAACTAACTCCACGCGAACGAAGTCGCTGGCGGAACCTAGTTATTTATATTGCGAATGTTCCGGTTTCGGCATGACAGCCTCCGTGGCCTGTGGCGTAGCGGTAGCGGACGCGGCCGCTGCGCAAGGTGGCGCGGGTTCGATCCCCGCACTGTGCAAGTATTTGTATGCATGAACTCGCACACTGACTTGCACTGGTCTGGTCGTGCCTCGGAAAGCACGTTAAGTCGTTGGTCCCGGTTGCCATACAAACATCTAGTGGCAGTTGTTACAGGTTGTTGGAGCCCTCAAAAGTCCAACAATTGGTCTAACTGTGCTTCGATGTCGCCTTCGGGTTGTGGAGGTCAGACGGCAGTCGATTCACGGAAAATGTCGAAGTTTAGCCGTTTCAGCAGTTGGACTGGTAAAGCGGACCCCAGACTCCAAAGCTGAAGAGGCTTCGGATGCGACTGGGATTAACGCTGTGATGATGATGATGATGATGAATGTTCCGGTTTCGATTGGTCCGTGGATGGGTAAAAAGGAAAGCACGTTAAACAGTTGGTCCCGGTTGTTATTCGTGAAACATTAACAACATTAGAACAGTCGTTAGGATCGGTCGTCAGTAGCCCGAACATGTGATCACCAGTCTTACCAAGAGGTTCCGTCTTACCCAGTAACAGGGTTATGGAGGTCAGATAGGCCGTCGCTCCATGTTAAATACTGATATTCAGCTGCATCTGGTGAGACTGACTGTGCTGCTGAGGACTTTGTTCGGCCACTTCTACCTCCTAGCGAAAGCACTAGGAAGTGGCGAAGAGCTTGCATTTTAGGGGACTGTCTTATGTAATTTGAATAAATGACTATTGATTGTTATTTTGACTAGTAACTGAACTCAAGATAGTTGGAAAAATGTCGGGCAGTTGATGTTTTAGAAAATTTTACTATTTATAAAAAAATAATAATAAAAACAGACACCACTAAATCATGTCGTCTGTAGACGATTCCTAAAAACAACAACTCCTAGATCTAAAGATAGGGTTCAAAGAACATCACAGTTGGAATCTATCAACAAATGAATCTTCAGCAAAATGCTGTGAAACTGTGGCATCTGTCGGCAACTTGACCAGACAATAACCAGCTGATACTGTCTATTTTAATTCCTATTGCCGTAACAGCGTCAAAACAAACAACTATAATCTACTAGCTCTATTCATCATACACTAAAGAAGGTTATTAATCTAAAAGGCTGTCATGCCGGCCATGGGGCATTAATGTTGGGTTTTCTGCTCAAAGATACATACTTAAGCACTACAACTAACCACATTGAAAAAAATTCAGGAACGTGCATTTCGAAGGAACTTTGAGATATATGACTTAGACTCGTAAGAATATATATAATTCTATCATAATTTGATTTGTGTCTTGTAATGTTAACTGCTATGCATTTTTTTATAATTATAAATTAGCGTTTGACTACAATCCCGCCTGATGGTAAGCAGTGATGCAACTGTTGATGGCAAAGCGCGCTAGTTTATGAAGAGCCAATTCACTGAAAAAAAACTGGTTAAATAGGAAGGAAGACGTATAAACCCAGCAACACGATCATAGACACTACGCCAGAGAGAGATTGATCTGGAGGTCCTCCATGATCAAACTCCCGACACAACAACAATTCGCGCTTCGTACCTGGCACTCATCGCAACACAACTTCTCAGACCCGTCCTCCGTACGGTTTCACCAGACATCATGCCGGAAGACGACGAATCGCTTGGCGGCAAGACTGTCTGGTGGATGGGAACTTCTGCCTTTTGTCTCATGCAATTTTGTCGTTTAAAAAGTGTTTCACAGCCTAATTTTAAAAATAAAATTCCTAAAATAATTGTTTCACAAAAAGTCCTTCCCCCAGTACTTCATAATCCCAGTCTTCATTGTGCCACAGCAGGGCAAACACTTCTCCTTAGAAGGTGGTAACATTAATCACTTGCTTGCTCCAGGTGGACTGGCCATCATCATTATCATTTCAGCCGAAAGACGTCCACTGATGGACATAGGCCTCCCCCAAGGTTCTTCACGACGACCGGTCCTGCGACATAACCCGAAGAATTGCAACAATAAAGTGGCAGTAGGCCGGGCACATTCCTCGTAGGACCGATGCCCGATGGGGCCGACGGGTTCTCGAGTGGCGACCTCGCACCGGAAGACGCAGCGTGGGTAGCCCTCGTCAAAGTAGACCGACGACCTGGTGAAGGTCGCGGGAAACCGCTGGATGCGGGAGGACTGACCAATTTTATATTAATTAAATAACTTAGGGATTATTTCTGATTTAAGGAGATTGGCTGCGTGTCGCGGGTTCGATACTCGAATGGAAAAATATTTCCATGACCTAAAAGTAGTTGTTCCGAATCTCCCTAGCCAGATAATGTCCTTCCCTTGTACACAAACTAAATAAAATTTAAGTTAACTGCATGTTTTTGTTTCTATTTCATTAAGAAAAGGACAGAAGATAAAATGGCAGTTTAGACCTGTCAAAGTAGTTCGCTTCTGACGTAAATTGGCATATTATCGGTCGCCATGTTTATAATCGCGTCTAAATTGTCTATGGAGTATCTTAATTTGACAAGATTAAACTAAAATGTTATTTCTATCCTTATCTTAATAAAATAGAAATAAAAAGATGCACTTAACTTTAAATTAGTTTAGTTTGTTAACAAGAGAATCGACGCCATTGATAATCTTTTAAAACTAAAATCCAAATCCGATTCTTTTTAAACAAAATGTAATATTTCCAGTAAGTATAGCAAGGTTTCCTGTGACACGACAAACCTGTTGATATAATTAAATTATATTTTTACCCCAATCCCCAGAACAGCGTGAAAACAATCAATTAACGAGGCGGTTCAATAAAGAAAGCGTTGCGGCGGCCATGACAGTCAGTGTGCTCTATAGTCTATTTATAACTAGCGAGCCACCAGGAGGGTGCACTCGTGTTTATTTACTTGGACGATATTATGCTTTTGTACCTGTTACTGGAAATTATAGGAATGTGTGTTTAACTAAAACAGACATAAATTATAATAGTGTTAAAAGAATTTTTTCGTTATAATGTTCTAAACTAAAGCACCTGCCACTAATATCTTCACCACCTATGGTTGACTGGTAGAGAATGCCTAAGGCATTAAGTCCGCCTCTGTACATGTCCAGTTTTTCACTTTACAAAATTCTTTAATAAGTATATCTACGTCAATTTTTAACCAACCAATAATGTTACCACTGCTGGGATACAGGCCTCCTCTGCTCGAGAGGGAGTGCTGGAGTCTATGTCACATGTTAAGGATTTTTTGGTTCTAAGACACACCGGTTTTACCTTCAAGAAATTTATACGAAGCAAAGTGGAATCCAAACCTGCGATCTAAAAACTAATAAGCCGCAGTTGTGAACTATTTACGTCTGGTTAGATTGCAAACCTGAATATAAGAACCACAAAAGGCACATGCCCGTATGCATACATACGTGAATAATTTCCCCGTTACTGTATAAATATTTGTATGATCTACTAATACGCATTTCTAATTCCCAGTTTGTTTGTGTATGTTGGCACTCGGGCCAATAGGTAACCCTTTCGACGAAGAGATAATATTTGTATTAAAAGTATCACTAATTCATGGTGTGATGTCACTATGATTGTAGACAAACTGATTGATTTATGTATTATTATGTTCATTTGTTCGTAGGGAATTAACATCACATTTTTTTTTATCAATAATTCGTTTAGGTTCTTGTGGCCTAATGTTTTTATCAATGATTCGTTTAGGTTCTTGTGGACAAATGTTTTTATCAATGATTCGTTTAGGTGCTTGTGGACAAATGTTTTTATCAATGATTCGTTTAGGTGCTTGTGGATAAATGTTTTTATCAATGATTCGTTTAGGTGCTTGTGGACAAATGTTTTTATCAATGATTCGTTTAGGTGCTTGTGGATAAATGTTTTTATCAATGATTCGTTTAGGTGCTTGTGGACAAATGTTTTTATCAATGATTCGTTTAGGTGCTTGTGGACAAATGTTTTTATCAATGATTCGTTTAGGTGCTTGTGGACAAATATTTTTATCAATGATTCCTTTAGGTTCTTGTGGACAAATGTTTTTATCAATGATTCGTTTAGGTGCTTTGTGCCAGTTATGACTTACGGAACTGAAACGTGGTCGCTCACAATGGGCCTCATACGAAGGCTCAGAGTCACACAAAGGGCAATGGAAAGAGCTATGCTAGGAGTTTCTCTGCGTGATCGAATCAGAAATGAGGAGATCCGCAGAAGAACCAAAGTCACCGACATAGCTCTGCGAGTCGCTAAACTTAAGTGGCAGTGGGCAGGGCACATTGCTCGTAGGACCGATGGCCGATGGGGCAGTAAGGTTCTGGAGTGGCGGCCACGTACTGGAAGATGCAGCGTAGGGAGGCCCCCAACAAGGTGGACCGATGACCGGGTGAAGGTCGCGGGAAGCCGATGGATGCGGGCAGCACAAGACCGGTCAGCGTGGAGAGCCTTGGGGGAGGCCTTTGTCCAGCAGTGGACGTCTATAGGCTGAAGAAGAAGAAGAAGAAGATCTAATTATGTAGTCATTAAGATGCTGATATCTAGCAAATTGCTAAAAGAAAGACACAAGATAAAAATACTCGCGTCGTACAGGTAAAAATGATTACCACCCAACGAAGTTAGCACGGGTCAGTTGTACATAAAGTTCCGTTTAGAATCAAAATCAGAATGTGTTATTTGTAAACATTGGTCAAATAACAACCTTTGCCATAACAAAAAAAAAAGTTAACTCAAATGTGAAAAATAAAAGCTAGTTTAGTTCTTATGTGACCTGAAGAGATCAAAAGGCCGAAACTGATTAAATTTTCAATCATAAATACCAACAATGGCTAAAATGAAACTGAGCTAGACACATTTGCTGCGTGGCAGAAGACCAAAAGGGCAAACTTATGAACCAATGAGTTCTTCTTAATGGCAACATCGAGGCAACACAATCCCCACATCCCCAAAAACCAGTGTCCTTAACAGCTTTGAACGGAGAGATATGGAATAAGAATACGGAGACCTTTACACTGTAGTGGTACAACTATAGTAATAATAATTATTAGGTACAATAGGCATAACATCACAGTCGAGACGACTCGAGGCTCCCAGTTTCCGAGTAACAGTCATACCTACCGTAATAGCAACCTATAATAAAATATCTGAATCCCGACTGGTTGGACGAACAAATAAATTTCTGGTATCTGTGCACAAAAAGCATGCTTTTACTGAATGCGTCCGGACGAAAGGGATCGATGACTGAACTAATCAACTGGGAATGGATGTCATCAGGTCTGCGGTGACGAAAGTCTCGTGTCAAGGTGATAAGCTGTTTTCGAACAAGAATTTTTGAAGACAAACACTTTCTTTAATTTATATTACAACATTCATTACATGTTTAACAAATCCAATGAGTCATCAGCCGTTCAGTTTCGAGCCGTTTGGGGTTGAAACACTAGGGCCATGGGGTCCGAGTGCACACCAATTATTTCGGGAGATCGCCAATCGTTTAATCGACTCTTCACGTGACCAGAGGGCTGGGCTATTTTTTGGCCAAAGAATCAGCATCGCCATACAACGTGGCAATGCTGGCAGCCTTTTGGGCACGTTTCCTGTTGACAGCGATGCGGATGAATTTTTTGATGCCCTCTAGTTTTTTCAATTCCTCCTTTATATACTTGTACATAATTATATTTTTATTTTATTTTTTTTTTACTTTTTAAATTATGTAAATATTAGCCATGTAATTAATGAAATTGAAATAAACTATAATTATTTCATGAGTCATTATAATGATAGTGGATAGTCGTATATGCACGCTATCTTCTTATAAATGTATGGACGCATCGATGCGTCTGAAATAATGATATTATTATTATAGCAAGATTACAATTCCGTGTCATTACTTTGATTTTACTTGTGAAGTAGCTACGGAACCCTATGTGTAAGTGTCCGACTCGCACTTGACCGTTTTATACATATATTTGTGTTAGTTGTGAAAAATACTTCCTACTGAACTAAAAATTTACTTTTACTACATGATACGTTCTAAGATGTGATTCGTCGATTTGAACAATAAATGGGCCTAAACGGGCCTTGTAGGATGCGTTAGAACCACAGAAGAGATAAAGTTATTCAACTATTCCGTGGTTAGGACATAAGTGCCAGGGTCAGTACGCAGGAGGTGCCTGAAGACGAGCGTCATCACCGAGGGATTCCAATGAAACGCTGGCGTGATATCTTAGGAATATATGTTGATGAAAGATTGGCCGCAGGACACACGAGGAACAGTGGCAAACCCAGCAGTTGGACGATACAGGTAAGAAAAATCAATAAAAAATTAATGCCTGTATGTAATTGCAATTTCAACCGTACGGAGGACGGGTTTGAGCAGTTTTATTGCGATGTGTGCGGATGTGTTTGGTCGTGGAGGATCTCCAGTTCAATCTCCCTCTGGCACAAAATCGTTGGTCGTGTTTAGGGTTGTAACGGAGGCTTGTTAGCGGAGGCGGAGGCGGATGCGGAGGCGACGAGTCTCACCTCCGCGGATGCGGAGGCGACGAGTCTCACCTCCGCGGATGCGGAGGTTAACGGAGGCGGAGGCGTAGGTAGAATAGAAAGAGAAAGCACATATAGAAAAAATTTAAATTTATGATTAATTAAAACAAAAATTTTATTTTAAATACCTACATTAATATTAGTATACTTGGTAAAAAAAATATTACCTTCTTGTAATGAAAATTAAGGAGAAACAAATTGTGTTTGCCGCATTCCCGCCTCGCACTAGTTGATTCTTGACAATTTCGCGCTCAAACGCGGCCGGACGGTTGTCGAGCGTCGCAGCTTGTGCGTTATTTATTTTATAAATACGTAAATAAACCTCCGTTATAACTCCGCAAAAATTATGCGGAGGCGGAGCCGGTAGCGAAGATACGATTTCTTGCGGAACTTCCGCAGTAACGGAAGCGGAGGCGAAGCTCCGTTACAACCCTAATCGTGTTGTTGGATTTGACATTGCATCACCTCGCTCTAATGTCGTCTTCCTTCCAATTCGCTCAGTTTTTTTGAGTCAATATGCCTAATAAACTAGTGCGCTTAACAATCAACGATTGCATCTCTGCTTACCATCAGGCGGGATTGCGGTTAAGCACAAGTTTACAAGTATTAAAAAAAAATAGATATATTTTCCATGCCTTCCCTTTGTCATTCTCGTATCTTTTCCAGTCGTTACTGGTTATCAGAAGCTCAATTACAGTAAAGGGTCAAAAGTGGAGTACCACTTTTGACACTTATTGTTATTGCAATAAAGTTCAAAAGTCGTAATGCACTTTTGACCCCTACTGTACATACTGGTATTCAGTTACGTCTAGTCAGACTCGAAGCTGACCACAACTTAGCTCAGTACAATATTTTAAACATTTTATATTCTTTCGCGGTTGAGCATTAAGCATGTTTTTAGAACACAAAACATATGAATAAGATTTTTACCATAGAGAAATAAGAGAATATAAATTATAGTATATTTTCCACATGGGCTTCAAGAAATACCATAACAGTCGGACACGCCATGCATTTCCATTGCCCCGTAGCAAATCAATTAAAACAATAATAATCTACTTAATAGGAAAATATGAATTGGAAAGAGGTTTTCTAGCTTATAATAGATATATGTATTTTATTAACTAGCTTGGTGTAACGTTTATAAGAAAAAATATTTATTTTTATTTAACAATAAATTCTCGTAAAAATTTATTATACTAGCTGCGCCCTGCGGTGTCACCCGCGTAGGTTTTGATATGTTTTTATATCTTCTGCTCCTATTGGTCGCAGCGTGATGTTATATAAACTAAAGCCTTCCTGGATTAATGGGTTATCCAACGCAAAAATAATTTTTCAACAATCAAACTCTTCAGCTTTATACTATATTAGTATAAATAGGTAGATATATTTCCTTTTTTTTTGTTCTTTTGGGGTAACTGTGAGTACATAATCAACCACTGTTGCCATCCTAGGACCTCCATGAGAGGGTAGGCCGGAATCTACTCTGTGGGCCTACTTCGGGTCGGCAAATGACAAGTATATGTCTTCGAATTTTTGTAAGTAAGTATCTATGATATGCCAGTACCCACGGTTGGAACGCCCCAAATGGTGAAGAAATACGTGGTGATCGGATCACCATTCAGGAACTCCAGTAAAAACCATTCGTTACCCTCCGTATTCGCCAGACCTTGCTGCAAAGGACTACCATTTTTGCGTGATTTGGACAATTTGTGGAAAGTTTGTGCAGTCTAGATCCTCAGAGTTCTGTCGCAAAGGCATAAATGACCTTATTAGATGGCAGCAATGTATAGATAATAATGGTAACTATTTTGATTAAATAAATAAATTTACGTATATACACCTCCTTTTAACTAATTTATTTAATTTAATCTAATTTATTTAAAGATAATTCGATTCAAAACTTTAGAAAAGTTGTAATCGTGAAGCGTCTGCCGTCTGATCTTCACAACCCGAAGTATTGCATTTAGACCAATTGTTGGACTTTTGAGGGCTCCAACAACCCGTAACGACTGCCACTAGATGTTCGTATGGCAACCGGGACCAACGGCTTAACGTGCTTTCCGAGGCACGACCAGACCAGTGCAAATATTCATATTCATGCATACAAATACTTGCTCTGTGCGGGGATCGAACCCGCGCCACCTTGCGCAGCGGTCACTTCCGCTACCGCTACGCCACGGAGGCTGTCAACGTAAGGTAGCTTTATATATTAGTATAGATTATATTTTAAACGATCTCACCAATTTTCAGCTTGCTGTGACTCTCATTTTTTGGTCTTATTTGACCGGGTTATTTATAACACGGTGTACATAATAAAGAGTTATATGATATTCACTTATATTAAGGTCTCAAACTAGTTGACAGGTAATAGTACTGATAGTAAGGACCTTTGAAGTTACTCGATCAATAACTACATACGTACGTCTAAGCATAACAATTACTTATTTCTTTATACCTACCAGGACACACAGATCGGTCCTCAAAGTAATTAATCATTTATTTAAATTAATAATATGCGTAAATTATTTGCAATGTATCTACAATTCATTTAGTGTCGCCTTATCTCTTCTCCCTCTCCTTGTCTCCTTTTTATAAAAAGTTGCCACGTCCAGCAGATTCTCTTTCTTATTGCCACAAAAGCATGTGATTTTTATTATAAAAAAATACGTCCTTACTTGTATAAATTAAACAAAGAAAGACACACATACATCAGATAAAAAGAAATAAAATGTGTAACCGACATAGCCCGAAGAATTGCAACACTAATAAGTGGCAGTGTGCTGGACACATTGCCGGTAGGACCGATGCCCGATGGGGCCGACGGGTTCTCAAGTGGCGACCACGCACCGGAAGACGTAGCGTGGGTAGGCCCCCGACAAGGTGGACCGACGACCTGGTGAAGGTCGCGGGAAACCGCTGGATGCGGGAGGCGCAGGACCGGTCGTCGTGGAGAGCCTTGGGGGAGGCCTATGTAATGATGATGATGATGAAAATATGTAAAGTCCGTCGTCGGTACCTATCTGCGTTCACGATTTAATTACCAAAAATATAAACAAATATAAATTAATGGCCGCATTACTTTTATTCCTATATAATGAAGTTTAGTTAACGCTACAACTTCAATATTTTTTATAAATTTTTCATTGGTGTTAATAACTCTGAAATCAACTCGGGGGACACAACTCTGAAATCAAGGGGCAGGTACACACATCATCATCATCATCACAGCGTTAATCCCAGTCGCATCCGAAGCCTTTTCAGCTCTGGAGTCTGGGGTCCGCTTTACCAGTCCATCTGCTGAAATGGCTAAACTTCGACATTTTCCGTGAAGCGACTGCCGTCTGACCTCCACAACCCGAAGGCGACATCGAAGCATTGCAGTTAGACCAATTGTTGGACTTTTGAGGGCTCCAACAACCCGTAACGACTGCCACTAGATGTTTGTATGGCAACCGGGACCAACGGCAGGTACACACATATTCCCCCTTATAACCGTTTATAAACGTTCCTTAATGTTATCTAGTGATTAGCGATTGTTTCACCGTACATTTTAAATGATCATTAAAGTTAAGTGACGTACTTATCGTTTATGAATAAACCCTTCAAACACTGTGGTGTTTATTCACAAACGATGATTAAAGTTAATGACGTTAAAAGGTCAAAAACTGTATGGTTAAAGAATTGGTAATCACTAGTTAATTTTAAACCACGTTATGAATAAGGGGGATTGTATTCTAAACTTGCCCCCTATTGCATGGAACGTAAAAAGCATTGTACGTTTTTCGAAAGAAATTTATATGAAATAGGTGGAAAATTCGTAAATTTTATTATTTTAACTGTGCTTTGTTTATGAAATATGTAAGTTCTCTCAATGGCGCGGGCCTGCGGGCGGTGAGCAGTGGGCAGCTCGCCGCCCGGTAAGGACCAGACCCGAGTCGACGGCGCGTTGTATTACATGCGCGCCTCGAAGAGATGTCAGCACATCGTGACGGGGTCCACGAAGACCGATGCCTCCTGGGTCAGGGTTGCGGGTTGATTAAACAAGAAACCGTGGCCCTGGCCATCGCACAGGCAAATGTAGAAACACGGGTGGGTTTAGTCAGTAAAAGTCAGACACGCCCTTCCGCACCGCCCAGAGCGGGAGAAGTCATTTGATGATTTCCCATCCCAACAAAAAAAAGGCGGTCATAGGCTTCCCAGTGCCACTTCAATTAACGCTCAAATGTAAAACTCTCTTCATCACACTGGATCAATTGGTTGGTGATCGCAGTATTTTCTATCTTACTTTACTTAATCAGCCTCTAATGTTCCCACTCCTGGGACTCAGCCCTCCTCTCGGTGAGAGGAAGTGGGTCGTAATTTACTACGCGGGCCCAGGCGGGTTGGCAGATGTTACATGTCTTCGAGGTTTTGCCTTGAAGACGTCTCGTCACGATGTTTTCCTTCACCGTTTTGAGAGCAGTGGTGATGAAATAATTTGCACAAAGTAAAGCGCCTGATGGGATTCGAACCTACGACCTACAACTTACAACGACTATAACTACCTTTTGCAAAAACCTAATACCTACATACAATATAGTCTGTTTGGTTACACAACAAGCCAAATATACAGAATATCATAATATAATCAGACATATTATCATCCATCAGAAATGAACAACGTTACTATTACGAATGATCAGAGTCTAGTTCTAAAGCTCACGTGCCAAAGGTTAGTGTGACTTGGATGTCTGCCCACCCCACCAGGAAAAAAACAGCGCGTGATAAATAAACAACAAACGAGAAACAGAATAAAATAATAACGAAGAAATTTAAAAATAATAACTCGAATTGATAATGAGGTACAACAATAACTGTCCCATTTAAATTTATTATTGTGTTCATTATATTATTATACCTACTATAGTTACTTAATAAGACTTTTAAAAATAATAAGACTGCATCTCTAGAACGTTTTGCAAGTATAGAAATAACTTTATTATGAAAATATCCAAAACAAGACACTTTATTACTGACTTGCATGCGTCTAATAACAATATACACTAGAACATTCTAGAATGTATTTTATATTTTTAAATTACTAAAAACATTTTAAAAAATGCTGGCATTTATGAGTTTTAACCTCAACATAAACACATAAAATCAGTACTAATTGTAATACCTGTGTTTCGTTATTTAGTATGGCTATAAAACACAAGTAAAGAAGCTGCGGGTCAGTTAGCTATAGACTTAGCATATAAATTAAACATTATATTTATACCTATCAGTATAATAATTAACACAAAAGACACACTAAAATATTGGCAAGGGACCACTCCCTTAGACTCCTTAATCAATTTTCTACACTATGACGTCAGATTTCTGCAGCCATTTTAAGATGTTTAGTCTGATCAATCCGACTTTAACATATTTTTCAATTAGATCAAATGTGGAATAACATCAGTGAATAAAGAATTTTTTTTTTTTTATATATAAAAATTTTGGACGGAAAATTTTCAATGATGAAAATTACGCATCACAGTTGGATAAGGACGTAGACTTCAGCTCAGATTTTTGCACATTAGCCAAAGCTACAAATTATGATGAAACCAAAATCAATTCCAAAAAAGATAATAAAAATTGAAACTCACCTCCGTGCTCCTCCATCATTAAAACTATCCACTAACACTAAGAAAAAGTTCCTAAAACTAATATCACACGAAACAAAAATCGTTTATCGACAAAATCACCGACTACACCACTTATAGTCTGTATTGATCACCACTCTTTATAATAATCACCAGTTTCGAATTTATCCCATTTGTTTGAGGGATATTTTAGTTTTTTTGTACTAGATTTTTAATTTGACGCGAGTGCGATAGTTCGGCGGCATTTGTTTGCGTGCGACTGTACTCTGCTGCGTTCAGGGCGGTACTGTCCAAGTCAACTGAACATTAATTTGAACAAACCGTTCAGCGCTGAACGTGTTGAAGACAGCGTGACTGAGTCAAGTTCAGAGTCGACTCGGTGGTAAACTACTGAAAATAATGCGCTTTTGTCGCTGTTTATGTGTTTTGAATTTGTGTAGCACATTGGAGATTTGTTTGTGTCCTAAAATGGTTCGATGAGACAGATTTTGAATTATGATCCTGAAAAAATTGATAATGACTACAGTCATTAGAATATAGGCGACACGGTTTGTGAAGTGGTTGAGAAATCGACTGCTGCACTCCGTTTCGCGGGTTTGATTCCCGGACGGAATACATATTCGTAAAAAAAAAGAAAAAAAAGACCTGTAGGTCATCATAGGTGCATCTTGAGGAAACCTGGACTTCAAGTCTGAAATCGACCGCAAATCAATCCGCATTGAGCAAGCATGGTGATTACGCTCAATCGTTCTCTGTATGAGACGAGACCTGTGCCCAGCAGTGGGACTATAAAAGGTTGATGATGATAGTCTGTTGGTCTGGCTATTTGTGCATGTGAGTTTAAATGTTAGTAAGTGCACCCACGATACAGGAGTAAATCCTAGCGTGGGAAAAGGTTTATATGAAAAAACCTGCCGGATGCTCGGGCTAGTAGGGAATCAATCCGGTTCGAAAGAGAGGCCATGGTTGAGCGAACGAGTGTTGCACTGCAGGCAGTCTCCGAATGGGGCAATGCCAATCTTGTAGCATTAAATGCCGCCAAAACACAGGCGTGTCTTTTCACCGCCAAAAGGTGCCCGTTCACCTTGGCTCCTACTTTTCGAAATGTGTCCTTGGAGTGTTCCGACCGCCTTCAGCTTTTGGGGGTTGAGATTTCCTCGAACCTTAACTTTGGGCAGTTCATTGAGTCCAAGGCCAAGGTGGCTGTCAGGAAACTTGGCGTTATCGCAAAGGTCCGGCAGTACTTCACACCTGGGCAGCTTCTAATGTTATACAAAGCACAGGTCCGTTCGTGTGTGGAGTACTGCAGCCACATTTGGGCTGGTGCTGCCAAGTGTCACCTGGCCACTTTGGATTCAGTGGAGAGACGTGCAAAGAGGCTGATTGGTGACCCTGATCTAACTCGAGTTGGTCTCCAAAGCCTAGAGCACAGGCGTAGAGTAGCCAGCCTTTCGGTGTTCTATAGGATGCATTTCGGGGAGTGTGCGAGGGAATTGCATGATTTAATTCCCCATCTCCGTTCCACCAGCGGACGACCCGTCGTACGGCTGGTTTCCACCCTTACGTTGTTAACACCACTACGATCCGGACGAAGCGTTTCGCCTCCTCCTTTATACCGCGTACATTGAAGGACTGGAACAATTTGCCAGCGGCGGTGTTTCCGTCGGACTACAATTTGAGTGTCTTCAAGGCTAGAGTGAATAGGCTCTTAATAAACTAGTGCGCTTTACCATCAACGATTGCGTCACTGCTTACCATCAGGCAGGATTGCGATCAAGCGCTAGTTTATAATATAAAAAAAAAAAATATGACAAAGCTGCGGCAGCTTTTTCTTCCATTATAATGAATTGTGTAGGTCAGTAACTCCCTAGTCGCTCCTAGTTATTCCTAAATATTGGTATTCAGCTAAAATAGCACAGTAATTACGTTTCATACTATCAGTAGCAATGGGTTTCATTTTGACATTTAACATTCATTGCGGTACTAACATTGTTGGCAGTTTGAAAAATGGGAACTTATGGAACAATGTACTAGCAATAAGCTTAAAAATCATTCCAATTGATAGTAATAGTGTGTTATGCAATTAGGAGGTACACTTAGGGGGTACTGGGTACACTGAAAACCGGCCCCATCTTAGTTGAAATAAATATAGTTTAAAAAACTAAAAAAAACATGCTTTTAAAACGTATCAAACTGAGAAGTTAAAAAATTTTTTTAAAAAAGTTTGAGGCGCTTTGTGCCATAATTTTTGTATATTAAGCGCCTTACGCTTTTTTAAACTATATTTATTTTCAACTTTTTAGTTCGATATTCCTTTAAAAAAAAAAAAAAAAACGAACGAACGAACGTATTGAAAACGGTGAAACATTTTACAGTAATGAGCCGCTCACTCTTAGTCCAAAGAGTTAGAGACGGACAAACAAACAAACAAACAAGCAAATATACAACTGAAGCTAATAAAAAGCATGTAAAAAGGCTGGACAGATGATTAGGACTTGTCTATGAGTTGTGATTTTGAAAGTCACACTTCTCTAACCATATTTATTTATTTATATATTCTTTATGGTACACCAATCAAACATCGAACAAAATATATTCAACACAAAAACATACAATGGGCGGCCTTATCGATGCGATCTCTTCCAGGCAACCAGAGAATGGACTGATTCTCCCGAACCACA
This sequence comes from Sesamia nonagrioides, assembly GCA_017933935.1. Taxonomy (NCBI): domain Eukaryota; kingdom Metazoa; phylum Arthropoda; class Insecta; order Lepidoptera; family Noctuidae; genus Sesamia; species Sesamia nonagrioides. Next base: position 588,050 of record JADWQK010002442.1, read on the forward strand.
TATAGCACTGTCGCTGGTGCAAACATCATTAATACAATATACTGAAGTAGATACACAAATACATACATATACAAAAATAAATACATAGATACTGAACATAATAGGTAAGCAAATAAATTGATGATGATAGTGTTCCTGACCGATTTCGGCCACGGCGACCACTTCGACTCCTAGCTGACGATTTGGCGCTCATGCGCCCGAAGATGGCTTATGTAGCTATCTTGGCGGCGAAACTTCGTGCACACTGAGGGCACGTAAGCACGCCGTCGACGTAGTTGTATGTGACAACTAAGAAGGCAGCAGGTGGGCGGGCCTTTATTGTATTTTTTTTTTATATATATAAATTACAAACTAGCGCTTGACTGCAATCCCGCCTGATGGTAAGCAGTGATGCAATCGTTGATGGTAAAGCGCGCTAGTTTATTAAGCCTACTCACTCAAAAGAACTGAGTAAATAGGGAGGAAGACGGCAGTTGAGCGCGGTGATGCAATGTTAAACCCAACAACACGACCAACGATGCTGCGCCAGAGGGATATTGATCTGGAAGCCCTCTACAACCAAACTCCCGACACAACAACATTTCGCGCATCGTACCCGGCACGTACATCGCAACACAACGGCTCAGACCCGTCCTCCGTACGGCTTCACCAGACATCATGCCGGAACACGATGAATCGCTTGGCGGCATGACTTTGTCTGGTGGGTGGTAATTTACGCCAGCGGCTGATGTTGTGGCCTACCACCAATAAACAAATAAATAAATGGTCAAATAAATTAGCCAAAAAGTGTTTGTTGAACAAGATCATAACGACAAGTAGTGTTCCCTCACAAGTCTCTTGAATTCCTGCAACGATTGACATACACATATACACATACAACATACTAACATACACACAATCCTTCCATCGTGCCTTTGGTCTAGCCCTACTCATATAGCAATCGATTTATGACACAAAACTTTCCTCACGAGATTTTCCTCGTTCCATGTGACACATCGCATCCCCATATCCTGACGAATCATGAGTATCATGACCTTTACTATTGGTTGTCGTTCCTGAAAGCCAAATCAAATTTTAAAAATTTAAGTAAATCTTCTGTTCAATATTGTCATCATCATCAACCTTTTTATAGTCCCACTGCTGGGCACAGGTCTCCTCTCATACAGAGAAGGGTTGAGCGTAATCACCACGCTTGCTCAATGCGGGTTGGCTTTCTATATTTTACCTGTCTTTAATAGTCAGCCTATTAATTTCCCATGGTTGAGATCCTTAAATAGATTCTGGCATAAGCTTCCTCTCTATGGAAGGGAATGAATCATACTCCACCACTTGCGCCCGGTGCTGATTGGTACATTTCATGTCTGTCAACGACGTACAAATCGTAAGTCGCCTGTAAATATCTACTACTCCGCGGCTATTACCACTTGCCTACCTTTGCTCACATACAACAGCATAAACCAATTGAAATTGAATCTAGATAATGACAATCTTCCAGGGCCCGTACTTAATCATGTCATTTTATTAACGGTGAAAATGTTTTTTTGTTTATGTTTAAGTATATAAATTAGTGCTTGACTGTGATCCCGCCATATGGCTAACGTTGATGATAAAGCGGAATAGTTCACATAGAGCTTTTTCAATTAAAATAATTTATTTTCTCCTTGAATACACAAAATTATTATAATCATACAGGAAGACCGCTGCAGGCATGTTCCAGTACTTCAGTATACGTATTATAAATGACGAGGAGTAACGCTTCGTCTTTGACCAGTGTGTGTTGCCAGTGATGACGTACGGAACTGAAACGTGGTCGATCACAATGGGCCTCATACGAAGGCTCAGAGTCACACAAAGGGCGATGGCAAGAGCTACGCTCGGAGTTTCTCTGCGCGATCCAATCAGAAATGAGGAGATCCGCAGAAGAACCCAAGTCACAGACATAGCTCTTCGAGTCGCTAAAATTAAGTGGCAGTGGGCGGGACACATTGCTCGTAGTACCGATGGCCGATGGGGCAGTAAGGTAAAACACAGCATAGAAAGGCCCCCAACAAGGTGGACCGGTGACCTGGTTAAAGTCGCGGTAAGCCGATGGATGCGGGCAGTACAAGACTGGTCATCGTGGAAAGCCTTGGGGGAGGCCTTTATCCAGCAGTGGACCTCTATAGGCTGAAGAAGAAGAAGAACGCTTCGTCCGGATCGTAATACTTTTAACAACATAAGGGTGGATTATTGCCGCATGACGGGTGGCCCGATGATGGAACGGTGATATAAACCCCACACACTCTCTCCAAAATGTACCTTATAGAAAACCGAAGGGCTGATTACACTTTGCCTGTTTTTCTGTATTTCCATACTGTCTCCACAGGCATACACGTGTCCCACAAACAAGATGACCTCAGCTCACTAATTATTATGCGACCTTCACCTATTTAGCCATGAAGTGATAATAAACTGCCTTTGCTGAATATTTTCAGTACCTTCTAACTGTTGTCCTTGTATTTATGGGAAAATGGATTTATGAAGCGTGCCTAAATAATTGTCTGACTGTTATCTTCACAGTTAGCTCAAACTCAAAGCATTTATTTGAAATAAGCCAATTATAGGCGCTTTTGAATTGTCATAGGATCGGTTATTTGGAAAGAGGTTGCTAGTTGTATTCCGAAATGAGGTAGGTTATGGAGAAGAACGGGCAAGAGATTCCACGCGAAATCTTTTTAAAACTATCCGAAAGACCGTTTTCAAAGCTGCCTCTACTATTTATCAACAAAGAAATAGATTAAAAAGTTCTTCTTTATCAAAATTACTTTTCCTTCAGTCAATTGATTAAAAATATTGAAATATGTAATAATTTCATCTGTTTCTTCATAAATTTTGAACTTTCACGTTGTGTTTTTATTTCTTTGATAATTAATGCAAAAATCATCGAAGTTCGGTTTTCCATAAATATTGAACCTTGATGTTGAGCTTTTGATGATGACATTGACGTCAAGACCGATATTTTTCTAATATCGATCATCCCTACAGCATATAGTCAGAAAAGCCACCGTAAGCGCGGGCTTATGGGCGGCGAGCTGCCAGAGTTTAAATCACAAACATACTTATAGGTTAGATTATAGGTTAGGTTTTGGAGGTGCACTGGATTTCTAAAAGTAATATAGAGGACTAAAGTCTGTAATAGAAATGGCTAGTAATAAAATACTTCTGACGCATCTAAAAAGGTCGAATACCCTTTTCGGCACCTATTTTTTTTTTTTTTCCATTACTATGGACAAAAAAACTACTACTAGAAACTTACAGGTAAAACTGGAAGCCAAAGTTTGAACATTCTGTTGAAGATAAGAATTTTGACCGCGAGTAACCTTGTATGGTCGACGTTGACCACCTCTCTCTTTCTTACACACGCTACATCGTAAACGTTGACACCGTGAAATTATTACTATCAAAGAGCTTAGAAAGAGATAGCGCGTCAATAGCAATTTTCAAGGTCATTTATTTTATCTTCACTTTTTAGTTCAGAGTGTGGCTTACAGATTTACCTATAATTTTCTTGGTCCATCTTCACCTGTTGCTACCACAACATCGACTGTGGACGGAGCTTTGAACTCTTCGCAACTCTGGCAGATCGCCAACGCGCTACGTCGTAAGTGAATACTTACGCTTACTTTCCAAACTTGTTGCTTTTATACAATAAAAACGTTGACAGAAGGTGCACAAATAGCCAAGAGCAGCAAGTTTTCCATTCAATTATAGTACCAAAAAATATTTTTTTTATTTTTATTACAGGCGCAAGTAATGTGGGTTCTATACAAAACTACTCCTATCCCTAAAGATTTAAACATCAGGAATTAAAATTTAAAAAAAAAACTGTAAAAGGTGATAAGACCGGACAAGTGCCATTCGGACTCGCCCACGAAGGGTTCCGTACCATCGTCTTAACCAAAAAAAATATTGTTTTTAGTACTTTGTTTTTATAGCGGCAACAGAGACGCATTATCTGTGAAAATTTAAACTCTCTATCAGAGTTCGTGGGATACAGCCCGATAAAATACATTTTGCAAAAATGGTTTAACTATTACTTATTATTTTTAACAATTGGATGTGTTTCACTTCGGTTCTGTTTTTTTTTTCAATTATTTCCCTCTGGCGCAGCATTGTTGGTGGTGTTGGTCTTGGGCTTAACATTGCATCACCCCCTCAACTGCCGTCTTCCTTCCTATTCCTAAGTTTTTTAAGTGAATAGGCTTAATAAACCAGAGCGCTTTACCATCAACGATGCATCACTGCTTACCATCAGGCGGGATTGCGGTCAAGCAATAGTTTATAATTGTATAAAAAAACGACTTCAGTCGCCTTAAAAATATGTGTCGCGGGTTCGATTCCCGTACGGAACAAATATTTATATGACCTACAAGTAGTTGGTCCGGGTCTAGCTGTATGTGAGTTTATATGTTTGTAAACGTACCCACAATACAGGAGAAATTCCTAGATTAAAAAAGTAAAAAAAAAAAAGGAATAAAGTTTTCTCTAACTATCAAATCATGAGAACTATAAACTCTGACGCTGATTCCATAAACCTTGCTGTGTTCCATATCGGTATACCACGTCCAAAGCCAAGGTCAGACAGCTGGGGCCTGGCGGTGGGGAGGTGGAGGGGAGAGGGGAGACTAGAGTCAACAGTCGTAACTGTGTTGTCTGACCTCACCACCTCCTGGGGTTGCTACATGAAGCATTTACCCTTCAATCTGGGTAGGTTACATGTTTTGAACACTTTCCATAAATAAAAAAATATTTTGATTTATGGAACAGACACATTGTTAGAACCAAAATTCACTTGTTCTGGGAAAAAAATCTTTAAAGATCTGTAAATCATCATCATCATCATCTCAGTGTTAATCCCAGTCGCATCCGTAGCTTTTCAGCTTTGGAGTCTGGGGTCCGCTTTACCAGTCCTAACTGCTGATTTTGGCTAAGCTTCGATATTTTCCGTGAAGCCACTGCTGTCTGACCTCCACAACCCGAAGGCGATATCTAAGCATTGCAGTTAGACCAATTGTTAGACTTTTGAGGGTTCCATTAACCCGTAACGACTGCCATTAGATGTTCGTATGGAAACCGAGACCAACAGCTTAACGTGCTTTCCGGGGCACGACCAGACCAGTGCAAATATTCATATTCATGCATACAAATATTTGCAATGTGCGGGGATCGAAACCGCGCCTCCTTGCGCAACGGCCGCGTTCGCTACCGCTACGCGCTTTAGAGATCTATAAATGACGCTCTCCGCGGAGGGGCCTCAGTATGTTTCCCATCCACGGACCAACCTCAGGAACCCAAGCTTAACTATCAACCACCCGAGCGTTATTATTTAGTCCGTGTTTAGGTATATTTTGACCAATATCTGGCTACCTCATGAAATCCGCCAAGCCTCTATTTGTCCAGCTCGTTTGACTGACTGCGGTACCCTCTACCGCCACAAATCTTTACTCCCACCACCAACGACCTTCCCGAAATGTCTTCGTAACTAGGTCTAGGTTTATTAGTTAGTAATAAGGCTTATAGAATAACCAGTTTCTACTTTTAGACTTAGCTAGTGGTATTTAATTTAGCCTAGTGGTTAAAACACCAGCATCTCAAGTCATACTTGAGAGGCGTGCGGGTGGAGGTGTGCGAGGTTAAGCAAGTACCAATGTAACTTTTCTAAGTTATATGTACTTTCTAAGTATATTTTGGACGCCAATGACTGATTATAAGGTGAAGGAAAACATCTTAATTCCTTAAGATGTTTTCCTTCTTCATACTTCTTACTTACTGACTTAAAGTTCAAGTTTCCACCTGACTTTAAGTCTGTAATCGCCAACGCGCATTGAGCAAGCGTGGTGATTAAGCTCAGTCCTTCTGTGCCCAGCAGTGGGATGATAATAAGGTTGATGATGATTTAATTTAGGAGGAGGAGGTTCGGTGGTGGCCCAGTGACTGCCGCGCTTACTAGTTACATGTCATAGGTTAGGTTACTATTAGGTTATTGGTTAGGTTGGTTATTGCATTCGTGTTAATTATTTTATCACCATCGCTATCACAAAGATGAAGGAACCAGCATTGTGCATTGTGAAGAAACCAGCATGTTCTAGAACCGCATTGAGCAGCGCTTCTTCCGTGGAATATTAAATTATTGCGATCCTCAACCCGTCTGCCAAGCGTGGGGATTATGGTAAACCCCCCCAACGTAATGGAAAACCTTGTAAGAGGCCTTTGTCCAGTAGTGGACCTCTATAGGCTGAAGAAGAAGAAGAAGAAGAAGAATGCTATTTAATAAAAATCTTAAAATGCCTTTATGTTTTTTTTTTTTAATTGTTGCCTTAGTTCGTCATTGTCAATGATAATAATAATATTAATGTTTATTGGTGCAAAACCTTACAGAGAAGCTTAATATCTAGCTAAAATTAAAGGCGCACAAAAGTTGAAACAATGACTCCCAAACTAGAAATTACCTGTGACTTAGGAGTCAGTGTTCTGCCACTAGAATGAGATGCTGGTAAGCTGATATTATTCAGAAAAATATATTACTATACTTTTGAAAACATAGTAAAAGAAAAAGTGATGAACAAAAGTAAAAATAGTAGAAAAAAAATAAATAAATAGAAAAGATAAAAAAAAGTAAGTATAAAATGACTATGTCGTAGGTTGATAATGTGTGTGTGTGACTGAGAATCGTGTGTGTTGTTTGCATTGTCTGAGTGGGTGTGTGTGTGGATGTGTGTGTGCGATTGGGTGTGCGTGCGTGTGTGTGTGCGTGTGAGTGTGTGTGCGTGTGAGCGTGAGGGTGTGTTTGCGTGCGTATATGGATGAATGTGCATGTGTATGTGTGTGTGGATGTATGACGTGTCCATTTTTAGTTATGTGAGTATGATATGAATGATGAGAAGCCTAAGTATATATGTGAATACGGTAGTGTGCAAGTGTGCTTGAATTATTACGAGCTTATTGTATTTTGTTAAACTAAAGGTGTCGTCAATTGCATTACGTGATTGTTATGAAATTTTGCGACTTATGTCAGAGTAGTCAGTAGTTCCTCAGTTTGGGCATAGTTTAGGGTGTATAGAATATCCTTCAGCTTAATCATTGCTTCGTGTTTGCTCGATCCTGCAATTAGAGTGGACTTACTAATATTTTTGTAAACAAGAGAGCTCAACACATACAGCTGTCTTCGAGCGAAGATAGTTCTATGAGTAGGGGTTGGGCAGATTAATCTTTGTCCGCGCTTATTTGAGTCTGAGATACTTGAGTATGTTTCCAGAGAATGGTTCTAAGTACGAATAATTGTCGCACAGTTTGAGCTCGGTGTATAGCTGATAAGTGGGATAACGAAAGGGTTTTTGAGACATTACCTTAAGTACTGCCCTTTGCGCACACACCAACTCGAGAAATTTAGTTTTGCCCGATCCACCCCAAACCAAAATGCAATAACCAATGATAGACTGGTAAAGGGCAGTGTAAACCATTTTTAATGTCTTGAGGTCCCCAGAATGCCTTAATGCCTCAAACAGATGAATCGTTTTCCTAACCGTATTGGCAGTAAACTCTATATGCGAGTTCCACTTCAGTCCATCATCGATCATCACGCCCAAATACTTGGCAGATGTTACAGAGGGAAGCGGCAAGCAAGTTGAGGTGTGCGGACAGGTGTGAGCTCTAATCGAGTATGTGTTTAGGGGTTTCGTACTGGTATGAATAGAGAACGGGATGCAGTTTGTTTTTTGAAGGTTCAGAGAAAGAAGATTAGAGTGTAGCCAATCCATGACAGTTCGCAGGGATCCTTCAGCATTATTTTTCACTTCAGCCCAATTCTTCCCATGTACTACAATGGCTGTATCGTCGGCATAGGTAAATATGTTTGCAGATGATAGAGGAAGGGTGCACAAGTCGTTTATGTAGATAAGGAAAAACGTTGGGCCGAGTACACTACCCTGCGGGACGCCATATGACATTTTGACACTAATATGACACCAATATGAGATCCTATCTTCACACAGATTTTACGGTCCATCAGGTAACTCTTGAAGAGATCATGAACTATGATAATAAAGAGGTACATGATTAACCCATTTATTTGACATCATCATCATCATCATCATCCCAGCGCCAATCCCAGTCGCATCCGAAGCCTTTTTCAGCTTTGGAGTCTGGGGTCCGCTTTACCAGTCCAACTGCTGATATGGCTAAACTTCGACATTTTCCGTGAAGCGACTGCCGTCTGACCTCCACAACCCAGGCATCGAAGGCGACATCGAAGCATTGCAGTTAGACTAATTGTTGGACTTTTGAGGGCTCCAACAACCCGTAACGACTGCCACTAGATGTTCGTATGGCAACCGGGACCAACGGCTTAACGTGCTTTCCGAGGCACGACGAGACCAGTGCAAATATTCATATTCATGGATACAAATACTTGCACTGTGCGGGGATCGAACCCGCGACCTTGCGCAGCGGCCGCGTCCGCTACCGCTACGCCACGGAGGCTGTCATTTATTTGACATGTGAGTGTTATTTCTACACCGATATCAAAAAGCATTTATTAAGTCTGAGATCAGCATTTTTCGAAAGTCGAAATACAAACATACAAGCTATATACCGGCTTACATATTTATACATTGGTGGGTTCTGCAGTTCACATATGTAGCTGTCACATGAAGTCACAAACGACAAACTAATACTATCGAAGTAAAAACGCCTATTTTAATCCTTCACTAGCTTTTACTAAGAACAACCGATATAATCTGTAAATCAACATTTTTATCGTCCCACTACTGGGCACAGGTCTCCTCTCATACAGAGAAGGATTGAGCGTAATCAGCACGCCTGCTCATTGCGGGTTGGCGATTTCAGACTTATATAGTCCAGGTTTCCTCAAGATGTTTTCCTTCACCTTCAGTCATTGGTTTATTCTGTAAATATCTCGTAAAAACTTGTGTGAAGAGAGCATCATGTTGAGTGAGACATCAACCCACCTGCCGATCGATTGTATAAAAATCTTCAGATCAGCATCTCAAGGTCGACTAAACTGCGACGTCACTTAGTAAGACCTTACCATGAGGATGTCGAATATGAAATCAATCAATATATTCTTCCGCTCTAAATATAGCAATCTGTTTGCTTGTTGTCCTTACAAGAAAATGAAGACGGATGAGTAACACTTACTTTGTTGACTCAACTACTTTATGACAATACTTGGTTACACACCTAGTGGTTACATTTTTGTAAAAAAAAACCGATATTTAACCGACCGACGACTAAAAAATGAGGAGGTTCTCAAGTCGACTGTATTTTTTTTTTGTGTTTGTTAACTCAGAACTTTCGACCAGTTGAACGGATTTGGATAATTCTTAATATCCTAAAATAAAATATAATCGATTTTGTATATGAAGCTGCTGTTTCCCAGGTCTCATTTCATTTCACTTTGGTCCTGTTAAGACAATGGTATCCATAAGATAACCGTATAAGACTTCAAATTGCATTTATTACTTCAACTAGCTTTCCATCCGCGGCTTCGCCCGCGTGGAGTTCGGTTATATCGCGCTTTTTAGATTTCCCTCGGGAATATCAAATTTTTCCGGGATAAAAGGTTGCCTATGTTCTTTCTCAGGGTCTAAAGATTGTCTGTGCCAAATTTCATCAAAATCGTTTGAAAGGTTTAGGCGGGAAAGCGTAACAGACAGACAGACAGACAGAGTTACTTTCGCATTAATAATATTAGTATGGATACTGCCTGACAAATGGATGAATAACTCTCACGCCAACCGATTTCAATCTTCTCTTTTATTGGAAAGGATGTACTTCTTACAACTTAAAACAGAAAATTAAAAAGTTTATAACAAATTGAATAATTCATTGCGGAAGTCGGTGTCTTTTTTGTAGTTACGTTTTTTGCCACCGACTTCCGAAATTAGTGGCCCTTTTTTGTTTACAATACATTAAATAAGCCTATAAACGCTCGTGCCATTAAAAATATTATTCTCGGTGGTAAGCCATAACACCTGCCAGCAAAAGTTACCACCCACCAGACAAAGTCTTGCCGCCAAGCGATTCGTCGTGTTCCGGCATGATGTCTTGTGAAACCGTACGGAGGACGGGTCTGGGCAGTTGTGTTGCGATGTGTGCTGGGAACGATGCGCCAAATGTTGTTGAATCAGGAGTTTAGTCGTGGAGCGTCTCCATCTCCCTCGAGCGCAGTATCGTTGGTCTTGTTGTCTTCCTTCCTATTTACTCAGCTTTTTTTGAGTAAATAGGCTCTTAATAAACTAGCGCGCTTTACCATCAACTACTAGCGACTACTTGCCATCAGGCGAGATTGCAGAAAACGTTATTTGTGAACATTTCAACTGTCTACCTACCGCGGTTCGTGAGATACTCCCTGGTGACAGATAGACAGATAAACGAAAAGTAGAGTCTTAGCAATAGAGTCTCGTTTATACCCTTCGGAAGGAACCATTAAAACATACAGACGACACATAACTTCCTCCTTTTTTTAAGTTGGTTATTAAAACAAACCATTGTATAGACATAGCCATAACACCGTGATGTTATTAGTGCATGTCTTTAGCATACAGACGACACTTCTAAACGTATTATAAATTAGCGGCCGCGCGCGACTTCGTCCGCGTTTTTTTATATGCTCCGATTTTATTGATCGCAGCGTGATGTTATATAACCTAAAGCCTTCCTGGATTAATCGACTATCCAAAGAAAAATCCAAACAAACTCTTCAGCTTTATATATTAGTATAGATTCTCGTAGATTCATCATCATCATCATCAACCTTTTTATCGTCCCACTGTTGGGCACAGGTTTCCTCTCATACAGAGAAGGATTGAGCGTAATCACCACGCTTGCTCAATGCGGGTTGGCGATTTCAGACTTAAAGTCCCGGTTTCCTCAAGATGTTTTTTCCTTCACCTTCAGTCATTGGTGTCCAAGATATACTTAGAAACTACATATAATTTCAGAAAGGTACATTGGTACTTGCCTGACCTGGAATCGAACCCGCGCCCTCATACTTGAGAGGCTGGTGTTTGAACCAATAGGACCCCACGACTACATGTCTCGTAGATGGCTGTATGTAGAAATAAAAAAAATAATAATCGAACCTTGAGGAGAGCCCTTCTGATAACTTCCAATTATGATTGTTTTAACTACATCCCTCTTCAAAAAAACACTGTTTTTAAAAGGTTATAAGGCCTTATCATGGTCTTAATAAGAAAAAGCAATAACATTGGGGTAAATAGCTGTCACACTCGTATACTCACTACCTAGTGAGTATGCGAGTATGACAGCTATTTATACTACCACTATACATACTCACTAGGTACTATACACTATCAGTAGCTGTAATTTCCATTTTGACAGCTCAAAGACATTCATTGATTTACGTTGTTGAGCTTACGAATTTTTTGAACATATTATAAAGGAATGCATTTACCACATCCTTCAAAATCATTCATAATCTAGGTCACATTGTGACGGGGTCCACGACGACCGATGCCTTCTGGGTCAGGGTTTCGGGTTGATTTAAAAAGAAACCGTAGCCCTGGCCGTCGCACAGGCAAGTGAAGAATCACGGGTGGGTTTTAGTCAGTAAAAGTCTGACACGCCCTTCCGCTCCGCCCAAAGCGGGAGAAGTCGTTTGATGATTTCCCATCCCAACAAAAAAAGATTTAATCTAGGTTTTATCGAAGCTTTGATGATAAAATTTTCAGGCGCCTGTTACGTTTTCGTAGCAACTTGTCTCTTAAAATCTTACAGCCTTTGATATTAGAATTTCTAAATCAGCTGTGTGTATAAATCCTACCCTACCAGACAAATAGGTAAAGGTCTCGGCTGTCATTTTTAGATCTTTGACAGTTGTTACAGGTCCTTAGAAGCCCCAAAGTTCACCGCCAACGTTGACAAGTCTATAA